>VXBI01004484.1:818570-1157341 GCA_013397375.1 Toxostoma redivivum
GAGCTGGCTAAGGATGTGTTTTCCCCCTCTCTTTTTCCAATTTATTGAAGACAGGTGTAAAGATTGGAATATTGGTCGTTTGTCTAACATGAAAATACAAATCCTAAATTGTGAGCGAGGAAATAAACTATATTCCTCCTTTTATCACTGAGTAAATAATATGTACTGCTGTTGTTGTGCTAGTTTAAAATTATCAAAATAGTATTCCTGACTAATAGGTCGTGCTGTTATATTTCAAATTATGTTTAATGTTCCGGTTCTGTGTCTCTCCTGACATCTTTCCGCAAGTGGTATGGGGTAGACATTTTGTTTGTTTGTTTGTTAAATATTATTCTTCCAAACAACGCCTACTAAATTCAGCTTTTAAAAATTTGAAAATGTAAATGAAAATCTGAAAATTTTCAAAAGTATTTGAGTATCTTACCACATCTTTAGTCTGCTTTTAGACGTGGCTGCAATGTAAACAGTGAGCATTCTGATCAGGACCCTTAAATGCAGCATGCATGAATGTTGCAATCGTTTTCATAAGAATAATGCAGGACTTGAATGTGTTGCAAATAATATTTATTTATTTTTTCTCTGGTTTTGAAATAATATTTGGCCTATATCAGCACTAATTCAGCTGTTTGCTGGTTTGTCTTTTGCTGTCTGGTCTTGGTCGTGATCCTACAAAGCACTAAAAAGAGACTTAATTTGAAACACAAGTAGGCCTACTGGATATACAAATTTAAATGACTACACTCTCTATAAAATTGTGGCCTTTGTTTATATCTGTAAGTGCTTTGCTCCTGAGCTTTGGTTCTGCAAGGAAAAGAAGGATTTAACTATAAAAGCTTCTCAGTGCATCATTCACTGCTCTTAGTCAAATTATTTTTCTCCAAGTTTTGCTGCTGTCACTGGACGTAAAAGTTAAGACTGTTCTTAGTCCTTTGAGTTAGGAAACAGAACTTTCTCATGTTTGCAAGCCCGCAGAGGAAAGAGAATTGATAGTTAGAGGGCTGAAGTGAATTGAAATGTCATTTACAGTTGTTAGGATACACAGAGCACTCACTGGAATTTGCCTTTCTTTCCACTACAGGCATGAGACATTTGCTTGATTTTAGTGCTGGAATAACAAGCTCAAGGCTGTGGCTGTTACAGCAGTTGGTAACAACATGAACATTTAATTCCTATCTGCAACTAAAGAAGAAACCTACACACCCAGCCTTATTCTTCTCTGTCACCCCTGTGCCACTGAGGCCAACACTGGCTTGTCCTTGCTACTATTACGTTGGCTGGTGAGTAAGAAGTCTGATAATTTTACTTGCCTGGGCAATATTCTACTTGAGTAGGGTTTTTGTAGTCAAAATTTTGTCAGACTTGTAACTATATTTTTTGTATTAGTTTTGAAGTACAGGGTATGAGGTTAATTGTTTCTCCAGAAATTTTTGCAAAAGCTTTTTGAAAATTTGCATAGTTTACTATGTGAATAATTTTTTTAAATCCCTGAATTTTGTTTGTAAAATCGGTATCTTTAGACCTTGTTTAGAAAAAATTACATTTATAATTGTTTATGTTAATATGTGACAAAAAAAAAAACTTGGAAGATTTTAATGTTCTGTAGGATTTATTAGTACTGTAGAGACATAGGCAGTAAACTTCTATCAGTGTGCAAAATTACTTGACCATAAAGCAATAGGAATGTATTCTTGTAAGTCTTCAGAGGAATTAATTGTTTCTCCAGAAGGAATCAGTCATGGCTGATGACTCTCAGAGAAATTTCCGCTCAGTGTATTATGAGAAAGTGGGGTTTCGTGGAGTTGAAGAAAAGAAGTCTCTGGAAATTCTGTTAAAGGATGACCGTTTGGGCAAGTTGATTTCACTGTTTATTTCTTGGTGATTAGGGCCTGGGGAGGAAGTAATAGAAAATGTTTACCTGCTGTGCTTAATACTTATTTAAGTTTTGCATCTTTTACCAATAATCCTTCAATTAGTGCTAGTAAACCTTTGATTTTCAAAGATCTGGAAATCTGGTTTTTAAATCTATTAAAGGTTTGTCAGCTTGCTTGTTTCTTCTTTTTTCCTTCTCTCATTCTCTGTGCCCAAGAAACTGAAAGATTTTTTAGGGAAAGCAATTTTAATCTGAGAATGCATCGTCTCATGCTGTCAATTCCATCATTGCTTCAAAGCAATGAAGATATTCTTGCTGTTGGTCCCTGAGGAGTGCCACATCTCTGACAGAACAGAAAGATCAATGTTGTCCCTTTAGAAAAGGCCTTAATTGTTTTGACAGTGACACCCTTTACAAATTGTCTGTAAAAATGGTCCAGTTTCCTCCTGATGAAACCTGGAGTAGTTTTACTGCAAGTCAGGCCAATGTGAAAGCATTTGTTGATAATATGTGATGAAATAGGGAAATTCAGTTTGCAGCTAAAGTTTGTTATACTTAGCTGGGTCAGAGATGCAAACCTATTTATAACCGTATTTAAATTTGTCCTGAATTCTTTTTCTTTTCATTTCTTTACAGATATTGAGAAGCTTTGCACATTTAGTCAGAGGTTTCCTCTTCCGTCCATGTATCGTATACTGGTGTGGAAAGTGCTTCTAGGTATGGAGTATAACATGGAATGTAGAATGTAGGAAGGTGCAGTTTTTTCTCATTTGTTTGTTTTGGGTATTTTTTTATCTTTAAAGAAGTAATGACATGGATTATTCCATACCACTGTACCTTGCATACTGATACATATTTAGCCTACTTTTGTATCCACCTCAGATGCACAATGGCAATTATAAAACAAGTTTTCAAGAACTTTGCTGAAATGTGCCTAGAAGAGTGTGTTTGTGTATTTAACTTTGTAACACTATCCAAATACATTTTTGAAATGAATTTGAAATGTGGATTATAGGATTCATCGATATCTGATAAGATATTCAGTTGTGCTCCTGAAATAACACACAATTAAGTTGAATTAAAGTTGTGATTAATTTTAAACTGGGTGTAGAATGGAATGAATGTTTCTTTTAAAAAGAAGCTTTGTATTCTGCAGAATATTGGTTTCTTTTGGTTTTACTTCCAGCTTTGAATTGTATTTGCCATTGAAGAAGACACAAAGCTGAAGACAAGTTAATGGTATCCCCAGAAACTGTAAAAACCATAAATAGATTATATTTTTCTAGAAGTGCACTAGTCAGATGACTAATTAAAGAGTACTAATGACTTAGCACTAACTGGTCAAGTGCATTGGTTGACTAGATGAAAGATGATGTCCACTTGGAGACAGGAGGGGTTTAAAAAATCTTAATATTTTAATTCATTTTTCCCCCTCCAGTTTTTGACATTTTGAAAGTTGTGGTTTCATATTCCTGATTATGTAGATTTGTAAGCCTTCTTTTTGGCTAAGGTAGTAAATGAGTAGTGTACAGAAGGGGCAATATCTAATTACAAAACTTGAAATTCTTGGCGTTGAACTCACAGAGTAGTCCTACTTGATAAAAGGCTCTGCCATTAAAAAGATTATTGTACCCTGGGCACTAGAGAAGCAGTCAGCATCCTTTAAAATATTAGTAGTGGGAAATACAGCATAAGAGTTTTGGACAAGCAACTCAGTATAGAATCCTTTAGCCAAGCTTATAATAGCAAAATATGACTCTTTGCAAAATTGTGGCTCGCTGCAGAGCCAGGTCTTGGGCTGTTTTAGATAAAGGATCTGTGAATCATAACACAAAACACCTTCTGAACCAACTGCATGGAAAATTATACTGGTTCTTAAATGTATTTTGTATTTTAAAGCCAGAGTCATTAACTTCACAGCTTGAAGTTGTTTCCTGGGAGGTTTAGGTTGGATTTCAGAACCCAGAGGGTGGTTTGGGCACTGGAACAGGCTCCCCATGGAAGTGGTCACAACATCAAGCCTGACAGAGTTCAAGAAGTGAGCTCTGCTCTCAGGCACGTGGTGTGACTTTCTGGAATGGTCTTGTGCAGGGCCAGAAGGGGGACTCAGTGTTCCTTGTGTGTCCCTTCAAACTCACAATATTCAGGTCATTTGTACTGATTCAGGTGATTTGATGATTTCAGGTATTTGTACTGTCATTCTATGACATGCCTTGGGTGAACAGAGGTTCAGGAACTTTTCTTACGCTGCATTTCAGTGTTAACAGTTGTTAGAAAAGCTGGTATTGAGGAGGACAGTGCAAAATATCTCTCCCTAAATGGTTGGAACCACAGCTCAGTCCATTTCTTGTGGGAGGTGTTATGTGACCTCTAAATAATGTTAATAATTTAAGAAAAGAAGTCTGTCCTGTCAGCAAAACTCTCTCAGACATGTACCAAGGCTTGCTGATGTCCCAGGTGGCGTGGTGTGTCAGCAATGCCTCAGTTACCTTCCTGTTCAAGGACGGCTCATGATGGTTTCCAGGCACCCCTCTGTTGTTTCAGCTTTGTTCTGTCTGCCTAAGGTTGTCCTCTGTGTTTGAGGAGAGCAGTTGGCAGTATGTACATACAGTTATGATGTTGATTCTCTTTTGGCATATCATGAAAAATGTCTTGCTTTCTTCCAGCTTTTGAAATGCAGACAGGTTTGCAGCTGGAAAAGAAAAGATAATTTTCTGTCTGGTGTGCTTGTTCCTCAACTTAGCCATTTCATGGTTTAACACTTGGCAGGAATAATTTTTTCTTTAAATGGGGAGGTAAAAGGAGCAGCTAGCTTGTTTCAGGACTGACTTTTGAAGAATACTTTGTTCTCATGGGTTTTTACACTGGGAAAAATTCTGCTCCACTAGTGATAGGGAAATGGCATTTTTTTGCCTAGGTGTATATAAGTTTTATTTCTGTTGAAGTCTGTGACAGTTTTGCTGTGAACATCAGTGCATGGCAAGACTGTGTCTTGAGTAAGGGGAAAGACTTAGTGAAGTGGTAATATCTCTTCTGGAGATTCTGTGTAATTTTCTTTGCCTTTCTATTTAGATACTTCTAATTTTTTTTTCTCCCAGGAAACTAGAAAAGATATCTGTGTTGTGCTAAAAAATAACAAATGTTACTTTACAAGTGACTGTGTGGCATTCTTAAGTTTTTATCTTTAATTGATTCAACTGATTGATTTTGGTTTTTGAATGTCACTTTAGGGAGAATTAATCTCTGATATGGTGAGTAAAGACTTTTCTGGCAGTAAAGTAATTAATACTGCAGTGAAGAGTATCTTTGCATTAGTTAATTGCATGTATATATTCTCTTTCATCTCAGACAAAGTGTAGAATTTGAGAAAATGAACAGCGGATGTATATAAAAGTCATTCTACACTGACTTTGTTTTCGAAATAAATGGAAGCTAGGCACAGATATACAACTAGTACTGTGCTGAAAACTAGACAGGTATAAAAAGTAACAAGTAGGACTCCTCCTTACAATTGTTTATATTTTTTTTTTAAGGAATTATTCCTCCTCACCACGAATCTCACGCTCTGGTGATGAAGTACCGGAAGGAGCAGTACTGGGACATTCACCATGCTCTTCGTGTGATTCGGTTTATTAATGATTCTACCCCACAGGTTGATGTTTTTCTCCGCATACATCAACTGGAATCAGGAAAATTGCCTCGAAACGTAGCTTTCCCATTGGTCAGTGGCAATTTTATCAGTCTTTTAAATACAGTACTTTATTGAACTTGAAACTATAAACCTATATAAAAGTGAGAAACTGGACTGCAAGTCACCCCACAAATGCTTGTAGATAGACCAAGTAAGGTGAATGGAAAACAGAAGTACTAGTATAAAATAAGGAATTTTAGTCAAAGTGCTTTTCTCTTTTCCTTCCTCTAAGTACTTATGTAAGATTTTATGCCTTAAAATGTCTTTTGTGTATTTTGCCTGTTAAGTTTCAAACCTTTTGTACTCTGGGCACTTCAGTCTCTTTATAGCACTGAAATGAAAATTACATCATCTTATTGGAGCTCATAGGTTCTTACATGTCCTGGAACAAGGGTAATGTACAAGAGCCTGTACCAGCATACAATATTTTAGTTATTTGTTTTTAAATCCAGATTTTAGTGTACTGTCCTCCTTTTTTTCTTCATCTGTGCTGACCTGGGCTTCTGTCAGGTAATGCACAGAATTACCTGTGCATTAAGGTAATCTGCTGTTCACAGTGTACACCCATATGGTTAAACAAGGCTGTGTTGTGATGGTTAATTAATAGTGTGATGATAAAAACAATGTGTGGTTCCTTCTTTTCTCTGTGAAATAGGAGATGATGAAAGGAGCCATGGAGCTTTATAAGTGGATTTTGTCCTGTAGTTAATTTATCAGTGTTCACTCTAGCCCAGCTTAATTTGTAATTTTTCATCTGTAATCACAAATTTAGGCATAAGTACTTCAAGAAAAGTTCAAAATAAAAAAAAGGTTCAAGTTAATATGGAAAATTTAGTAATATTCAAAACTGGAGGATTATCTGCAGCATTCTCTTGTCAAAGGAGGAAATGTTTTCATACCCTTACTATTTCCTAGCAATGTGGCCATCCTACCCTGCAAATTTCCAGTAGAGAAATTTCCTTGTTCTTGGCATCAAGTGGGCTGAAAATTCCTCCCTTTTAGAGCAGTATTGTCTTCTGAGCGAGTGTTTTGTTGTTGCATCCCAGAGCTGCTCTCAGGACTGTGGTGAAGTTTCATAGCAATGGTGTTTAGCAGAGCCCCAGTCATTAGTCCTGTAATTCAGGTTTGTTTTGCTGCTGCAGAAAGCATTTGTTCTCTTTTCACTGCAGTCACTGTCCCCTTAAACTTACTCCTTACCAAGAGAAGTTACTCTTGGTAGTAGTGCAGGTGTTTTAGTGTAGAGGCAGAGGGAGATAAAGAGATATCAGATTGATCTAAATATTTTGAGAAGTTTGAAACAAACAGAAGTCTGCTGAGTGTTTTGTGCATCTGAATGCAGAGAGTTCAAGTAGGGATATGTGTGTATTGCAGCAATCTGTGTGGCGGAGACATATTCCAGTAGGAGACTCTCTATGCACTGAAGCATGTTTTGGTTTTAAAAGCATGCTCTGTTTTAATAGATACCTGTCATCACCGTGCAGTTGCTGCCTGATGTCTTGCTTAGGAACATCAGAACAGCTCTTTGTGTATGTTGATTCCTGCTTTTCCCTCAAATAGTAGAGAAAAGGACTATAAGAATGATTTAAATCAGAATAGTCCAATACTTCTGTGTAGTTCACTTTTTTTCGCTTTGTTTTTCAGGAACCTGAAGATGAAGTGTTTCTTGCAATTGCTAAAGCAATGGAGGAAATGGTAGAGGATCCTATAGAATGCTATTGGCTTGTCAGTTGCTTTGTGAATCAGCTGAACAGCAAGCACAAAGATTCTTTACAACAACTGGTAAGGAAAAAATAATTTTTTTTTCTTTTTGCAAGGAGAAGCAGTCATGGAAAGCATTAATACAGGGAGACAACTGGAGCATCAGAAGTAGCACCCTTGGATTCTGTTCCACCAGCTGTTTTCAGAATAGGGGAAGAGTGCTTATTGCATTGTGATTGTGCTGCCCTGTCTAATGTAACATTAGAAATTGTTTTCGTTTGCTACATGGTAATTTTCAATTACCTTTTTTGTCTAAAGGTTATGTTGTATCTAGTTGAGTTATATGCTCACTTAAGGATTATTGGTCACTTAAGAATTTTCTTTAAACAATTTAAAATGTCAGAAGTGAAGAACATCTTGCTGTATGTGTGCTGCTTCTTAGGCTGCATCTCTGGCATTCATATGCTGCTCACTGGATGATAGGCAAAGCAGAGTTTTGCTTTATAAATGGAGCAGAGTACTCAATCTTCAGAAAAACCGTATGTTGCAAATCAAGTTACAATAATGTGGAGTAGTTTTCTGTTAGCACTGATCATTTAAATGCTATCATAGAATATTCATTTTGAATTCGTGTCTTACTGATTTATAAAATAAAGTTTGATTGTAATGTGTACTTATCAAAATTATGAAAGCTCTTGTAATTCATCAAATAGCTTTAACAGATAAGGAGCTTTTAGTTAACAATATCCTCTGAGGTAAAAGTATTGAGCACATGTGCACCAGCAATTGCTGAATAAAAATTTGCTGTAGAAAATAATGCCTGCCCTTGTTAATTCTTTTGGACCTAAGAAATATTTTTTAAACCCTCTGTTGCTGTGGGTGGTACATTCAGCTCTACCAGTTTTCAAAGGAGAAAGGAATATTTTTAAAGTGTGAGTTCGTACGATGTAAAGAGTGCCAAGTGTCTCTCCCGAATTTTTATTTTTCTAATACAATCAATGTACCAAGACTTAGTAGATGAGAATATGGGCAAAGGAAGTGTTTTCTGCCTTTGATAACTGGAGTCCTTAGCAGTTTGCCTAACTATGACAAAGCATAAAGGTAGTCAAGAATTTATGAAAATGTGTGTTGTGTTACATTAAAATTTAAACAAGATGAGAAAATTATCCACGTGTTTATGCCTTAAATACTTAGGGTTTTTAACAATAAATCAATGTCCAGGTTTTAATGGATTGCACAGGGATCTGCTCTCAGAATTGATTTTTTTGGGTTTTGCTGCATCATGTGTAGATTTTTTTTTTGATGTGTGCTAAGGTGATTAGGTTTGAGGTGAATGAAACTCAATTTTACTTGTGAAGGTAGCACTAATTAGTGCACATTTAATCTCTGCATTGCTGTAAGCTCTGAAACACCTTGCACTAAGGAATACTGCATATCTTGGAAATTCCGCTGGTGGTCAGCAATTTAAGGAAGCTGAGGTTGTTTCTTTGGTTAAGTACAGAATTAATTAATTAATTGCAAAAGTCAACACCTGTATTTTGGAACAACTTAAAAAATGAAGGTAATTTATTTTAATATGATTTTTGCAGCAGTTGAATTTTTAAGACAGTGCTTAGAGTGTTCATTAACTATGAAGGTATTCTGATGTGAGTTACCTAAAATTTTCTAATTCTTTCTCAGCCAAAAATTCTGGAGCAGTATTTGAACATTGAAGATAACAGACTACTGATGCATCTGAAGGCATGTGGTGCCATGAGCAAACTCCCCTATGATCTTTGGTTCAAAAAGTGTTTTGCAGGATGTTTACCTGAGTCCAGTTTACAGAGGCAAGTTCTTTTACTTTTCTTTCTGTTTGTAACTGCATAGTAATTTCAGCTTTCTGTCATCACTAGCAGGCTAAGAGCTTTCCATACTTTATCTGTAAGATTATGGTGTTAACTTTATTGCTAACTTGGAAATTATAAAATTGGATTTAATTCCCCTTTACTGATGCAAGATAATAAATTAATCAATCTCTCTGTGATCGTTTAACCGACTGAAAATAAAAAGAATGGACCTAAGTATACCAGCTGGTTCTGTTGGACATTTAGTGCCTCCTAGGATGTAGAACTCCAAACCCTCTGTCAGTGTTATATAGATGACTGGTAGTCGGGTTTTGGCTTTTTGACAAAAATCTGTGCTTAGGGAGTGATTGTAATACTGGATTAGTGTTAGATGAAAAAGATTTTGGGAATGTGTACGAGTTTTGGCTGAGATAGATTTCTTCAGAATAGCTGCTCTAGGGCTGTGGTTTGGAACACAGGGATGTTTCAGTTCCTGCAGAACAGTGCTTACATAGCATCATTCTCCTCCTCACCAGCAAGGAGGCTGGGGGTGCACAAGAACATGGCTGGGAGGGGACACAGCCAGGACAGCTCACTCAGCTGACCCAAGGAATATCCCATTCCATGTGGAGTCATGCTCAGCAGTTAAGCTGAGTAGGAGGTTGGCAGGTGGGAACACTTGCTTGGGGACTTGCTGGCCATCATTCGGTGTGGTGAGCAACTGTTCTCAGTTGCATCACTTGTCTCATGTTTTATTTTCCTCTCTTTGTTATGTTTTTCTTCTCTTGTTACAGTTTTCTGAAAATTATTACTTCTTTTTAATTTTGAAACTTCTCCACCCACAATTCTTTTTCTTACATCTACCTTTCCAATTTTCCCCCATCCCAGTGGTGGAGGTAGTAAATGACTGCCTCAGTTGCAGGCTCAGTTCTGACTGGTGTTAAATTGTAACAGGATGTTTATTTTAAAAAATACTAGGGCAAGTTGAATATTACAAAGTTAATGAAATAGTGGATTATATCAGGATTCTACGGTTAGAAATAGGATGCTGAGCTTTTAAAGGGAAAAATTATTGTGCATGACACTTCACTGAAGGGCTTTTGAAATGAAACTTGTATGATTGCTCTAATTCTGCTGCCTGAGAACTCTTGGAAAGCAGGAAATTCAAGCTCAATGTAGAGAAATATTTCTGCATTAATAAGAGTTGCTGATAGCTGAACAGGATGTGGCACAGAGAAAACAATGGTGTCATTTTCAGCTGTCTGAAAACTTAGAGAAATAACAATGTTCAAAGGAAGTTTTACTTTGAGGGAATCACAGGACTTCAGTGGCTAGAATAGGAGCCTAGCATGGAAACAATGCTTTGTAAATTGCTTTGCAGAAAATGCTTTTATGGTGGTAAAGTTGGTCATAATCTGAGTAGTGGATGCAGTGTTTGTTTATCTGGGACTTCATGTTCCATGGAGGAAAGTGGAAAATGGCTGTTTTAAAAAATGTTTTATTTACCCTTATAAGAATAAGAAGACTTTAGGGAACAAGCTGTAAGATTAGAAATCATGCTCTCTACTCTTGTTGGACCATGGTCTTTGAGGTTCTGTAGGTTTTATAGTTGCCAAGGATTATGTTTGAGAGAAAAAAAACATTTTGTGAAGGATTGAGACCTTTAGGTGCAACACGATAATTATTACATTGCAAGTTCTTCTCATCAAGCACCTATAAGGCTCCAAAATAGTCTTGTCTGCTTAGTGATTGTGTGTGATGTGGTGGTTTGAAAGCTTTTATACCTCTGTGACTGCAGAAATTATGTAAACATGCATAATATAGGATGTTTGTTACAGTTAGAGCTCATTCAGTTTTGCTACTGGATTTTATGGCGGTGGACAAGAGCTGAGAGAGGAATTTGTATCAGAGCAGATTTGCTCTTGGAAAATGAAGGGTTTTTTTTAAATTTCTGTTGAAAATTGGAAATTTGATGGAGCTGTGTCATCCTGATGGTGTAAAAGGTAAAATCTAGATGAAGAATTTTGATTTCATATTTCATCTTGCCAGAATATTTGGTTTCAAATGTCTACCATTTTGAATCAGTTCTATTTAAATGAAATATTTTATCTAATCAGTATACATCTTTAACATTCCCATATACTCTTTTACCTTACTGAAATAGACTATTTTGATTACCTGGAATTTTTTAATACTTTAATACTAATTTTTTAATACACCTGGAAAATGTCAAAATACTGGCTTTTTGTACCACTCTGGAGTAGAAACAAATTTCAGCGTTGGTACTTCTGATGGCAGAACAATCCCTTTTCCCAACAGTTCTTGTGGGAGCATGATGAAAGTGCACTTTTTCTTGGCAGTTTAGGTTTGTGAATTATTCAGTTGTAATCATAATGGCCTTATTCGCTGAGGAAATAACATACTTCATGGGTAGTATGTGACAGATGAACTTAATTAATGCTTGGAGATTCAGTTTGGATTAGGTTCTAGAAGCCCCAGTGCTTATCTGAAATGCATCCAAATGTCAGTGTTGAAACTGCTGAGGTTTGAAGGTCGCCAGTTCTCCTGTGAATTTTACTTACTGTCTTGTCAAGTGAGAGATTATCTGAACATAGTCTTTCATGATTTGTTTTCGCTTATGATTTAGCACTGCATTTCTTAGAGAGGCTGCTTGCTTTCTATGAACTGTAGTCTTCTCTGCCAAGCAGATAAATCTAAATTTCATGGTTTTGTTTGTTTTTCTCTAAGGTGTACATGCTGTGCAGAAATTTTACCTGGTAATGGTGAGATGAAGTTGCACAATACCAGTACTTGACAGGCATTGCCACTCAGTATAAATACTGTTTTATAGCACATTTTGAGTTACATCATAGGTAAAATTTGTGCATCAGTTTAATTTAAGTGGGCTTGGAAAATACGTAGACAGATTTCATGTGGAAACTTTTGCTCTGCGCTTATGCAGTGTATAATACACTTGGCATATTGTCTTAACAAACTTCTTAAAGGTGTCATATTGGTAAAAGGGAGGGGCAGACTGGCCATTCCAAAGACTGTATTCCACCTGGATTATAGGCAGGGTGCTTCCTGGAATATGAACCAGCCTGTAGCAGAGGTTTGAGAGGCACAGAAAGGTGTGCTTCTCTCTGAGACAGGGAGAAAACTGGATCACGCCTTTGTTTTCATATTCATTATTGCCCTGTTTTCTTGATTTGTGCAGCAGCACATCTGCACATTTGTTTGGTAAGCCCATGTGTGGAGAGCTTTCCAATGGTGTTGTGGAGGCACTCAGCTGGAGATCCCTGCTCTTAAACCTTGGGGTCCTGTTTGTGGCTTCAGCTCTACAGGCAAAATGGCACTTTGGCTGCCAGTTTAATCTGGCACTGTCAGCCCAGATGATCCAGCAGAAGCAGTGCAGCTTTGCAGTTGTAATTGTGAATGAGCCAGGCATTTTTTACAGCCTAATGATGCCACTCACGTATCAGGCCCCTGCCTAATGTTGTTTGTACTCTGCACTGAAGGCTTGCATTGGCTGGCTGGTGTTAGGTTATTAGTCTCTGGTGAGTTACTAGTGGCAGAGTATTTGGTCATTCTCCTGAAATCTTGTGACTTTCAAACTGGCACTACCTCATGTATTAATATAATTTTGTAGTTTTACATCTGTGATCTCTATGCCCTGCATAAATTACATTTAGTTGTAAAAATATAAGTAATTTTTAATAGAAACAACGGAAATATGGAAAATGCCTTAATTTTGCTGTGGAGCAGGAGGGCATAAGAATGTGCATGTGGGCTGCTACTACAGAGAAACTTAATTCAGTTTGCCTTTGTCTCACTGAGCTGCATCCCAGGTCTGCAAATGGATGGGCACAAGATCATGATAGATCAGGGTGAGATTTGTGTGAGCCTCATCATATCCCTCCATGCTCAGTTACCTCTGCAAGGACACCCAGAGGTGCAGGCAGAGAAGAAAGCATTTGTTCTTTTTAGATATCTCTTGCCTGGATGGCTGGAGGACCAGAACCAGGAAAATAAGGTTGAGTGTGTTTACCCTGCAGCATAGGGAAGAACTGTGAGGTTAATGGTAATATATCAGAAAAAGAGAGAGTAGCAGTGCTGTGATGCCTGTTTTGTATTATTGCACTGTAATGGTGCAGGAACCTCAAGAAAGTGCCTGGAGAATGGCATCCCTTCACACACAGGTGCACACAGAATGAGTCCTATCTTGTCTATAGAAGAAGCTCAGTGAAAAGTAAATGGTTTCATTTGCATAATCCTTGGCATGCTCATTGCCTTTATAGCTTCCTGGTTTTTTTATTTTTCCTTGTGGTTGTCAATACTGCTTTGCTGTTCAAGAAACATCTGCAGGAGTGTTCTTGTGGTTAATTGAACAGTTGTATTTCACAGAGGATGATAGTCACACAAAAACAGAGTGAATTTCATTCAGAATATGTATTTCTTTTTCTGCATTCACGAGTCGGGCTGTAGGCATGGTTTCATGATGTTTCTCTTCTACTTTCCCCCTCTCCAGGAGTGTCAAAGAACAGGTAAAAAGTCACAGTCTCTAGCAGTAAATCTGACCTTAAATGATTGATATTAAAAAGTGAAAGCAGGACACCTGTCACCATCAGTAGATACACAATGTATAAAGATTGCTGTATTAGAATAGGATCATCAGAAAATGTGTTTCCTTGAAACTACTGTGGGTTTTTTTCCACTTTTGACAGTTCATGTTGCTGTTCTTTGCTCTGCTGGTAC
This sequence comes from Toxostoma redivivum, assembly GCA_013397375.1. Classification (NCBI taxonomy): domain Eukaryota; kingdom Metazoa; phylum Chordata; class Aves; order Passeriformes; family Mimidae; genus Toxostoma; species Toxostoma redivivum. The sequence continues at coordinate 832,408 of VXBI01004484.1, forward strand.
TGGCAGGTTGCTGACTGCTGATCAGTGTTGCACAATCATTTCTGATTACTGTCACTGGTGGACTTGTACTGAGAGTAACAATAGCTGGAAATGCTAAGGGAGAAATATTGCAGCAGACACAGCTGGTTAGTCCTGACATCTCAGTCACTTTTCTGTGCACCATTTTCCAAAAGACACTGGTGATTCAGATACTGCATCTATTTTGCCATTGTTAAAACATTTTTTCTGGAATCAGACTAAATAATGCAGGAAAACAATAGAGTGTTTTCTGGGCATAGCATGTAACCTAATGTAATTATGGAGACTGAAGTCAGAAGAATTGGAAGCAAAATAATGAAAGAAGACTGGGTATTATATAATAGGATTAGTAAGTTTGTTTTCAAATTAACATGAGCTTTAATATGAACTTTAAAAATTATTTCCTATTTTTGAGATCTGCTACTCTCTGTAATTGTCACTTCTTATAATTACAGTTCTGATGCACGTGAAACACGTGGGGAAGTTTTTCTTGTGTTCTAAATGGTTGTGTTTGTGAAGGAAAATGCAGTAGAAGTAAACAGAGATGACCTGTACAGTATGGAACAGAACTGTTTTCTCAGTTTTCTCATATTATTGCTTAAAGCTTCTTAAACCTGACTTCAACAGCAAAGTAATATTTGCAGTGATCATTTGTCCTGGGATGCTTGAACCACAAAATAAGATTTTCATCTTGGATTGTGTGTTGTTCCTGTCGGGATTATTCAAATTGTTTAATTATAGCAAGACAGGGAGTTAAAACTAAATTGCAAAGGGGAAAGAAATTGGCTGTGCCTCTTTTTTTTTCCCAATCTGTCCATGTGGGTTTTTTTGTTTCCTTCTACTTTCAGAGTAGTCATGAGGATCTTACACATTTTTTTTTCTTCTTTCTTCATTATAAGTTAAAATCTATGCCTGTGTTTGAGTTTGTGCCTGTTGCCTCAGATCCCTTCTCTGGGCATGATTGGAAAGTGCCTGGTTCCACCCTTTTTGTACTCTCCTTTCCAGTACTTGTATACATTTATGAGATTCCCCAGATCCCTCTCTTCTCCAGGCTGAGCAGTCCAAGCTCTCTCACCTTTCCTCATAGGAGTCCCTTCATCATCTCAATGGCTCTTGGCTGGGCACTCCCCTCTTAATTCCTTGTGTAAAAGTGTGATCCTACACTTCAGTTCAGCTGTCAAAGTTCATGTTGTGCCTGCATTTTGTTCTCCTGGTACTCAGGACTGAAGGGCAAATTCTTCTGAGAGAGGTCATACAAAAATTGAGTTGTCCCTGGAATGAGCACACCCACAGATCCAAATTTGTAGATGAGCTGCAGAAGATGTTTTTCAGTTGGCATTACTATATTCAGAAATTAGGGAGGATAGTGTGTGATCTTTGTTCCCCCATGCTTTTATTTGGAAGGAGAAATACTTTGAACAAGTGCCCAGAAGGAGCAAGAACTGTAATCCTCAGAAACTCTTTCTGATAGAGCTCTTAAAATTCAGAAACTAAAAATAACATGAGCCCATAAAAGCTGCCATCCGACAGATGGTTTCACACTGTTTTGTGTAATCTTTTATCCCAAGTCTCCTGAGCTGGGCCTGAGAGAGAACTGCTGGATGAAGGATGATTTCAAATTGTTGCAGGCAGTTTTGGTAGTGATGATCCATTTTAATATTCATCCAAGTTCTGAAGTTGCTGAAGCCTTTGGACTCCTGCCCTTCAAGTTTTCTTAAAACAGTGAGGTCCAGGTACAGTTTCATGAGAGATAGGAGTGCTTAGATATTTCTGAGTGTGTCTGTTCACAGTGGAATGGATTGGAAGACTTAATAGTTATTCCTTGTGCCTATTTTAAACATCATGGACTATATCCTGCTGATAGGTCATATTTGTATCTCATACAGCAATGACCTGGAATGTTTACTGGCTTGAGATGCAGTAGTTCAGTATTACATCCTTTCGAATTTTTAGCAACTTAGCTGATTGAAGGGTATCTTTGTGAGGTATGCTCATGAAGTTAATTTATTTTTTGTTTTGCACTAGGAAAAATTCTCATCTTTACCACACACTGGTAGCTGTGTGGTCAGTAGAATATTGTTACAGTCCAGGCTATTAAGCCAAGATTTTCTTTTTGTATTTGAGCTTGTAAACAGTTAAATTTCTAAACAACAACACACCATATCAGTACAGAGCAATTACTGCTTGCCATCCCTTTGCTCTGTACAGATTGAAGAGTTGATAAAATGTCTTCTGTTTATCCTGACCCGAATAATTCAATACATTGTTGTAATTTAGAAAAATAATCTGGATAGAGATGTTTGTACAAAGGCTGTTCTAGCAGAGAAATAAGCAGATAAACACTGCAATACTGTTTTGTGATTTCTTTTTGCTTTCTTGTAGAGTTTGGGACAAAGTTATAAGTGGATCCTGCAAGATTCTTGTGTTTGTTTCTGTGGAGATATTATTAACCTTTAAAATGAAGATAATAGCACTGAATTCTGCAGAAAAGATCACACAGTTTTTGGAAAATGTAAGTACTCCAATTATGCTTTGCAGTACCTTTTGTAGCTTATAACTCTTTCAGCCTGAATCGCTTGCCTGCTGCAGATGTACCAAAAGATACATTACTGAGAAGAGTGTAGCAGTAGCAAGGTGAAGGGAGAATGCTCAGCAATGAGAATAATAACTTTTTCAATCAGGCGTTAAGGCTTCCATAGAATGAAGTGATTTTTAGGCTTGGGGATTGTATTATTTATGTTTGTACAGAATTAACATTCCTTGTGATACTAAAGAGGTTTTCTGTGACAATAAGTGGAGGTCAGGTTAAGTTAGTTTTTCTGGAGGCTTCTTAGAAAGTTTGGTTTCTAGCACCTTTTTTTTTGCATCTTGCCTGAGTGCAAATCTGTAGACTCAAGGTGTGTTTTCTGTTTATGTGAGGATGGGATCATGAACCTGATCCTGAACCTTCCTGACCTTAAATAGTAATGAACCATGTCTGCAGGGCTGTAGGGTCCCAGCGTAACCCAGGTGAGTTACATGAGATACAGTTTGTGGTCATGGATAGGCAGTGTGAGTCATGCCTGGTATCAGGGATGTGAGATGCCTGCAGCATTTTGGAAATAAAAGCTTTTTGTCCAAAATCTGGATGTAATATGGTGTGTGCAGGACTGAGGGATGGTGGGATGAGAGGACAGGGAAGTGGGATTCTAGTTTTGTTTTCTTTTTTTATGAGGAGATAAATCTGAACTGGAAATTCAAAACCTTTATTTTAAACAAAAGAGTCAGAATGGAGTGCTCTGACCAGGCACCTTCCCCTGATCTTTTGCAGATTCCTCAGGACAACACCGACGCCATTGTCAGCAAAGCTGTGGATCTGTGGCGCACGCACTGCGGGACTCCAGCACACTCAGTCTGAGACCTCTCTTGGCTTGTGAGACACTTGAGGGGAAAAAAAAAGACATTTGAAAAGACATTTTACCACCCTTCCCCCATCCTCGTGTGAAGTTCTTCATTAACTCTTTTGTGTAAAGATGCTAGTTAAGCATGGTGACCAATATGTAAATATTTTTGAATAAATACAGATGGAATGAAGATACTTAGTAGTGGGGTGATGATGTCTGAAGTGTTCATCTAGCTACAGTATTTTAATTGCACAGTGTGCTCTTTTGCTTTTGCAGAAGTAAACCTAACTCTTGAAGCAAGGTAAATAGATTTACTTATAATTCAAAAATGTTTCAGTATGCCATCTTATACTTGAGATAACTAGTCACTACTTGGAGGTGTTTTTACAATGAATTTACTCAATGTCAGCCTGCTGGGTGGTGAACAAGCATGCTTTTGCTAGAAATGTAATTGTACTCTTTTAACAGTGTAAATATTCAGATAAATGAAGCTTCCCAAATCTGAGGTACAGGACATCACAATGAGCAGGAGTGACATCCTTTTCTGAAGTGTTTTAAAATACTTTCTTTTTATCTGTCAGACAGCTCTCTATGGCTGTATCTCCTTTGTTCTTCATGGAAGAAATTCTAGAGAAGTGGATCTCTGCAGCTGTGGAGAAAATCTGTGGGATGAGCCAATATAGTTCAGAATTACAGCCCAGTAATAACCAATGTCTCTGCTGAGTGCTCGGCTTGAAGCTGTTGTAATTTGATTCTTGTTTGGTTTAAATTTCAAAATTAATTGAATGCAGAAATGTAATTCATGATGTAAGTAGAAGTAGAGTGATTAGCCATAGAGATTTACTGGGGAACTGATCTTTTTTATGAAAGTATAAAATTCTATTTCTACGTCTTGCACAGACCAGGGAATTGTACATAAGAATGTGTTGCTTAGCTGTTACTTGACTTGAATTGGTGCTCAGTGTGCTGCATGCCAGGGATGCTCATTGCACTTGAGAGAGCGTGTTTAGCTTGCACTTGGTGTTGGCAGACTTGAAATGCTTTAGAAACTTTTGTTTTAAACTGGGTCAGGTTTACTTTGCAGCACATTAAATGGGGAAATCTGGGACTTGGCTGGGGTTACCCCTAAAATCCTGGGGAGATCTCTGCTGGACGTTGAGACCTTGCTGTTGGTGTTGCTGGAATGCCCAAGATCAGCCAGTTCAGGAAGAGCGTGTTTGAGTCTGCTTTGGAATCCATTGTTGTGCCTGCACTGTGGTGTGATCCATGGAGTTCACTTTTCCTAGTGCAAGCACAGGAGCTGGGTAAGGTGCACAGGAAAGACAGAAGTTCTGTACACAACAGCCTTGTATTCTGTAATATGCAGTGCACAAGTGTTTCAAATAACAGCCGTGGGTGTGGTCTGGTGATTGCCTGTGTGAAGGATTCCCTCCCTGGCTGCACAGCCCGTTCACACAACCCCAGAGATGCGAGTGCCTTACTGGGGGCCTTTACACGGCAGATCACTTGGTCATTTAAAAACAAGCAGCAATGACACCAAAGGTGTTCAGCTGTTTCAGTCCTGAAAGGGAATCAATAACTCATATTCTGTGAAGAGAGGTGCACTGAATCAGGATTAGAAATGCCAGTCAGTGTTACTGCTTCCAGGCTTGCCAGCGAGTGTTCCTCCAATTACTGTTTGACTGAAGGCTCCAGAAGTTTTTTTTTTTTTAATTTAAAGACGCCTTTCTCTATCAATAGGCAGGCCTGGAGCTGCACAGAAGAGAGAGATCAGCTTCTACACAGAACATAGAAAGGCTGAAGTTGGCAGGGACCTCTGGAATCCACGTGGTCTGACCCTCCTGCCCAAGCAAGGCCACCTAGAGCTGGTTGCCCAGGACCAAGCATGTCCGTGTGGCTTCTGACTGTCTCCAGGTAGAGGGAGTCTAACACCTCTTTGGGCAACCTGTACTTGGTCATCCTCACAGTAAAAAAAGTTTGTTTTCACATGAACAACAGCAATTTTACTTAAACATCCCATTTTATGTGGCATGGATCCCCAAATGCTGCTCCACTGTAATGTCCAACTGAAGTCTGTGTGTAGATTTTTCAGTTCCATATATGAAGAAGGATCAGGAGTGTTTCTTTAATGCAGAGGTCATTATTTATTGTGGGCTATGCTGAAGAAGGGGAGCTCTCAAGAGAGCGCATGGAAGTTTAATGCCATGCTTCCTTCAATGCTGGTGAGAGACATTTGTGTGTCCCATAATGAATCCATTCACAAATTTAAGCAGTGGATTTATGAAGTAATCACTTTATGCAGAAGATGCCCTGAATTCTCAATAGACTGGAAATATGAATCTGGCTCACTTAGGCTCAGTTAATTTTTGGTGATTGCTCAGTTGCTCATACATCCAGTGGAACATAAAACTTTAGCTTAGAGCCCTGTTTCCCAGTGGAGCAGAATAGCAAAATGGGAGCTTCCACTGTCCCCAGCATGAGATGGTCAGGGGAAAGTTGAGGCAAGGTACCTCTAAAGTCCCAGTCTGGAGCAGAGTCCAGTGTTAGGGAAGTCTGGGTCTGCCCCTCCAGGCATTGTCACCTGGGGTTGGTGGCAAGCATTCTTGGACCTGTTGAACTAAACCAGTGCAGTAGATGTGGTGTCAACTTGGCACTTCTAACAGGAAGTCCAAGTTTGGTCATTTATCTACTATGGACCTAACACAGAATGTTTTGATGTTGCACATAGTTGGGCCTCCCACTGAAATCTTTGGCTAAGTAAGGTGACAAAGAGGTTATCCTTGCTATTTGTTTTCTGTTAACCTCTATGTCACCCAGCAGGAACACAACAAGTTACCTGATGTTTACTTTTCCTGAGAAGCTTGAAAACGAGATATTTTTTCTTTATTTACGTAATTTCTCCTTGACTGGCCGAGTATGTAACTGCTTGCTGCATGCTTGCTTATTCATTTAGGACCCAACAAGTGTTGGGTTGTTTTTGTTTTTCCTTTATGCTTTTTTCCCCCCAGAGACAGCACTGAACCATTCACTTCGCACAGTGTAAGCTCTCCCCCTCAAGCTTTACTCTGCCAAATACCTTAATGGGCTTTGCAAACAAGAAAAATAAGCTTAATTTTATCCAGTTCTCCCCTCAAGCCATTCTTTCTCTCCAGAGGGGTTTAGAGTGGTGCCACATGTCTGTGCTCTCCCGTGCTGCGCGCACCAATTCTTTTCCAGCTGATGTCCAAATGTGATGGAAACTCCAGATAAGCAAAGTAATGGCAGATGTTGGGAGATGATGCTTGAAAAGTGATCAGTGGTTTGGATTTTATTAAGAGGCCTGACTGCATGGAAAGAAAAGCAGGAGAGCATGGAGACTAAAGTAGCTGAAAATACAGTAATTCAAGGGCTCATAAAGTAAGAGTGATAGAGAGCAGAGCTCTGTGGACAGGAGATCAGCTGTCACCTCCACATGGGACAGCTTCAGCCAAAGATGTGCTTCTGAACACCACAGCTCCTGTGGCACAAATTTACCTAAAAGCCAAGCTTTTGTTCATTCTGCCACTCAGAGAAGAATTCTGTAAGCAGCTTTTTACTATTCAAAGGCACTGCTGGCCCGTGTGGCCTGAGGGTGCTGTTGCACTGCCTGCACCTTGCCCTGACAGCTGCAACAGAAGCTCCCACTGCTCAGGAGCAGGGCAGCTGCTTTGTCCCGCACAGACCAGCTCGACTGTGTGACCAGGGCATGGCTACACTGTTGTTTTTGGGCTTGGCTGTCTGGGAACTTTGATCCAAGAAGCAAAGGGGAGAAATGAAGGTGAGGAAGATGATGGCAAAGCAATCCAGCCCTACACCTGTGCTTAGGGCACTGAGCTCTTACCCAGGCACTGCCAAACAGCAGAGTGTGTTTGTGCAGATGTGACTGTTAAATGGAGAATTGATTTTTTTCCAGCCTCCTCCATTTCCTGCCTACAGGTGGCATTGGATTGCAATTTGATTGCCAGTAATTACATGGACTTCACTGAAGAGACACACATCCCTTCACTTAGACTGGTTTTATGAAATGCTTCCATTAAAACATAACCCATCTCTTCTGTAGAGGTCTCAGAGCAAGAGTTTGGACTGTGTTCTTGCATTCCCTGTAGAATGCATGCTCACCAATAATTTTCTTGTTAAAGCACACAGAAATTACCATATGTAACCAAACCACTAAATATATGTGGGGGAAGGAGATCTTTAGTCACAGCCTACAATTTTGTTTACTTTATTTATCCATATCTCACAGGATAGCCACAAACTCCTTGGCTGTCAGACTGGAAATGCATACCAACACACACAAACAAGGATAGTGGGGTAGATAGTGAGGTTTGCTTCCCAAATGGAAGCAAACCAAAAAAAGCCCAATACCAGAGTTTTGATCATGTTGTGTTTCCCTATCAGCAAGGGAAAAGAACAGAATTTGGTCAGTTAAAGTAGATGGATCTTTAATTTTTGTGTAATTGGAAGCCTCTGTGTGTCAAGGAAGGGGAGCTGGTCCCAGCTGCCACTTGGAGTGAGGATGCTGGGTGTCACTCGTCTCCTCTGGGTCAGAATGTTTGCACCATCAGCTCCAAACACTGAAGAGCCCCAGCAGAGCTGTCACCCTTGCAGGAGGCCAGTGAGCCTGTTTGAAGGAATGCACTTATTCTTGTGAAAGCTTTTCCTCCTCTTTTCACCACACAGAGGCTTCAACTTGTCATCCACTGAAGCTACTTGGGGAAGAAGGGTAAAAATAGGAATATGTGATATGGATATGCAGGAATGGCCCCTCTACTGAATGGCAGCAGCACTTGCTGGTGCTGCTTGGAGGCTGCACATTGGCAGCTGGCCCTGGCAGAGCACAGCCTGCACCAGCAGCAGTGTGGTGACAGATGGGGTTTGGCTGTGGGGCTTTTGGATGCCTGTGTGTGTCTAGTGCAGACTGCTGGATTTGCTCTTCACTAGGGTGGTGCCAGGTACCCTTCAGCAGCTGAGGTACCACTCGTCCTTCCCTGCTGAGCTGCACCAGCACAGCCACGGCGCTTGGGGCTCATCTGATCTGTCCCACCCATCTGCTCCGGGAAGTCTCCCTTTCCTGCTTTGCTCCTACGGAGGTGTGGGTGAGCCTGGCTGGTATCCTTGATTGCCTCTGTGGGTTACACTGTCAGTCACTGGGGCAGAGGGGGGGGATAAAATACACAGGCACCAGAAAGTCTTTTTTTTTAAATTAATTTTTTTAAGAAACTGCATACATCAGAGACAAACAATAATTTAAATACCATGCAGTTTCAGTATGTACAAAAATTAGGACATAGAGATCCAGTTTAATTTTTTCTAGTTATTTACATCATTTTCATACAGCCATAATCTGTTAAATTACAATACTGGAAGATCACGATTGACAGCCACCACACTCACTCCTATACAAAGACAAACTATATACATACACTTGGATATCAACTGGAAAATGCAACTGGTGCAGGAGTAACTGGGACACACAGGAATGCAGGAAATGTGCCCGTCACCTCCTCTTTGTTTACAGAAGTTGTTCCAAGCTCGAGCAGACTGAACACCTGGGAAAAATAATTTGTCCCCTTTTTCTTTCCTGATTTATCAGCCTAGTCATCTCCCATGGCTATTTATACAAAGTTATTTGCAGGCACATTAGGGAGCCCCCATTCATGTACCACTATGGGTTTCCACCTTGCCCACCTATTTTTATGAGTGCAAGCTTCACTAGGCATGTTGGAAGTGCTCCCCCTCTCTTGGTTTATAGTGTTTGCACTGCACGGGTGGTGCTGTAGAAATAAGGAAGGGTGAGTTCGGTGAGCAGTTGCAGTGATGACAGAATACAGTGATTATACATGTATTAGGATGAGATATATTTGTGTAATGGGCTCACTAAATTATTTCAGTTAACATAAAATAGCTAAAAGTCTATTATGTTCTTTCCTCTGCGTCTTCCTTCTCTTCTGATAATGCCCAGTGTGTTCACTAGGAATTGCCTAGACACAAAAGTTGGCCTGAGCCCCTTCCTAGCAAACCTGCAGCCTGAAACTTCTTCAGCCTGCAACTACACAAGCAGTGGGGTGTAGGGTGGGTAAAAGCCACAATGCCCACATTCCTTCTGAGTCAGAATGATGTCACCAGGTTCCTGCCACCCTCTGCTGATGAAGGTGTGGATAGGGGGGTGATGCTGCTATTGGACTTCCTCACCATCACACCATTTCCCAAACAATCAAAACTTTTTTGTCTAGATGTTTTGGAACTGCTTTTTCAATCCCCACCACCTCCCAAGCCACCTCTTAGTCCCCATTTCTACTTCATTATTCTGCAGGCTGCTGAAGAGATGTCAGAATACTTGCACACTTTAAGTTATTCAGGATTTAGTAGATTATACCAAAAATGCTTCTATTCTTTGACTCTAGATTATTATCTAGATATAATGAGATGGATGACTGGAATAGTAATTTTTTGTTCTGTGTTTATTTTTCCATTCTCTAAACCTGATGTAATTTCTTTATTACCACTATTAATCTCCTTTCAACCAGAATGAGGATGATTCTGCTAACAGAGTCTTAGCAGGAATGCCATCATTGTGTCCTACACATAATCCAGGTCAAAGGAGAGAAGTCATGACTGTTTGTTGTTTGGTTTTTTTTACTGCCAGCAGAATTGCAGCTCCTTTGCCATGACAGACATGGCTTTCACAGATGAAAAAACAATTCTCAAGAAACCAGATTTATAAAAAAGGGACCAGCTCTTCCGCAGTCTGTGTGCAACTTCCCAGGGTTGCCAGAGGTGGACGTGCACACCGAGGATGTGGTGCCCTTTTCAGGCCCTGAAAGGCTGCTGTGGAACACCTTGACAAAGGTTTACTTTGCAAACTACCCAGACCCACTGAAGGTAAAAGCAGATGAAGTGTCATTTTGGTGATACTGCAGTGCCAAACATCTTGTATGGCTTCTTTTTCCTCCCCTTCCCCCTTTTCAGGAATAAGCTCTGTTTCCAACTGGAGAGAAATATTGCAATTCTTCCACTTCTGTCCTGGTGTCTGCTCAGCTAGGAATTATGTAAAAAAAATTCAAAGAAATAAGAAAGGAAAAAAGCATGGCAGCAGGGAGCTGCCCTGGGGACAGCACAAATCATGGGGCAAGGCTGAGTGTGGCAACTTACTGAGTGATCAGCAGGGACCTGCCATGGGCTCATGCAGATGAAGATGCTGGGGAATGTTGGGCTATCACCCAGGACTTGGCTGTTATGTGTCTCAGCCAGCACTCAAGAGTTTATTTTGGGCACCAGACTGGCAGTGTGGGCACTGCTTGGGGCTGTGCCCATGAGGGACAGTGGCAGTGCCCAGACTGATCATTCCCCTGGAGACTTCAGCACTCAATGGACAGACAGCAGCAGCCTGCAACTTCCACCTCCCTCCTCTTAATTTTATTAATAAAAATGAAACAAACCCTCACCTTTCCCTCCCACTAGCCGACCAAGTGCTGTGATTCCTGTCACCACTGCCCCTTAAGTAGCGCCCCTTCCATTTCACAGTGATCCTCTAAGCTAGTGATACCAGGGCAGGTGTGAGATCTATGCTGGGAACACAAGGATTTGTTGTTCTTCAGAACAGCTCTGTTGCAGAGCCCTTTGCTAATGCAGCATCTGTGCAGTCAAAAGCAAAAAGGCTTTTTTTCCCTTGTTTTAAAGCTGTGATGCCATCTTGTGTGCATATGTATGTGAATGAATTTATAAACACGAACTGAGGTTTTCATGAAGATAACCCCAAAGCAGTGTCTTCCTGGCTGGTACATTAAGTGCTCTCTGCCTCTGCTGCACTGAGCTGGTAACATTGCACATTGAAGGCTTTCACTACTGATGAACTTCTATCTAAAGCAAATGTGAGCTGGTGATGCAGGGATCGTGGTATGTTTTCCCAGAAATCATCACCCAGTCGGGGAAGCACCAGAAACCACTTGGTTTTTACTTTCCTTTGATGTTCCTTTCTACAATAGCCAGTCCTAATTAAATAGCTAATAATCCACAGCATTGTAAGGATGGCCATGGATGAGAATGAAAAGCTTTTGTTTCTCTCTGATGGAGAGCCAATCTGCGAGGCACTGAGTGCCACCACCGAGCGTAGATGGAGGGCGTTACCCTCGCTGCCCAGGCTATTGGGGCAGGCTGGGTGCTAGAGCCACTCCATGCAGGTCCTTTGGCTGTACTCCTGCACCCAGAGGAGTGAGGTGAGGCCTGAGAAGAGGCAGGAGTGTTGGCACTACACTGTACTGGCCATTAAATGATCAAGTGTAAGAGGCTTCTCAGCCTGCAGAAAGTGAAGGGCAATGTTAGCATGGAATGGGGGAGCTGGACAGGGAGCACAGAAGAGAGGATAGATACATGGAAGACAGTGAGAAAGGAAAAATTAGTAAAAGAATAACAGAAATAACTATTCTGTAGTAAAAAAGCTTTGGCCTCTCTGTTCAAACTGTCAGAGGAAAATAGCTATTGTGGAAGAAAAGGTGTCCTGAAATAATAATCTGGAACTTCTTACAGTAATGTTGCTACAGTGCTTTCAGCCACTGTCCCAAAACATGGTATAATAGTATCTTGTAAGAGCTCAAAAGGAATCCTGATAATGTCTGCCTCAGCCTGCTGGCATTATACTAGTTAAGGACTTAATTCTGGAAGATGATTGCCTAAGTTCAGAAAAGCACTTAATTGTGTTTAGTTGAGGTGTTAGGGCATGGGTTGGACTCGATGATCTTGAAGGTCTCTTCCAACCTAGTGATTCTGTGATTCTGTAATTCTATGATTCTGTGTTGAGGTTCAAATCAACCTGTCAGACATATTCTTGAAAGCAGTGAGGCTGTGTGTGCTTCCTTACTGTAGAGCACGCACTTAAGTTGGCAAGTAAACCAGGCCCAGAGTGACCAGCTCTCTGAGCCCTGCTTGGTCTGTGTGTTAAACCACTATAATAAAAATAAATTAAAACCAAAATTAGAACCAATAAATTCAGAACATTTCTGAATTGCTGTCCTTATGCCTCAGCTGTGGGTACCAGTGACAAGTCCCACCATCCATAAGAATGCCCCAGATTCCATTTGTTAGGCCAGGTAACACACTGTGTCATGCTTTGCTCAGTGTGAGTTTAGGATCAATTCTTGAGACACCTGACACAGAGACAATAGACATCCTTCATGAAACCTCCAGCCCCTCCTGTTGCATGTCCCCCTGCAGAGCCAGAGGGGAATCCCAGCCTTTCCTGCTGCTGGGGGCATGTTAGCTCTCACACAGTCACAAGGTTTGGGTGTAAGACAAACTACAAGTGGAGCAGATGCCATGCAGTGACCATGAAGAGATGGGTGTTTGCTTGCTGGTCCTCAGTGTTCTTGTCACTTACTGCTAATAGGCTCACAACTGGGTTTAGAAAATTATACTTGAAAGAGATGGAAAACAAACAGTTGCTAGAACTGAAGCAGCCTTCAGTAGGGAATCCTGTTCTTCAGAGATGATACCTTTTTCTGCTTGGAAGCTGAACAATGTCTACTGACTGGCTGTAAACTTCTCCAGGAAAGAAATGCCTCTCTAGTGAGATGATATTCACAGACAGCCAGCCCATGGAGAGTTTTGCTCCTTCACTGTCCTCATAAGGTGCTCTCAGCTTGAAAGGAGTGTTTGGTGTAAGTGCTTTAGTGCCAAAGGGGCTCTTTGAGACTCTTGGAGACTTCACCCAGGCCAAGTGATTCCCTGAACACCATCTCAGGGCTCTCTAGGGTTGATGACAGAGGCTTGTCAGGATGAGGGGTGCCTGAAGACAACAATGGTTGCACCACCAGCTGGGCTTAAACACGTATGGCAAATCCACATGCCAGGAAAGTCCTATACATAGATGCCAAGTCTTGGCACGATTTCCCACCAGGGGTATTTTCTGTTATTGAAGCTTGAACCAGCAGGTCTGATGATGCTGCAGTACTCATCACATGTAAATACAATTTTCCTTTTTTTAGTATTTATTTTTCTACTTTTTTTTTTCTTTTTTTTTTTAAAAAGGCAGTTCGGAAGATTTACATTGTACGTAACAGGGAAGTGAATAATACCAGCACTTATGGTTCCTTTTAGTTATGTTTTGAAGATGGCATAGTAGTCAGGTAGGATTGATCTGCTACGGTCTATGAAACCTAAAACCCAAGGGAGAAAAAAAAAAAAAAGAGAAACAGTAAGATCATATCCTCACATGTACATTGCACATAAAAAAAAATTAGGAGAACTAATTGCTACAGTGACACCATTAGGCAGTTCAATTCCTGCAGCATTGGTATCAGCCATGCTGGAAAGAGGACCCAAAACAGACAGACACTCACACTTCCTTGTCTCTTGCCAGACTCACAGTTCATAGGCAAAAGCTGTTTGCACCAAACTCTACCACAGACATTCATACACTTCAGGTCCATCCTATGGGATCCCTGAGTGGGTGACAGCAGATCAGCTTGCCTTCTTCCAGGCCATACAAGGCCTGACTCCACAATAATTGTCTGGTAAGACAAACCTTATGCTATTCTGCCAGAAAGATTTACATACAGTTTAACCATGATTATTGTTGGAGGCTAAAGAGACAAATGGAGCTAAAATGGCCACCCTCCCTGGAAGGCACCCCGTGTCAGAAGGCCTGGGTTTGTCAGATCTGCAAATTCACGTTTTTTAAGCTTTGATTTCTCAGTCTATTATGAATTAATTAATGTGTCCCACTAGTAAAGTGACACTCACATTCTTTGCTCTTGCCACTGCTTAATGACATGAAGAGCTCATTACCTTGCTAATGACTTTATAATGGTGATTTATCTAAGTTTATTTAAAGGAATTACTCTCTTTTGTTTAAGCATGCTTCCTTCAAGTGTGCATTTCCCAAAGCCACTTGTTGAACCAGTAAGTCCTGCTGTTCTTCAGGCAAACCCTTATTCCAGTGTCTGTTATGTGAGCTGTGGCTTTCTGTATGCTTGGCCCAGACTTACTGAGCCCAAGCTGCTCAGTGGCTTTCAGATGCAAACTTTAAAGGCTCACTGCTCACTCCAACACTGGAAGAGAGGGAAAATACTGCACAGAAACCTGTGGAAGCCAAGCAGTCAGAAAGACTTCTGGAAAACTAAACCAGTCTGCATGTTGTGGGATGCTAAAGGTTTCATGGAATTCAGTGGAGCTCTCAATGGAGCTTGACTACTTGTAGCAACACCCCCTTTAAAACAGCCTTGTCCTTTCTACGTTTGTCATCTTGCCCTGGAGGAGCCAAATGTCCCTCAAAGGCTCAGTCACTGTGGTCAACAGATCTAGGCCAGTTGTACATCCTAAGGCTTCTCCCAGACCTTGTGGCTCAGGAGCAGTTGGCTTGTCTCTAGCAGCACTCCATCACTACAAACCCCAGTGCAACCAGCCTAGCACATGCTAGGATGGAGAAAGGAGATAGTTTCTGCAAGGTAATATATGCATAATACATGTGGTGAATTTTAATATAATTATTAATTTATACGCATCAAAATCCCCTAATACAAAATTAATTTTCCCTTAAGCTTTTCTGTATTTTTCCTAAAAGTACTGCCTGCATTTTTCATGAGCACTGAACTGATGAATGCATTAATACAAGGGCAGCTCCAGTTTTGCATCAGATCTCACTGTCACTTGTCTTCAGTACCCAACACTCGTCTTTGAAGTCTAAAGTGTTGATTTGCAAAGGCCTGACTTCAGCCCTAGCCTGTCAGAGAGGAAGGGGTTGGTTTGGGCTCATGGATAATTCATTCAGTGTCCACCTTTAAAAAGAAGTCGAAGGTGTAAATAATAGTGTCACTCTTACAGTGCAGATCTTGCCATGCCCCACTGCATCACGCATGGCTGGATGTGGAGCACAAGACTGAGAGATCTGTGGGTGGGATCTGTGTGGTGTGGAACAGCTGTACACACAGCAGGGCTTAGTGTGTGCTCATGCAGACTTTGCTTTGTGCTCTACAAGGGCTCCCTGTCTCCTTCTGAAGGATGTCCTCCTTCTAAACTATTTTTTTAACTTTTGATCTCAGAAGAACAGATATGCAGCATGATGACTTAAAAAAAAAAAAAGAGGTTATACTTCATTAAATGGCATGTGCCTGCATAACGCCAGATAATGGGGCAGCATGTGGAGTTTCTTTTACAGCCTGTAATTCTAAATGTTGTCTAGACCTCATGGTGTGTTCAGTGCATGTTGGAGAAACAGCTGCTGATTTTGTTTTTTTTTGAAAACAACAGTATTCATTTATAGTCTTAAAAAATTAATCTCTTGTCTTACCTTGTTAGATGCCTACTTAATTCATGAACTTCCATTTCAGAGCTTTTAAATTCATTAAGCTCTTTTCGAATGGCTGCCTGTAAAGGACAAAGAAACTCATAAATGTTTAAATGAGAGAGATCAAAATAAGTCACTTTGCTCTCCAAACCCTATATTAAAAGTAAAGCAGAGAGATAACATTATCAGAGAGACAAAGACAAACATAAAGAGTTTAAAATGTGAAAAGGAACACAGATAAGTGTGTTCTAAATCACATAAAGGGAAGAGAGAAATGCTTTGGTGGAATGGCTCAATTTGAAAACATAACACAGACAATGCAGGTACAGAACCCAATTCTGGCTTATTATGTAAATATTTACATGTACAAAATCCAAAGTAGTGCAAGCATGAAAAAAAAAAGTGCACCACAGTTTGTGAAACACTGATCTGTTCCAGAGCTGGACTGTGACTAGACTGGGCCCAAATCCTGACAGACTTGTGTTTGAGACAAGTCTTCCTTTATTGGTCCTGAATTGCCTGAATTTAGGTGAAATTACCTAAAGTGAATGATCTTGGGAAGGAGAGGGATACCTGGCTCCCTGCCCTCTACTCTGCCTTAGGCTGTGCCTCTCTGCCCAGCTCCTCCCTCCTCCAGCTATGCTATTTCTTGAAATGATTGGACAGATTAACCCAGCAGAAAACCTGCCATGGAGTGGTGGTATTCAGCTTCTGTGGCTTGTCTGTGAAGGAAAAGAAAACCATAGGGCACTGGCAGGAGGAGAACAATTGAAGAATAAAAAAACAGAGGGGGTGACTTGGAGAGACTCAGCTGCATGGTAGAGATGGTACCGAGCAGAAATGGCTCAAGTCCCAAGAGTCAGGACCTCTGACAGCTCTGTGATATTTGTTCCTCATGAGTGGTTTCACTGTGAGCATTTGGAGGTGCAAGCACATGCAAAGTGTCTGCTGTGGCCAAACACTCCCTGGGGTCTGAGGTGTGTGGACTGCCTTGCTGTGTGATGCTGAAAACATCAGCATTAGAAGTGGAAAGAGGGTGACCCAGTAAGTAGTACTCGTGTCTGTCAGGAATTTTTCTCAGCAAAGGAAATCTAAACCAGTACGAGTAGGACTAGCCCAAAACAGGACTTTTGCAACAGCCACTGCTTCAGTCAGCAAATACCTTTGCTTTGACAAACCCTAAGTGATGGATTTTACAAGTGTTTTTGTACAGAAAAGGCCCTTTCTGTGCCTTCTCCACAGCTTTGGTTTCTTATTTCCCTTAGAAGTGCCTGTCAGGCGCTGCCTCATCCATCATGACAGAGTGATGGCTATGCAGCAGCTCCAGCAGACCAATCTGCTACTGAAGTGACTGTGAAGGAGGCCACAGGGGCAGTTGACTCCCATAGGAACTGAGATCTATTCCCCTCTTCATCCCTCATCTGTTGGAGAGATGCAAAAATGCCCTTTTCCTTCCCCTAAGAGTCAGACCTGCTAAAGACAAACTCTGAAGGCAGTTCCCTCCACCCAGCACACAGAGCAAGATTTACTGGCAAACAGAAAAGCCCATTGCTATAATCTGTTTTTGCAATAAATCTAGTCTGTGCTGACCAGTGAAGACAGCTATTGAATCACAGCTCTGGAAGAAAATGATCCTATCTAGGATGATGCAGCTTTGTTTCAATTTGTCTGGCTATTTTTTCCAACAGTGGACATAGTGTTGAGGAAAAGCAGGTCACCGGTCATCATTTCTGGATGGCAGAAATCAGAATACTGCCCACAGGATCCAAACAAAACCAATCTATCTGCTTAATTATGCCATAAAAGGAATTAATATTAGAATGACAAGCATCTCTTCTGATGGTGCTTTGCTGAGAAAATGTTAATTTGAAGGACTTAACTCTTTTCTCTGATCATTGAACTTGTACATGCATTATAAAAAAAAGAAAAAGTGACACCAAAGTACTCTGCCTTAATATTAAACTCTTTACTTTTAATATATTACATTTGATTACATTTAATAGTGGTATTTAATGCTTGTTCTTTTCAGAGACATAGGATGAGAGATCAAATCTCCATGCCCAACTGAAGTTTCTCCATGCCTTTCATCCCAGACAGGGATCTCTCAAAAGCTATAGAACCAGTTGGGAGACTTATTCTCTCCCTCATCAAACAATTAAGAGAATAAAGCTAAGTCAGTTGACTAATATCTTGTCAAACATGGTGAGGTAAAATAAGAAAAGCTAATTTAACCCGGTATATTATGGTCTGTGGACAGTCCTGAGGAAGTTTTCCTTTTTTTTTTCAGATCAGTTTATGCTACATCCACTTAACCAAAGCTGAACTTAAAAATTTCCCTCTATCACAGAGGAGAACAATGTCACAAAACTATACAAGTCCTTTGGTTGAATTATACAAGTATAACAGGCTGTTCTTTGTGAATAAAACCAAGAGCACCATAGATTAAGTGGTGTGGCTGGAAATTCTGCTAATGCTCTAAACATTGGATGTCATGCTCTCCATTGCTGAATGAGTTCCACGGCAAAGAAATAATCAAGGCTTGAATTCAAGTATCTGAAAGTCTTTAAAATTAAAAGGGCATCATAGAGTGACTACAAGATTCATGACTGAATCACTGAGCCTCATAGTCCTCATTTCTTACAACGTCCATAAAATCTTTTAAGTACTTTTCCTGAGGACCCATTAAGACCCTCAGCATGTGACTGATATAATTTAATCCCTCTGCCATCAATGTCAACACTAGAGACACTATGTACTGGAAGTTCCACCAGTGCTTAGAGGGCAGTGCCATCAATATCAAACGTGTGTCTTTTCCTTCATCTGCAGGTTTTGTGTGATTTCAGTTCAGTGCTTAAAGTACTCTGAGGCAGAAATCCTGAGAAAAAACTCCTGTTGTAACCCACTAGAGAGAAGTGACCTGGCTTTGGAGGAATGGAGGTACCTTTGCCAAATTGACCTGCTGGCATTTTCACACCCAAGCCTGTCCTGTGCTGCCACAGCCATTCTGGCACACGCTTCTGTCTCACTGCTCTGCTAAGTCTTGACAGAGCTCTCCCCTGGCAGCATAATATGGTAAGACCAAAACCAACAAACAAATAACAGGGCTGCCATCAAGACCTTTCCTCAAGGGGCTTGGGATTCCTTCCCTCTCCTGGTTTCCATGCATATAGGAACCTTCTTGCCAAAGATTTATGCTTCAAACAAAATAAACAAACATCGAGAATGGGAAAAAAACACAGGTGTGTTGGGAAGGGATGTCAGGTGGATGTTTATTCCTTGACCTGTGGGACCCAAGGGATGGTGTTTGCCATGACATGCTCTGCGAGTTTAGGCCATGGCTCTCCCAGAGTTGCTCCACTTACTTTGTCGGCGGCTGTGAGTCGTGTCCAGGGTTTGTCCGCCCTCCTGTCGTAGTCCTGCGCATCTGCCACTTCCACGTAGTCACTGAAGCGGATGAGGATCTTCCTCTCACGTAGTTCTTCTACTGTGGGCCTTTGACTCAGCTGCAGGTTGAGGAAGGTGTGGAAAAAGACATCAAGACTTTGCTTTTTCCCTACAGAGTGCTGCCTGGGGATTTATTTTACTGCAACCACCGCTATGGTAATAAGAGTGTTTGGACATTCCCAGTGGTTTGTTTTTATCTGCCTTTCACAAAATTGCTACCTGGGAAATGCCCTCTTGGTATGACACCTTGAATATTGTCTCACCTTGCTGCCAAAGCAGCCCACTGTTCTTTGGGAAGCTGCTGTGGCTGCTGATTCCCAGCTGAGGTTGATCACCCTTGGCAGAAATGAGATGTAAGGCAAGAAAGTCTCCTAGTGCACTGGTGTCCCAGGCAGAGACCACAACACAACTCTTAAATGACTTGCACTTTCCAGCCTTCTGCTGCTGTTGCCAGTACTTTTGCACTGCCTGAGAGGAGTCATGCCAAGGCATGGAGTGGCTCCTGCCCTGAATTACATGCAAAAGGTGAAAAACAACTTTGTTTACCATTCTGATATTCTGCAGACCTGTCCTTACCTTCAGAAAAGGCAGGCAGAATGATTAGTGCTTATTGAACTTTTAACTGTATCTATTGACAGCTGTGGTTTGTATCACAGCATGTTTGATTTTTAAAAGTTTATGTTGCATGCTACAAGCCAAAAGCAATGGTGGATTGTATCATGTGAGGAAAGCATCTTCACTGTTTCAAGTATTTCTTTTAAATTCCACAGCAGCTACAGTGAAAAACTCCTCTTAAATTAGTGTGCTGATAGTCCACGTGTCACATAGGCAGTTAGATGGGCAGGGACACAAGTTGGCTTTCAGGGATCAATTCTCCTTGGATGCACAGCATGCTGGTGAATGTCAAAAGCAATTACACAATCGTTTCTGAAGGTGCTACATAAATGTGTGCATGTGGTTGTAGATTAGCTGAAAAGTTTCAGTGTTAGAGTAGAACATTTGTAACCAGGATACATCAGGAAAAATAATATCCTGATAATAATTTCCTACACAGTGTATCATGCTCTTCCTACTCACTAGAAATAGATGTGTTTGAAATACTTTACCCTTGTGAAGGGTGAAAGGTCTAAATATTTAATAAAATGCTTGAGAATCTATTCTGCAAGATTATTTATGCTTCTGAATCCACCTTTCTTCCAAATTAAGTATCTCAGTTCCCTGCATTTCATCTTCTAGGGAGAATTATGAGTTAAAACAGCCAGGATACAAAGTGAAGGGTGAAGAATCCCTCCTTTCTTCAGCACTTGGGTGGAGCTCCACCGCCCTATCCTGCATCTGGCTGTAAGCCTGTGTGCTTGTTTTCAGCACGGCTGGTTGTCTTTCTCTTTGTTTAGAAAATATGATTGTGATGGGAGGCAGCAGTGGGGCTGCTCTCCTTATACCAGCATCCTTGAGCATGCACACACAAATTGGGTTCAAATACCTCCTGTGGAGAGTCTGCAGAGCTGCACTAATGTCCTGCCTATGAGATGCTCAGGAGAATGGGAATGAGGATGGAAAAATGATGCACTGACTCTTGTGCCAGTGCTCTGGCTGTGAGACAGTCCTGAAATCCATGGCTGGTATCACATAGTTCATGTGTAGCCATAAATCTACATATATTTCCATATATAAATATATGCACACAAAATATATTCAGTACATTAAACCAAAGTGCCAATCTGATCATGCTAAGTGTAATGAGAGAGACAACCACGCTAAGTAATTTTCTAAAAGCCATTAATTAAAGCTACATTATTTGAATGGTTAACAAATTTCCCATTGCCTTCTTCTCATACCATTGCAGAGATGTCTTGTGACCTTCTAGGTGTGAGAGTCTCACAGTATATTTGGGCTGCCCAGAGCTCCCAGCTTGACTAGCTGGGGAACTAGCTTTGCAGGACAGACTGTAAGCAGCTCCACTGCAGGTGTCAGTTCAATGTGTCCACACTGAGGGCACAGCTCATCTGAGATCTCACCTTGCAGTTTATTTTTATGACCTGTGAGCTGTGGTCTCTTGGGTCTAAATTGCTTAGTGCTATGGAGTCCTTATTGAGCAACACCTGAGAATGAGCTCTTCTAATAGGCAGAAAGAATAGGGCACATTCAAAAATTACAGGACAAGGTCATGGCCAAGGGCACAATGCAATTGTCTGCACAAGGTGTGGTGCTTCAGGCAGGGAGAATGGGCTCTTACTGAGCTGGACCCTTTTAAGTTTACTTCTGTTAATGTAAAATGGATGTATGTGCATGAGTGTGTCTGGACTTTTTCTGTGTGCACTACCTGGGCATTTACATTTCTATTTACCTATCTGTGAAGATTTGGGACCTGAGGGAGCAGGGTAATTCTACAGTGAATGACTCATTATTTGAGTCTGAACCAGGGTAAAATTCCCTTTTAAAATAAATGGAATTGTATTAATGCAAGAGCAGTAAATGAGGTAATGCAAATGAGTAAATGACCTCTCATGCCTTGTCACAGGAGGTCAAATTTTCTTCTGTATATTCTGGAGCACTGTAGATACAAATGGGCATTTTCCCGGCTTTGATACTAAGGCAGTTTGAAAGGGAAGATTTAGCACACCCCCTTTGTCCATGGCATGGGAAATGAAGCAAACCCAAGCACCCCCACAAGGTAAAGGGGAGAGGGACTTACTCTTGCCAGTCTGGTCTTAGAATTTAGTCAAATACAAAATGCTGAGTTTGCCCTACTTCAGTCACCAGGAAACTTATCTTAGCATGTCATCATTGCCTGCTCTGTTACCTCATTAAAATGTTACAGTTGTTATTTAAAGAAGAAAACAAGCTGAAAAATTACAAACCCTAACCAGCAGCAGCCCCCTTTGCTCCCCACCTTCTGCATTAAAGACATAGGAGCAAGATGTGAGGAAAATGCCCCGAAGACCTTTCCCTTTGACTATAAATGCAGCTTATCCAAATTAGCCACTAACCTTTTTTTCTTCTCTGACCTTTCTCCTCCTTGCTGCCTCTCTCTTAGCTCTCTCTGATGAGTCCCACCTCTCTCAAGAGTTCATTATTTTCAACAGCCTTTGCTGATGCAAGCCAGTG
Organism: Toxostoma redivivum; assembly: GCA_013397375.1. Taxonomy (NCBI): domain Eukaryota; kingdom Metazoa; phylum Chordata; class Aves; order Passeriformes; family Mimidae; genus Toxostoma; species Toxostoma redivivum. Next base: position 854,662 of record VXBI01004484.1, read on the forward strand.
GAGGTCAGTTAAAGAAAAGCTTGAACATCTTCAAGCAGGGAAGACATTTCCCAGAGAGGCACCAGTGAACAGAGCATTTAAATTGGACTGAGGCAATAAGTTAACAGGAACGAAGATTTCAGATTATTGCACTGATTTTAAGAAACAGCCACACCTCTTCAATTTGGTAGTCAGTACTACAGCTCTGTGAGATTTCCTTTTGGAGCTAGACCTCTGAGAAAAATAAGCTATTGGCAGTGGTGGGATAGGAAGCAGTAAACAGCTCTGGGGGCTGGGAAGCATGGTACCATTTAAGAAAAGAGAAGGTAGGAAAAGGAGAGCTCTATTCCACTTTGCAAGTGATTTGTAAAGTGCTCTGTTAATCCAGGCTATGTTTCTCCCTCTGTAATGGAAGCCCTCTGGGGACATTCAGGCTTATGTTAATTGCCTTGGTCCTTGGCCAAGTTTGCCATGGTTCAGAGAAGATACCTTCTTGGTAGTAATTTGTGGGGGCCCAGATCTCCCTGTGGACGTGACCCATCTGCAACACTTCCAGAGGGCTTCTGCACATTAATAATTCTTTGAATGGGCTGGAGGTCGAGACCAGTGCTCAGAGAAAAAACTTTCCTAATCCACACATCCTTCCACTCAAATGACGCAAGTCCGTGTGCCCAAAGGTGCTTGGTGGGCCTGAGGGGCAGGGAGAGAGAGGACAGGGGTGCCTGGGCATCTCAGGGGACAGGCAAATGTGTTCCCACTCTGCTTCCTCGGGCAGGAGGGACACGAGGCTGAGAAACTTAGCCAACAGCATGTGCCTTCATTTTGTTATTTGAATGGTAGCTATTCCTCACCCCAGTTAATCTGGAGCTAGATGAGTCGGAGAGGATGGAAAGTGCTAAAAGGGGTAGCTTGCTATAGGTCATCTGATTTCTTTATTTTTTTTTTTTTTTTTAAGAAAATACCTGTCCAGATGATGAATTCAACTGGATATTTATTGCTGACTTTAATAAGCCATCTAGACCTAGCAAGGTAATCTTACTCATTACAGCAAGTCATGTTACAATTTATCATCATAACACTGTAACAAAATGTCAGTGCTGATGGAACTTTAAGAACAACTTTTTTTTATGGATGGAGTGGGTTCTTCCCTTGGATTTGGAATGTTGCCACCAAAAAAACTGGGGACTGTAGCAGTTTCTGTAGTGCAAGGTCAAAAGTCTCATCAGTGGTTTCTACAGAACCCACTTCCCTTCTTATTCCCAACTGCACACGATTACAAAAGAGGCAACATGGCAGAGCTTCCTCATGTTGAATTTACCCTGTGGGCATGTGTGTGCTTGAAAACTCAATGCAAACAGAAAGGGCTGCTGGGCAACACACTTGCTGTGCTCAATTAAACTTCAGCTTGATCTGAGGTTTAAAATCCTCTGGTACTAAGACTTCAGTACAAACTGGCAGAAGGAGCTTGCCACTCTGCTCTAAACACAACGACACCTCTGGGACAGGCTCATGAAAGACACAGCTGGGGAATAACAACTATTTTTGCAGGATTCACTCGGTGGTTGGCATTTCTAGTTGTTATCTAAAACACTTGCACACTTTATTAACTTATTTTCCCTAGTGATTTCTGAGCTTTTATGATGGTATGTTTGGTAGGTGAGAACAAAATCTGTTGTTAGATCAGCCCTGCAGTTCTTTCATTAAAATTACATGTATCACTAGAACAATTTACAACAGTTTAAAAAGATGATCCAAATCAAACAATGTTAAATCATGTTGCTACCAACCTCAGAAATGTGGGGGAGAAAAATCTTTACTAGAGAGGAAGCAAAATAAAAAGACTAAAAGGTTTGTGACCAGGAACAGGGGTATGAACATCAAAGAATCAAATGCCAGGGCCTTGGACTGATGCTGCTTTCCTTGTTGTTCCTAGTTAAAAGTTCAAACAAGAAAAAGGAAGAAATCGCCCAGAAAACTGCTGAGGTTTTAGGGAGCAGACACTGATATGAAGCAGTGGCAACCTGAGTGCTTTAGCTGAGCTGTGGCCTCTGCCTGTGACAGATGATTCCTGTGCTCTGCACCTTTCCTACAGGATAGTGGAGGATGGGAACCGTGTGGCGATGGAGCTGGCTCTGTCAGCAACTCTCACTTCTTAGGTGGCACACTGGGTATGGGAAGCTTTGCTCTCTATCTATTACAGCTCCTCCTCAAATGGCATCAAGCTCTGCACTGGATTCCTGCACGTGTTTACCCTTCAATGTACAGGGAAATTGAAAGCCTGGTAAAATGTTATTTCCAGCCTTTGCGCAGAGCCTCAATCCCATGAAACATCTGCAATGCAGTTAGGATCCTTTCTTTCAGGCAGTGCTAAGAGGGAATGCAAAATCATCCCTGCCATCATGGTGAGGAATATGCATTTTACAAACAATATTATGGCTCTCTAGCTCTTGCAGACTACAGCAGTATCCCCCCACTGGTGACCAAGAATTCTACCTATTTACATGAACTGAGAATAAGGCATGAGATTTTTAACTGTGGTAGAAAGCAATTCAGTTCTCAGAACGTAACCTTTCCTTGTTATTATTAGAGACCTTAGAGACCTTTCCTTGTTGATATTGATACCATGAAAGCTGGGATCACATAGATCAAAAAAACTAACCCATCCAAAATTGTACAGAAAGGGAACGGTGCTGCTTCACAAATATGTGAGTTTTTAGAGGGCTTTCTTTATTTCTGGAGATAGGAAATATGTCAGTGCTGAAATAAAGTTAATCCACAATAGCAGGATGGATTGTTCACTGTGTATGCTTGGGCATCCGTAGACATTTACATTAGCTGCAAAACTGAATGCGTACATCTGAAATGACTGTCCTTCAGTTTTAAGAGTAAATGAGTTTTGAATCAAGCAAGGCTGTTTTGCTTGTCCTTCCCTGCCAATACAAGATTGCTTTCTGCACTATATGCTTTTTTTGCAAATGCTTGTCTCTATTTACTTTAAATGCCTCAACTGACAGCCTCCCTTTCCAGAAAATGTTTAGCTTCCAGTTTTATGAGGGTTTTTTGGGTGGAATTTTCAAATCAGCATTACTTTAACTTTGCTCTCTGTAATAGAAGCCATTACATTTACAAGAAGCATTGGTCCTTGTAAATGCTGATCTCTATCTTTCACTGTTCAAAACTCTTTCATTTATGAAGACTAGAGCTTCTTTCTTGCTATTTGAAATGTTACCAGCAGTAGCCTGCAAAGTGGTTTCCTTCACTCTCTGTGGACTTACACCCTGCAACACTGCTGATTTCTTTTAAAGATTTTTTTTGTAAGACTTGTTTCACACTCTATTTTTGAAAATGGTGCTGAAGGAAAGGAAAAAGGCAAACAACTGTGCAATAGGGAGGAAGTTACAGTAGTGGCATAATAGGATCAAAGCTGCTTCTCACCTTACGTGTTAATCTTCTCTTAATCTCTCGTTTTTCCTCCTGCTCCTCTTGCTCATTCCGGGCTGTAAAAGATTTACAAGGATCTCAGACTGTGGACTCATCAGGCATGCACAGTTTGCAACAAAATAAGCCCTTCCATCAGTATATTAATGTTTCAGGACCTCTCTGATGCACAGTATGTCCCTCTGGGGCTGGTGAAAGTCCTTGATCTGTAGCTACTGTGCTTCTTCACACGCTTCATAAAACATCTACAGCTTCCCTCCTTTCCCTGTTTTGGCACCTCTTCAGGTGTGTCACTTTCTAGAAGTGCTGGGCAGCAAGCCAGCTCTTCAAAAAATGTTATCTCCCTGCCCACAGGCCTGGTGGCCTCAGCTATGATAGGGTTGGATTCTGCAAGGTCAGTGGTTGGAAAAGAAACATGCATTTTTTTTTTCCATCTGCAGAATAACTTATTGTAGCTTATTTTTGGAGATAATAGAAAAAACCCTTTGGAACAGAAGTGCCAGGCAAATTGTGCAACTTCCCATGGCATGAGCAGAGCTAAGGAGAGTGTGTCCTTCCATTGTGAGCCTTCGAAGTATCACACTGGAGCATAAAAGCTCATCCTAGGTCAATTAACTTTTAACATTAAGCCAAAAGATCATGTGTTACAAGCTCTTACCAGGGCATACCTCAACTCTTCTCCCTCAAGAGCTCAATAACATTTGAGTACACTAACTCTTATTCAACTTAGGAGTAGGCTGTCATGCACTGTCCTTGCATTGACTTTTACCAAAAGTCACTAAAATCCCAGGTTTCCAGGTACTCAGCTTCTCGATCAGTCAGGATTTGCTTCCGCTGCTTCACTGGTGGCTAAAATGCTCTTTACTCCAATCATGCTGGCACATAACAGGTGAGAGCAAACACAACTCATCAGCTTTTCCAGTAAGTACTCTGCCCCTGCTGGGATCCAGTTTTTGCTCAGCTAGGACTAGCTCAGGCAGGAATAACTCTCTGCAGGGGACATTATGGACCTCAAAGGGCAGCTGAGGATAGGTGCCTTGATTTAAATCCTTAAACTTTGGACTGCACTAAACTCAAGGGGGAATCCCACATTCCTCTTTGCTGATCCTGCAGATGGAGCTGCTGCAGAGCTGCAGTAACAATCCACCAGCCATAGCTTCTTCAGCTGTGAAGAGCACAAGCCAACACTCCACTAGAAAACTAGGGCTATCTCCACACAGAAATGAGACCTAAGGTTTAGAGACCACAGAAGCCTCAGAGCAGGTGAGGAAGGCTAAGCTGGAAACCAGATTTCTCACTGCTCAGAACAGTAGAGCAGACAGTGCTATCACAACTGCTCACTGACTTCAGCAGGACTGGGAATCTCCACCGAAGCGGACAAAGGACGTGTCGATCTTATGATGTTTCACACTACACTTCTGATCTTTAAGTGCCATTTTACCAAAAATGCTGCTTATATTTTCAGAAGGAAGAAAACCAGTAGGGGACTAAAAAGAACACGACAGTGGGGAGTCACAACTGTCTTTTAAAGGAATCACTGGAGTACCTACACTGATAAATGTAATTTTCCTCTTTCAGCAGTTTCTGTCCCTACTGGGCTGGATACTCTTCTAGCAATTGACCCTCCAGCAATTTTTTCTTCCCTTTGTGTCTCAAATTTGGAGGAGTTGGTCCTGCAAATGCCTGCCTTCAGACAGCACTAAAGAGAACCCACACAGAATCAGGGTAGAACTGCAAGCAGCCAAGGAGTTATGTGGAAAATTTAGTAATGGCTATTCATTTCTGTCTTTGGCATCTGATGTTTTTCTCCTCACTCAGCCCAGCCACCCACTTTCAGAGACAGCCAGGTAGGCTTAAGACTTCAGGCAGGCAAAAGCTGGAAAATAGAATACATTCTCTTTCAAAACTAGAAAGTGACTTTGTTTTAGGTATTTCTTTGAAGTTAAGCCATGCCAGTCTTGTGAAGCTACAGAACTGATGCTTTATTTTTTTATCTTATGTGTTCAGGAGATTCTCTGTTTCTCTAAACCTGTGTGTTAGGGTGAGGAGTTGCATGTAGGTGCAATTTTCACGTCTGATTTCTGTGCCAGTGTGAAATGTCCCCCAATACAGTTTGAGCATTCAGAACCCACCTAACCATCATTTTTGTGAGGAATTTATGCAACCCTGAATGTGCCAGGCTGACAGCTGGATTACTTTTATCCACCTGTGAAATGGCACAGGGGTGGTGCATGACAGGGGATTGAGGCATCTTTCCTTATACAACTGGACAGCAAGATAGCTGCAAAGTGTTCTTTAGTCTTCAAACTAACCCTGCAGGCTTGGACTCCTCCTAGCAGATGCCTTTGACCTAAATATGAGTCAGTGAATGGGGCATACTTCAGTGAAGGACCCTACAAGAACCAGTTGTCTCTGCTCTGTTTCCTTGCTGTGGCTGCTGTGATTTCACTGCTGCCATCAGCAAGTAGCAGAACTTGGCAATGGATGCTTTGTCCTTGTGAAGATAACTCATAATTATTGCAGTAGCACAGACCTAGGAAGCATTCAATTCATGTATAAAGACCGGCTGTCCAGCCACATTTTGCCTCATTTTTTCCCATCAGCACGGGCAGTAATGCAGTTACACGTGCAATGGGAACATCACGGAATCAGACTCGACATTTTCATCAGAGAGATTTCGGCTTTAACTGCAGGGAAAATCCTATTTAGTCTGCTCGAGAGCTTGGTAGGTTTTCTTTTGTGTTTGTGCGTGCTCTGAGGTGGGCTTTTGCAAATTGCTTGACCTGCTTATGCAGAGAATTCACACTCTTTTTATTAGCACTTGCTAAATCTCTCTTTCGCTACGTTCCATTATATTTATTATAATGCTCCTTCTCAGAAGTCTAGAGGAACGACAAAAAATGATGTGCAAATCAGAAATATTTGTATTTCCTCGTTTAAGGTTAGAGCATGTTTATGCTTTCTTTTTAAAATTATGTAATGATTTTAATTTTTTTTTTCTGCTGTGGTTCACCAAAAGTTGGAATGCCTTGGAAATAGTACATTACTCTTTCCTGTATTTAGGAAGTTGTTTATTTACCAAGTACACATGTTTTGGGGCAGATTTGTGCTAAAACAAAAATTCTGTTTAGGAAATACAATACGGTTCTGGATTCAGCATAATATTTTCAAACATCCATGTCATTTAAGAGCATTTATTCAATTAAAAAAGAAACCGATGTTACTCAAGGGGTAATTCCTCTGAAATGTAAGACATCTTTAGGGCACTCTGTGACCCTTAGGAATGTCTGCAAGACACCCAGCATTGGAGATGTTGCTCTTTGCTGATGCTGGTTCAAAGCAGGTGCCCAAGACCCCACCTCCCCCAGTGCCAGGGCAGTGTTTGCTGGTCATGCACCAGTGCCAGGTGGTGCCTGACATGTGTTTGTTCATAGGTCCCAGGGTAACAACATGAGCTGCAGAGAATTGGCCTCTGTCCCTCTGTGCCTGAGCCTGGCATCAGTCACGTAGCAGGTCTCCCCTTCTCCAGCTGTTCTGCTATGCCCCTGTGAGACAATCACAGCTGGATGTGCCAAATATTTCCCCAGGTTCTGCCCCTGACTTCTTCCAACAGCCAGTCACTGGAGTTAGGAGTAGACAGTAGGAGCACAGTTATTAAGAGAGGGCTGGTCCCAAAAAAATGGCTTTTCCAGCAGACTCAGGCATGACCACACCACTCTGCTGTCCAGTCTTTTCTCCTCTTTGCATTGACAGTGGTGTCTCTCCCTCTCTGTCTGCCACGTGTAATAACATCAACAGATGAAAAGACCCTGCTGGGCATTAACATTATCATTAATCTGCTAAGAATATGGTTTTGAAGTATTTGAAAAATGAATTCTGCTATTTTCAGAGAATTAATCCTCTGCTACCACGTTTTTATGATTCTGCACATTGCAGTTATTTGAACAAGAGAAGGTGAATTATGGACCTACCTAAGGGGACATTATGTATGAGGTATAATTTCAGAATTTTTTCTGCAGTAATTTTTGAAAATTTTCCTGGAAATATGCATTTACTAACTCAAAAGGGGAAGAACTTTTTTTCCCTGTTTCCAAAGTAACAACAACAATTAGATGGACAGCTTTTGTGATTTTAATATTCAAAACACTTCCATGTGAGTAAAGAAACTGTCATTTTCTTTCTGTTCATTCATGAGGTAATGAAAGTTGGATCCAGTCCAGCTTCCCTTGAAGTCAGTGGGAATGTATCTACTAACTTAACTTGGTTCAGGATTTCTGAATGGTATTTTGTCCCTTTAAAATATCACATGCTGAGGATCTACCAGCAATTTTTTGGCTGATTTAAAGGGAGAATTTCAGGGGAACATTTAAGGGAAATAACCCTGAGTCACACTGGATTCTTTTTAAAATTGAATAAAGGCTCCAGCTAGCATAGATTGCTGTGAAGATTTTTAGAAAAGCTAATCAAGCTATCCCCTAATGTCTTTACTAACTTACAACGGGATGTTTATCTATATAAATGCTGCATAAAGAAGGCTTTTCAGGATGACTGACCCCTGTTTGGAATGTCATTCAACATCTGTTTTTTTTTCTCCATAGGTTGTTTATTCTTGTAAATTTACTGACTGATTCTAAAGAACTGTTTCTGTAGAACTAGATGCTGTTACAGACTTCCACGCTTATTTGCACTTATGATGCCCTTTATTCTTTTTAATAATTATCAGTGATGCTTACAGAGAATAATTGATGTTTATAAAAAATACCAAATGTACATGAAATCTAACCCAAATTATCTGGCTTCAGGTTAAATGTCAGCAGAATCAGGACTTACGTTTCAGTATGTTCCTCTGTTCCAATTCTTCAGCAGTTGGCCTCTGGCTCAGTCGTCTGCGAAAAAAGTCCAAGATCAGTTTTTGGACCATATCATATTCTCCTCAGTTCTCTGCCTTGAAGAGTTACTTTGGGGTGTGAAAGGCAGAACAGAAAACACTGACTCTGCTCCATTATGTACTTGGTATGCCCGAACCATGCGTGACACACACCATGTTTCGCTTTCGCAGCTTCCTCTGTTTCAATCCCACGAAAGACAAAATACGTTATGTCATCTCAGGCATGACTCTCCCACCCCTACCCCAGGCAGAGCTGCTGAAAGCTAAGCCACACAGATGTCTCCACTTAATTTCCTTCCCTCCATGCCTGCGTCCTGACTTGCACAAGTATTTCTAGCTGAGATCCAGCTAACCCTCTCACTGCCCTCTCGCCAGCCTCCTGACTGCGCCCTGTTTGTTCACAGAGCGTTTGAACACACAGACACAGACAAAACAAGGGACTGTTTGGCAGCACTAAGGGCAGAACAATAGCAGCCCTCCTCCTCATCACACTCACTTCCCTTCTCCTCTTGTGGCTTTTATTAAATCCTATACTGAAGGATGAGTGTGACTTGCTAGTCAACCAGTACATAATAGGGTCAACAAACCCCACAATCTTATTACAAACTGGGGCTCTGTACATAGGAAGGACCTGAATATTCAGAATACAGAGCAAGCACAAAAGGGTCTTTGCCAAACAAAGTAAACCAGAGAGATGACATCAGAAGTCAGCGCTGTTGGGCAGCCTCATACACTTATCCGAGTCAACGGGAGTTTTGTCTATGATACCAATGACACAAGAGCTTTCTCTTCCTTCAGACTTGGTCACTCAGAGACATTTCCAACTTGAGGGCTCCAGTCTCTGTCAACTGGACCAGTTTCTCTGGGAGTTACTGGGCACTGGTAGGAAATGATAAGAATGCTGCATGGCTTCCTCTTCTACAATGAATGTTGCCCCGACCCTGGGCACAGCAGCTCCCTGAAATGGAGCTGGCTCTGCAAGGCTGGATGAGAGATGTCTGACAATGGCTCCTCACCACACAGGGGGTAAGCTGATGGTGGCACATGCATCCCCAGCCTTCTCCAGAGCCAGGAGTTCATGTGGGTGCCAGTTCAAGACCCCTGCCTTTCACATTGTGTGCAGAACACAGGGCTGAACAAAGCACAAGCACTGGGTAGGAGCCCACCTCCTACACCAGCTGTTTGAAGGCAGAAGCTTTACAGGCACCTGATTTTACAGTCTGAAGATTTCCATCAGCAGAGGTGATACTAGCCATATGTCCTTTGGGGGCACTTTGCACCATGAAAACAAACCAGCAGAACACAGCCCTATTTCACTGTAGAATTTGGAGTCAGGAGCTTTGTCTCTTTCTCATGGCAAATCAAATATTTATCTCATTTAAAAAGTGTTAAAAGGGACAGAAACTGATCCTTAATTCAGAAGTAAGGAATGTCTGCAAAGTACTTTGAAGACACAAGGTGCTATTCGAGTGCTTGCTCTTACCATCTTTAAGATAAAGTAGCTGTTGCTAATGGGACACTTTACCTTAGGACTGGAGCAATTAAAACTACTTAATTTCTAGCACCACATGAGAAGCAAAAAGAAAAAGTTGCCTTTAAGCCCCACCACATATGTCTGCAGGAACTGTATTATAAATGTTTTTAATCCCCCATGCCATTATGCTTTTCAAGAGGATGCATCAAAGGGATATTCAGGATGAACTCCAGCCATGTGGATGGCTTCTACAGAAACAAGCATCATAGTAAAAGGAGAAAGAAAAAAATCCCTCCCCAAAAGTCCTCCTGTTTCCAAGAAAACAGGGATTGAAGGACTCAGAGAACTGCTCTGTCACAAACAGTTCATTCTAGGACATTTCTAACAGAAGGTAGAAATTTTATCTACCTACAGAAGTGATTTGCAACAAGGATCACATCTTCCACGTGTTTAGTGAGGTACCTGCCATGAAGTAGATGCATTTAAACTAAGCTTTCACTGAATGTTACATTGTCATTGCTTCCACACAAGAGGACAGAGACTTCCTCCAAGTATGCCCTTGGTAATATATGCACCCTCTACTCCTGTGCTGCTCAGGACCTATAGACCATGGGATTCTTCCCCACACTGCCTGGAAGGGCCCCTAGTGAAAGCCAGCCAAAGATACCCATGTTCTCCATCAAGAGACAAATTACTTTGTAGATCCCTTTATCCACTCTTTTCAGTCTGCAGAGTGCTCCTGCCTAAATGGTGACCGCCACTTTTAAGTGATGCACAGCAGAAAAAGCTGTGCCACTTTGAATAGACTCATTCATGGATTATCAATCACTTCTGGAGTTTTATAATCCCAAGAATTTTTAATAACGTGACTTAGGCAGTAGGAAAAGCTAAGGTATTCTTGTAGTGGAATAAAATCTTAATTAGTCCTTACAGTGCAAGTAGGAAAGCAGCACTGGAGGATGAAGAAGGTCATGAATAGAAGCCATGGAGGTTCTTGGCCTCCAGTACCCGCATCTGCTTTCATCTCCATGAACTGCTGTTACATTCCCATTTCCATCATCCTTCAGGTCTGACTGAGCCTTCTCCTGCTCCTGCATTGTAAGTCCCTCCTTGATGAGCTCCTCAAATAAACCCAGCCCCATCCACAGTCCTTCCCTTTCAAGCTCTTCCAATTATCTCTTTTCATGGTCTCTTGCTCATTTAATTTAATTCTGTCTCATGCTGTTACAGTGACTTCTGCCCCCAAACTATTGGGGCTTTACAAACTCCTCCACTAGCTCCTCAGAACAGCACCATTTTAGCTCTTGTTTCTTGCCACCTAATTTCTAGGCTTGCCAGATGCTGAGCAGCTGTTAACATCTCTGTTAATCTTTGAAAACCTTGATACTAGTTACAGATAGTGCAAATCAAGAAACGCAAGCAGCTCTTGCTTTATTACTATGGCTGCAAAGACAGTTTTTTTCTTTCACACTTAATTTCAGTACACCATCTCCAGCACAGAGCTCTGACCTTGGCAAACATCAGTGGTGATAGCTCCCCTCTTTTTCCTTCCTTCCTGTCCTGCCCAGAATAAAAAGTTGTTAATGAAGCCCACCTAGCTTGCAGAGGTTGATTTCAGTAGTTTGATTGCTGGCTTGCTGCTGTGCCTTATTTCATTTAACATCACAGGGGCTGCATGAGGCAGTCAGGAGGCCACAGGTCAGGAAAAAGGTGTCTCATTAGCAGCACAATCAGAATAAATGGGAGAAAATGGAGGTGAGGAAGGAACGCGGTGTCACAGCAAAGAATGGATCTGCTTGTGCAAACTGTAAGGATGGAGTGAGGTGTGTCGTGCTGCTGTTGATCAGAAAGGTAATTCTGGCTGTTTAATCAAACTGAGTGAGTGCAGGTGTCTAACCAAGGAACACGGCAGACAGAACTTAACAAGTAACCACCTCTAATTGCATTTTCTGTATTTAAAATGTTCATGTGTGAACGTCTGACCTTCACTCTGCCATCCATGCAGATTTGCAATATGCTTCAGGCATCCAAGAGGAAAGGAAAGTTTTTTATAATTTGTGCTTTATAATGTATTGCTTGGTTTATACTTCATACGTTTTTGCAATATTGATTACAACAGTTTTGCAAATACATTGTGACAAAGGTTTTACTACAAAGGAAACCTTCCTAAGATTTATGCTAACATAAGGAAAGCCTTGCTAGGATTTCACTGAAAAAAATCATATCCAAATGAGATTGTCAGTAAAAAAGTAAATACTTTGCTCACATTTACAAAGACAAACTTGACAGCAAACCAATTTTCTGAATTAATTCTCTGCATGATCAAATGCATCACACTCCTTGTGCTAGACAGTAAGAGCTGAGGAGTTCCTCATAAGGACAATGTATATTGAGGCTTTTTTTGTGGGGTGTTTTTATTTTTCATTTGTTTCTTTGTTCTTTTGAATTTTCTCTGGGCTGGGCTGGTCACATTATGGTGGATAAGTAGGAGTTTGGGGCCAGAAGGGACAATCATGCAAAATCAATTGCTGTAGATCTAAAATATTGGCTAGTGCTGGTGTATCTCCTCAGGGAGCAACAGGAAAGAAAGGCAGCATTTTCACTGATGGATGCTACTGTTTAGAGCCTCCCCAGCAAACTGAAAACTCAGAATGAAAAGTTTCTGCTCTATGTGTCAGTGTTCTGCAGGAGCAATAAAAGGAAAAACATCTCCTTGGGCACGACAAAACACTTAAATGAAGTACACAGTGATGCTTACCCTGCTCTGCAGTGTGGCCACTCCCCGAGGGCTCTCAGGACAGCAGCCAACCCGTTGTGGAGCCTTGGCTCAGATTTTTGCAGCCCTTTTGTCTGGCAGCACCTCTGAAGCAAGATGCTCCTGGCTGCCTAAGCTGTCCCCTACAAGGAGTCATGGGTTTTCTTTCCTTGATTTCTTGTTTTGCTGTGGATGAGCCCCAAGAGAAAGCTGGCTCATGACATCCAGCTTGTTGTTATGTGAACAGGATGATGCGGGATATGTGTTTTCTGTGTACCAGGAATCCATCTTTGCCTCTGTCTGGAGGACAAGAAAATTTAAGACCCTAGTGTGGGGTCATATGCAAGTACAATGGCTGGATATAATACAGGGCTTGCCAGAAAATGATTCCCCCCACACCTGCCAGGCTTATTAACTGTGAGTGTTTGCAGACACGAAAGGCAGAACTTTGCAGCTCTCCAGTGCTTGAATGGTGACATCTGTTATGTGGGACCCACAAACAGGACTGTTGGACATGACAGGACACACAGCAGTATGATGAGATGTCCAGAACATCCCCAAGGCATCTCTGAGCCAAGTCCTGCTCACACAGCTGTTCCTCATCTCTTAAGTCACCCTGATGTAAAATAACTTCTGAGCACAATGGGGTATAACCTCTGGAGCAACTCCTGAATTTATTCTGTATGTGCAAATATCTTTAATCAGCTGCAACTGGGCTCATACTACCCTAGACACTGCTCTAACAGAGCAGTAAATCTGAGCTGGGCACATGAGAAGCCAGCTGCTACAAAGAACTACTTGTCACATTGTTCTTTAGTTGACATAAATGAGCGTGACTGAAGCCAGTAGAATTGCACCGATTTACATCAGTGAAATAATTCCACTTGAGGAAAATCCAATGGGAGAAAAGATTCTTAATTTACCTCACCTTTCCCAATAGTAATAATGCTGATAGCAAAGCAGAATTGATGAAGTAAATGCTGTCAGGAGCTCTTTGCAAACTCATACCATGTACAGAAAATTCAGAGAAAAACAGAAGAGAAGAAAATCTTATATTTGCTTCTACCAGTTAACTGTTAGCAGAGGGCAGGAATTAACTACTTCCTTTCCTTACATCACTGCACAATGAGAAAAGAATCATTGTAAGCCTGGAAGTTCACTTTCTCTGAAGTGTCAGCCTAGATTTTGCCAGCCAGACTGTAGAGTCTACAGAGGACTATCATTCTCCTAAACAGGATTTATAAAATGGGATTAAATACTGTTTTATCAATGAGTGAATAAACTGAAGGCATATTAAATAGTAAGTCCCTACCCAAAGAAGCAAGTGTGACAGTTTTATATCAATAAAATTCTTGTACTAGACTCCATTAAGATGTTTGCTAATCTGTAGGATTATCACTTTCTTTAAGCTCTCTCACAGGTAAGCATGACAAGTCTCTTGGTATCAGTCATGATAATACATTTTGTAACTCCTTTTCCTGAGAAATTAGGGCAGTAAAACCATAAGGAGTATTTGCCACGATTCAGTTATCATGTAATGACTGCTCTCCACTTCCCTGTTGATTTAAAATATTCAGCCTCAGGGAGATGGTGATGCTTCTGCAGCCATAAAGAAGCCTGTGGCAATGACTAAAGCAGACCAACTCTGGGCAGAGATGCCTGTTCATCCCTAGGAAAATGGATGAAGCACCACTGTGACAGTTTAGCAGAGAACTAGTTAGACAATTTTGGTAGAAGGTGCTTGCTTTTGGTGAAAGCCCAAAAAATTGCTAAGTATCAGTTATATAAGATAAACTTTCTGACAGTGCCCTACTGGCAAGGTACTACTTCTGCCTTGGTATCCCAGTGTGTTCCCTGGACTTTTGATTGTGTTCCCTTGACATTTGATCCAGGATAGCTACAACAGCTACAAGAACTCTCCCATAGCCCTGAGGAGAGGCAACAGTTTTGCTTAGCATTGGTGCACTGCAAGAAATAGAGAAGAGTCTGGAATGTGAGCCAACCAAATTATATTTCCTGTAACACATCTGCAGTTGTGTTTCCAGCTGGGCTCTGCAGGGAAATCAGATTTACAACTGAAATTATTCAGACTTTAATTCAGGCTCTAAGCAGTCATTTACTACCCCCCAAAATTATCCTTATCCCAGACTTGATTTTGTGTTGAGAAACAGCTTCAATATAGACTTTAAAGCTCCTATTAGTCTAGATTGCAGTGAGGATTTTTGGGAAAACTAATCAGCAAATTTTCTGCTTGCTCAAGCATCTGTGTATAGTGAAAAATATAACCAAGCTGGCGCTTTGTTTAAAACTCTTACAACTGACCAATTTGTTTTCCCATTCTTTAGATCATGTGAATCTATTCTTGAGTCATGGCTCAAATGATGCCATTTTTTCTGGTTCAGCTCATTAAGGGATTGAATTATTATGATTTTGACTTATTCTTTGGAAAGTTACAAGCTTCCTGAGAAAGAACTGTCTGCCCAGAGTAGGTCTCCTGGGAAAAGAGAATCATTCAAAATGTAGATTTTGGTAATTCATTATGTCTGCATAAGGTTAACATCTTGTTCATCATATATAGAACAAATTTCTTTAAAATACCCAAATAAAGAAGATTTATTTTGGGCCATGAACTCAGTGTTTTGTTAAAAGAAATAAAGCAATACCTAGATAGCCCTATAACTCTGACTAGAAACAGTGTGAATAATGACATAACCCAGGTCATCAGTCATCCATTAGACCACTGCCACAATGTAGACATCTACATTTTCCCCAGGAATTATTTAATTTCTTTTCTAAAGATAATGCCAAGCAGTGATAGACATGCAGATCCAGATTTTGGCCCCATGTTCAATAATACTAACTGGGAAATGCCTACAGGTTTGTGGAACATTGCAAGATCATGCCTCACACCTCAAGCTCTATAATGGAGCCTCTGTTTCATTACTGTGCTGTTCCATTAATGTCAGAGCTCTCAGCCAAATGCTGGCTTTTCACATAAAATACCATCATGTAAGTTTAAATGATTAAAAAAAAAGGCATGGCTGAATTAAGATAGTTACATCACGTAAGCTTTGCAGCATTACTTCTCAAATCTCTTATCCCTAGTCCCAAGAACAAAATATCCAACAACTGCAGTAGGAAACAAAGAACAATCTTTTTAAAATAGGGAATTTACTATGTAGCTAATTCAAGAAAGTATTTTTGGAACAATAAAAACGGGATATTTTTGAGTACTAGAAATCCAGAGTGAAAAATGTACTAAATGCTGGTTGAAAATCTAAAGCATGCCAGAAAAAACAGATGGATGTTAGGACCCATTGTAATAGAGAAAAAAATGTTCTAAAATGTTAGCGATTGTCCTTCTGCTGTCTATACAGCATTGTGAGAAGACACTTGCTTCACCAAATGTGATAATATTGAATTAAAAGCTGATTTTACAAAGATACAGAGAATGTAATTCACAGTTCAAGGTCAATCTGTGAATGACTTGAGTAAAATGGCATCAAAAATAATCAGTCTGAGCTGAACAGATATGGATGCTGTCTATAGGCATTATTGAATGGTTTGTTTTAAAATCTCTCTATAGTAATATTATTTTGTGAACAAACATACTTACAGCAATCAATAAAAGTTACACTCTCAAAAGCAGACCCATTTCCAAGTATGAGTGAGAAGAGCAGAATCCTCTTCTCTGTTGGAATTTTCCCAACCCTAGCTTCTGATGCTCAGGGAAGCTTGGATGTTGGAACATATTTGGTATAGGAATAAAACAGTTATTCCTCTGTGTACGGGGCATGGCCTTGGGATGGAGACAAAAAACAGTGCTTTAGGTGGCAAGAAGTTCTGTGGGACCAGGGAAGAAAACATGGAGGGAGGCTGAGGGGTGACAATGAAAGTACAGCCCCACTGCCCAGAGCTCTTCACCTTCTAAAGCCCAGTGAACTTTCCCACTACAACATTCTCTTCTAAGGATCCTCTCCTGACAAATCTGCTGCCACAAACTTAAATGCAACCTATTCTGAGAAGCAGCTGATGGCTCTAAGGAAAGGTTGAGGGCTGAAGCACATCATGGAGGATCTGTCAACCTTATATTTAGTTAGCTTGAAGAGCAGACCCCCTGTGGGCCTGAGAGTGACTGCATAGTGTTTATCTATGGACCACAGTGGCTGACATGACCTGTGCATTAGCAGGTATGTTACACTTCTAGCACTGCCAATATGCAATTTGTTTAATGAAAAAAGCAGCAGCACCTTATCTTCTTATTCATATATGCACTTACACAACTGTAACCCTAAAATGTCAAGCCAGGGACATTTTAAACATATAAACAAATAAACCAGCTTTGCTTGGCAGTCCAAGTCATGTATGACCATCATGGAAAATCTCAATCCAAAATGTAAAAAGCTGCTCATTTTAAGGAAGGAAATCTGGGTATGGAGCTTCACCAGCTTGCTGATGTCAATCTCAACATATAAACAGCCAACTTGATAACTCTGTAGTAACTCTGTTACTACAGCAGCTAGAGACCACTCAAAGTACAGAGAGAGGAATTACCATAGAATGGTTTGGGTTGGAAAGGACCTTAATGATGACATAGTTTCAACACCCCTGCCATGGGCAGGAACACCTTCCAATAGACCAGGTTGCTCAAAGCCCCATCCAACCTGGCCTTGAACACTGCCAGGGATGACAGTACCCCAGCTTCTCTCAGCAACCTGCTCTAGTGTATCACTAACCTCACAGAAAATAATTTCTTGCTAATATTTAATACAAACCCACTGTCTTTCAGTGTAAAGCCATTCCCCTTTTTACATGCCTTTGTAAGAAGTCTCTCTCCATCTCTCTCGAGAACCCCCTTTAGGCACTGTAAGGCTGCTCTTGGTTCTCCATGGAGCCTTCTCTTCTCCAGGCTGAGCAACTCCAGCTCTCAGCCTGTATCACATATACCCCCTGACCATATTAGCTCATTGTAGAACATTTTACCAGTGCCAGCATGAAGACAGGCAAATGAACAATAGCACAGGAATAAAATTAATCTCCAAGAAGGCACTTTACACCAGTAATATCAAAAAAAGCAACTCACACCCTTTCTGCTAAATGAAACAAAAGCTAAAATACTCAGTGACTTGGAACAGCCACAATACAGGAACTCCAAATAAAAGTTTTTATAACAGAAGCTGGCAGTGCTAGCAATTCAAAACCACAATAATTCAGTTTCTAATAGAAAAGATGCATAGGAAATAGCATGGTGCCCATACTTTTTCTTGTTACTGAAGTGGAAAATTCCTGGAATTAAACAAATTTGGGAGCTTTAAGAGCAATTAGCTATTTTATGACACAGGGATTTCAATTCCCCAGATTGTGGTATTTCAGATCACCAGACTTCACGAAAGGCTGGTGATAAATAGCAGTAACTTTTTGCAAAGGGCTGTGCCTAAAATTTTCACTTGAAGATTAAGAATTAGGACTGTCTGAAATGTTTGTGACAAACTAAAATTGCTGGAAAATTGAGTTCTAGAAGGTCAGAAATTATCTGCAAGGTGAGGTCAAACTTAGTGAGTAGTTTCAGCTGAAAAAAACAAACTCACTAGACACACTTTTCTTAAAAACAATACAATTTAAAAAGCATTAAAAATGCACTAGACAGTATTTAATTCTGACTTGAAATGCTAGTTTTCAGTGCGTAATAAAAAAATTAATGATGCCTGTACTTGCTATTTTTAGTCAGTTTTCCCTACTCCACTTGTTAATTATTTTGTTCCATTTGAGTACCAATTGCAAAAAATCCCTTCTTCAGGCACATCCAGTAGACACAGCTCTCCTTCCAATAACTGCTACAGTGATTCCAAGCACAAATCTACTGAGGTGGATTACAAGGAGAACTCTCCCCACACCTACATTGCAAACTTCAGTGCAGGTGCCTTGCTCATTCCTCACCATTTAATGGGGTACCTTAACTAATCCTTTTGTATCTGCATCACCAACTGCACAATTATTTCTTATCTTCCTAGAGAATGTCACGTTTTACCACCCTATCCAGAGATTTGCCTGTTGTACAAATTCCCAGCTGGTGTGTATTTAACACCTTTACTGCCAGAGCCTACTTCTGCCTCTATGCATTAGCAAAGGTCAGAAACAATTTTTAAAAAAGTTCTAGCATCTCATGGAACATCAATGAAAACATGCAGCACCAGAGATAGAAAACAGCAAAAATGTCTGTCTTTAAAAACAAAACAAAATGAAATTATTTACGTGGTTAAAATTAAAAAAAAAACCCCATGCCTTAGGAAACTGCATATTTGTTATTTTGAAAAGATATTAGATATGATTATTTCACAGTTATATTATCACCTTTAGGTTCAAATCTAGTGGCCTAAAAGCGTGACAAAATATTTTTTTACTCAGGAGAATTCTTGTCCCATCTGCCTTTTCTTCTATGGAAGTTACTGAGATACACATAATTACCTGGGGGCTAAATTTGGACTACAAAGTGATAAGCTTGTTTTCTGTTGTTGCTTTGTACATATTTCCACAGCAAAACAAATGGAATGCTATAAAGAGGCTTATCACATCAAATAGGGAATTAGCAGTGGGAATCAATAATCTACAAAGTAACAAAGATCCTATTTCCAGGCAAATACGCTTAACTTCAAAATAAACACCCCCCCTTGTGAAACAAAAGTCTTCCAGAGAGAATTCAGACCCTCTGTGCTATGCTGAGCAGGCTGCAGCCTTTCCCTTTGTCCCCTGCCTAGTGTGACATCCGCTTTAAACATTTTCTCCCTCAAGTTTTGAGAGCTTAGTTTAGCCCCTACTGAAGTTTCTCCACACTCAGTTTTCTAACTACTATCAGGTGCCTGTACTCTTGCCTGCACATTCCCCTGCTCCACCTGACACTTTATCAATGTGAAAACCTGCTTCATTACCACAATGTAGCTGCTGGGGTGATAGCAATATTCTTTACATTATTTTTTTCCCCTAACTAGAGGGGATATTGAACTACAGAAGGGGAAGGAATGCCCAATGACATCTTCCATCTTCCTTAAAATGAGAGAGAAAACTATTCCTGGCCCTGTTGACCTAAAGAATAATTTCTTCTTTACACTTCAGACACTTCACTTCTTAAATCTTATTAGGAAAGTGTTGTAGATATCTTCCCTGTGGTATTTCCATTGAGGGTGCTATCAAAGTCCACATTTTTTTTGCAATTGTTTGCCCTCTAAAGAAAGACTGCATTACATTGGTGACTGTTTTTTGAGCTCCTTACTGAATAGCTCTGCAGCTGGCATTCAGGCAGAAAGGCTGAAGAAAATTAATATTTAAAATACTTTGTACTCAAGCCGAGCACAGTATGTTTGTTCATGGCTGCTAACATGCCATAGGAGAAGCTCGGATTTCCCTGCAGGGCACACTCAAATGCCAAGACTGAAATACCTCTGTGCTGGGCATTCAGTGCCCTGGTTTTGTGGCATACACTTGTTTTCTGCATATCTAGCTGCAGTGATGGCAAGGACAGGGGGTTTGGAAAAAGGCATCAAAGGAAATCACCACAGTCGCCCTGACAAAAATCCCTTCTGAGTATTTACTGATGATGCACAGTGTTCATAAAGCTGGAAACTGCACCTACTGCTATGAGAGGCTGCAGATTGGACTAAAACATGCTGGCTAGAATGGCCTGGGCAAACAGACACAGTGCCTGCTTTCCAGTTCTGCTCAACTTTATTAGTTTAAAACATGTAATTTCTCATTCATCCACATTGAGCTGAAGTAAAAGGATACACCCTCTCAGGCCCTCCTTCCAGCCCCAATGGCCATAACCATGTGGACTTGTGTTTTGCTTTACAGGCAGACTGAATTTACATCTGTACCCTATAGTTTATTGGGTGGTAAGCCTACTCTCATGACTGGAGATTATCTAATGTTAATAACAACTTAGCTCTGCTGAGACCAGCTAATGAACACCAGCTGCTAAGGAACAGAAGTGGGGGGGAATGTCTCACTGTCAGCTTTTCAAACTCCTCTGAACAGTGTTTTTAGCAAAATGTGCATTAAATACACACTTCCACTCTGTTTTCTTCTTTAGAGACACCAGAACACTGCTGTACAATGCATTACTGGTGATCCCTGCTGCTGTACAGATAACAGGCAGCACCACCGTAGGCTGTCTGGGATGTTTGTGAGAGGACCAAGTTCCCAGTTCCCCAAAGTGAGGAAGAACAGTAATTTGCTGATTATTGTCTCTGGATTCCCCCACAGATAGGAAGTGTTGAAGGCAGATCTTAAGGTTTTACTTTAGATAGTTAGAAAAGGAGAAAAGATCTATTCAAGGGTGCAGGGACACTGAAAACTCTTGGAAGGGAAATTGGGACTGTTTGGTTTTTTTTATCAGAGATGGACTGAGGGGATGGGGAAGTACAGGGCTGAGAGAAGTGCTTGTTGAAGGAAGTTGGGTGTCTGGAGTTGATTTCCTTGTGAAAGCAGCATTTTTGTGAGACGCTCTTGTTTAGAAACTGAGTCCTGGTAACTTTTTCCATAGAGCAGAACACAAGGAGTTGGGTTGCAAGAGCTTATCTCACACTCTCTTGGGACTGAAGTAAGCTAGAGACTCTTACAGCCTACATGTCCTAGACAGGCATTTTCAAAGCTTGTGACCTGGCTAAATTGTGCTGGCACAGCCATTGTGCAATAACCCAAATCAGAAGAAATTAGTCAAGCATTGCAACAGAGTAGCTTTATGAAAGATATTAATAGAAACCTTAGGCTGCAGAGGGGGAAGGGAATCAGGACTTGGGGAAGTCTGAGACAGAATTTGGCCAAAGGCACACACACACACACAAAAAATCAGCCAACAATGTCATACACTTCAAAACCAAACATTGCTAATACATATTGACATTGTTGGTTCTTTTGATACCTTGTGCTATCACAGAATGGTGAGTTTGGCAGGGATCTCTGAAGCCCTCTCATCCAACCCCTCTGATCAAGCAGGGCCGCCTAGACATGGGACTGTGTCCAAATGACTTTTGAATATCTCCACAGACAGAAATGTCACAATCCCCCCGGCCAACCTGTGGCAGTGTTTGGTCACCCTCAGAGTAGAAATAATGTTACTGATGTTCAGAAGGAACCTCCTAATTTTGTTTGTGCCTGTTGCCTCTGGTCCTGTCACTGGGCCCCACTGAGGAGAGCCTGGCTCTGTCCCCACTGTACCCTTCCTTCAGGTATTTATACACATTGATAAGATCTCCTGACCCTTTTCTTATCTAGGCTCAACAGTCCCAGCTCTCTCAGCTGTTCTCCACTGGGAGGATGCTCCAATTCATCATCTCCATCATCTTTGTGGCCCTTCATTGGACTCTCTCTCATACGCCCATATTTCTTTTCTACAGAGGAGCCTTGATGATCCTTGCAGATCCCTTCCAGCTCAGAATATTCTGTGACTCTGAGCTGGAATTGGACACAGCACTCTAGATGTGGCCCCACCAGTGCTCAGTAGAGGGGAAGATCACATCTCTTGGTCTGCTGGGAATACCTTTTCTAATGCAACCCAGAATACCATTAGCCATATTTTCCCCCCACCAAGTTGCTGGTGGATGTCCAACTTCATGCTTATCAGGACCCCTAGATCCTTTTCTGCCAAACTGCTCTCCTGCTGGGTAGGTCCCAACATATGCTGATGCATGGGGTTTTTCCTTCCTAGGTGCAGCAATCAGCGCTTGCCTTTGATGAACTTAATGAGATTTTTGTCAGCCCATTTCTCCAGCTTGTCAAGGTCCCTCTGGATGGCAGCACTATCCTGCAGTACATCACCTACATCTCCCAGTTTGGTGTCACCAGCAAGTTCGCTGAGGATACACTCTGCTCATCATCCAGATCATTAATGAAGGTTGTTAAAGAGGACTGGACCCAGTACTGGGGCTATACTGCTACTTCGTGGAGTCCAACTACACTCAGTGCCACTGAACACCAGCTTCTGGACCGGATGGATAAATGGATTGAAAAGTCCGAATGGCTGGGCCCATTCTTGGACACCTGAGGAATTTTACAGGAGACAGTCTTGAAAGTCTTACTAAAATCTATACAGACATTATCTACTACTCCCTGATTGTTCACCAGGCCAGTAATTTCACAAGTTCATCACATTAATCAAGCATGACTTGCCCTTGTGAATCCATGTTGACTACTGATGACTTTTTTGTCCTTTACATGCCTGCATATGGTTTCCAGGATTAGCTGCTCCACCACCTTCCCAGTGATGAATGTGAGGTCAACTAGCCTATAATTCACTGATTCCTCTTTGAATATAGGAGTGACATTTGCTTTCCTTCTTGTCTTTGAGTACTTCTCCCAGTAGACATGATCAATCAAGGAAATATTAAAGAAAATAAGGATGGCACTGAATCTTTAGTAATGCTGGGTCAAGTTCATCCTTTCATTTATACTTTTATGCTGAGTAGTGAGGCCGCACTGCTCTCTGGAAGATTTTAACACATATCCTAATTGTTAAAACATGTCATGTCCAGTGACAAGTGCACAGAACTGAGAGAAAGGCAAGGTACAGTGATGGGCAGGTGGGAGAATCAAATCTGAGGCAGTCAAGTGTGCAACCATCAGGAAGGATGCTGAGACAAGTGAGCTATCATGCCTGGTATTCCTCCACTGATGCTTTGCATTTCCCCATCACTGTTTGGATATCTGCTTCAAAAAGCTTCAGACTGAAGCCTAGTGCTGCATAGTACCTCAAACCAAGGTGGGGCGGCGCGAGCTACTGAAATACAATGAGAAATAAGACAGAATAAAGACCCTGAAGAGAAGAATTAGTCAAGACAAAAGGAAATAAAAGTGCCTCCCAAAAAAGTGTCATATATGATGGTTTTCAGAGGCAAAAATCATATCTTTCCACTGCTGAGCCTTTTTCAATCTGTAATGTCACAGTAGAGAACATGATGGAGCCCTTTGCTGGCATTAAACAGTGCAGTGCAAAATACTGGCAGCTCTTTTAAGTGCAGTAGAGTATTAGATTTTCTTTGCTAGTCTAGTCTGAAGGGGAAGATGAAATGGATGGCGGAATATCACACAGCTCTATGATGCTTGCAATTGCCCAGGTCTCTCTATCTTATCTTTTATGTCTGCTCAGACAAGGGAAGGGTGAATGGTTCTGGCACAACCTGAGGGTGAAGGACACCAGGCATTTACACTCAGTTGTTAACCAGGAAAAGATAGAGTCTCAGGGGATGTTCTGGCTTTGGAACATCAGCCACTCCTTTCCCTGAAAGTAGCAGAGGGAGGTTTTGGGATCAGTTGGGGAATCCCGTGATGGGGAGATGTAAAGGCACCAAACTCTTGTCAGAGAAGCTGCTCCCCAATTTGAGACTGATGTGTAGCTCCAAACAAACCACTTCCTGTCAGAGGGGCTGCCTGCCCTCTTTCTTTTATATCTGAACCTCGGATATTAAAGCTTCTCCGGGGCAGGGAAGTCCTTGTATAGGGGTTCAGGGTGGTCTGAGAAAGCCAGAATTGGAGCACAGTTTGGGTAATCCAACTTCCCAGTGCAGTCAGACGCTGAAGGAGCTTGCTTCCCATGCTGTTTGCAGGCTTAACTGGAAGTGGGCCAGCTGATGGGGCTATGAAAATACCTTCATGGCAGATGAACAGAGACTTTTCTCTGTACCTCCTGTGAGGGGGCTCCCAATGAGGGAGTTTACTCACACTTTACATATAGCAGCCTTCCATTACCTTAAGGGGGCCCACAAGAGAGATGGAGAGGTACTTTTCACAAGGGCATTGTCACAGGACAATGGGGAATGGCTTTAAACTGTCAGAGGGAGGGTTTAGATAAGGTATTAGGAAGAAATTCTTTGCTGTGGGGATGATGAGGCACTGAAACAAATTCTCCAGAAAAGTGGTGGATCCCCCATCCCTGGAAGTGTTCAAGGTCAGGTTGGATGGGGCATGCAACACCCTGGTCTAGTGGGACATGTCTCTGCCTATGGCAGGAAAGTTAAAATCAGATGGTCTTTAAAGCCCCTTCCAACCCAAACCATTCTATGATGACATGAATCTGCATGCTCCCCCAGTGGGTCTGGGTGCACCCAAGCTGCCATCTGCCACCCCACCAGGTAACCGATGCCCCTGAGAGTATACAAGAGCCAGGGCCCTGGTCCAGGAGCCACGCCTGCTCCCCATTGAAGAAGCAGGCTGGTGCCTCTGCAGCCCCTGATGTTTGAGATCAGGGTCCCTGCCTGCAAGGCTTTTAAATCAAAGCCAGCCAATTGCAGAGAGGCAAGAAGACAATTTCTTTCTTGATTACTGCAATAAAGGAAATTGTGAAGACTTTTCCAGCATGCTGAAAAACTCCAATATTCTGCAGGATAAATAGTCTAGCCTGACATTATAGATGCTTGCTCATTGAAAAAATACAATATATTGAATGCTTATTTTATTAATTATTCATTAACCAGTAGCGTTGCTGCCTCCTGAATTCAGGAATGTCAGTGAAGAACCAGGTTACTGAATTAATTTTGGTGCTAATGTGCTTTCCCTGTAGTTTTCTGGTTTGTTATTTATTATCAGAAAGGCAAGTAATGAATATTACAGGCTGCATGCTTAGAGACACATTGATGTGGTCTACCACACATGAGAACGCTTCCCTTCACTAAACTTATTAACACAAATGGTAATTTCACATGGTAAAGTCTGAGGCTAAGGACTTAGTTTAATTTCGACATATGGTCTGTGCAGTGCTTGTGAATCCCAGTGCACTAAAACAGGAACATAATTCTTATCCAAACCTTGCTCTAAAAGACTAGTTGTAACTTTTCTGCACATATGCAACAAAAGACCCCATTAATCTCTAAGTGATCCTTTTGTTAACACTGTATCTTAGAGAAAACATGCAAAATTCTAACATTATATAATTGACCCAGGTGTAATGGTAAGGATATTTGCTTTCTTAATACATTTGTCCAAAAGACACTTAGTCCTACACAAAACAAACACAAACATTAAATCTTATTTACTCCTCTTCAGAAAGTCACCTCTATTTACTCACATACAATAGCCTGCACATGAAACTCCAGAGTTTCTGGATATAGATGGATGACCACGCACAGAAGTCAGACTTACTCCTCTAGCAGTTCTGCTTGTACTCACAGTAATAGCAACAAGCAACATATATGACCACATATATAAACACAGTTTTTAAATCCTGACTTGGATCAGCTTTTAAACACATTTGACTATTTTATGAGGACTGCCTCTGTTAAATCTCCTGAATATGTGTTCTAAACAGGCCATAATACTGAACTGGAGGGGAAATGCGAACTGTAACTTCTGAGAGAGGTTAAATATTTTGCTCAAAGAGCAATTTTTCCATTTTACAATCAGCAGACCATAAAGAGAAATTTATTCCTGCTAGTCTATTTCTTTTATCTTGTACTCCCACTTGATTTGTTTCCTTTACAGAAATGACAAGGTCATCCAAGCTAAGCAACTGTTGTGCTTGTGATTAACTACCTACAATCAGGAGGTACAAAATATGAAGACTTATGGTTAGATTTTTTAGAGGTGGAAATCTATGAGCTAGTCCTTAATGGAGCTGCCCTAAATTTGTCAGTATTAACCAGCAAAAGGAAAATACATACCCAACAAATAAACCACCTGTTAAAGCCAGAATATAACATTTTGAAGCAGCTACTTCCTTGCTTGTGTTTGTTTCACCTATTAATGCCATTTTTTTACTCAAAAGAGAGTACTGCACAGACTCCATGTGGCCTCTTGCTTACTGGAGAAGTAAGACTATTTCTATTACTGAAATATGTTATTCTGTTACTGCCACAAGCTCTATTTATATCACCATGAATTATTTTGCCCATCAGAGAAATGTGGCTTTGTCTTATATAAAAGCTGACAGTAGTTTGACAACTAAAAGCAAAACTGCAATCAATTCAGGGCAGAGAATGAACAATACCACACCCCACTGAAACTGCAAAGGAAATTAAGGTAGATTTAATATATTTGTCTCAGCTGTTGACAGCCTGAATTAGACCTCAAATACAGACTGTGTCAGGGGGCTGAAGAGTATGGGAAGCATAAAGGGGAAATTGTAACCCCATCAACACATTTTGCCTCAACTTCTGCAGAAAAAGGATGGAGGAACCAGATGTTGCAATGACAGGGCAGTGTGATTTGCACTGCTTCCAGGAAAGCTGAAACAGGAACAGTAACAGAACCCAGGAATAACAAATTCCTTTCTGGTCTGCTAATATTTCTGATTGAAATGAACTTTCGACACCATGAAAACATTTTCCATTTCATCACTGGTCACACAGGTGCCTCTGGGGAGACCTTGCCCTCAAATGCCACTCCCTGCTGCCTGCCATTAAAATCATCCCTCTCCTCAGAACAATGTTTCTTCTCCTTTATAGTAACATAAATAAAACGTCTCCGTACGTTTGGAACTCCATCGTCTAACATGGAGAGACACATCTACCCAAGGACAGACTCTATCTACTCTGCAAGGCTTTGCTTCCAGAAATAACAAAACATCTGCTGGCCCTAGCTGAGCAAAATTGATGGTGGCAGGGTTTCATCCCATCCCAAGGTGGAGCTGCAAAGGTTAAGGACACTGTTCATCCCCCAAACCAGGGAGTGTGTAGAGGTGATGTGTTTTGTGGTAACACTGTCATGTTCCCTTTCCCTTGATTGCTCCACTGACCTTTTGCCATAGCAAATTACTCAGACAAAGCAAACTCATACTGTTAGCTATGAAATGCTAAACAACCATCAACTATCAAAACAATAGTAATAGCATAATGATGTTACCCATGCCTTTTCTGTCATGAATGATGATGATGTTAGCCATGGAAATTCCTCATACAAAGTAAGTGAAAACTGTGCTCAGAAATGAGGATCCCTGTCCTACTCAAAGACAGATGTCTAAAGAGATCTTGGTATTGAGCTGTTTTTTTGAAAGCACACAAATTTTGCTGTCAATGAGAGTTTGTCAACTAATGGGATGTTCCAAAGTTCATTGGCATGTGTCTACTTTTTGAGACCCTAACACACCTTAAATAAATAAACAAACAAACAAGCAAACAAATAGATATGTGTGTGCATCTCCTTCAGGAGCTTGCCTGAGTTTGGAAAGCTGGTGGAAGATGCAGCCTTCTCGGAGTATTGTAACTACGAAGCCACCTTTCCTTTGAGCAGAGCAGAGCTCACCAGGACACTGATCACAGAAAAGAGGGCTGACAAGAGCCTTGGATGCCCATCTCTCATCTGCACCCATGCACAGAACCCAGACCAGTTCTGCTCAGAGTATTTATTCCCAGCGGTTGAGCCCAGACGTGTAACGGTGGCTCAGTTTCAGCTCGTCACCCATAAATAATCACTTGCTTTTCCTGCCTTCCTCCTAATGCTAAGGGCAATTTCAATAGCTCCCTTGGGGTTTCTGCAAATGAATAGTTTCCTCGTGAAAAGTGAAAAAATGCCACTCTCCCTAGGTACCATTGCAGCTAAAACTGAGGCTCAGCCCTTTGCAGTTTTTCTCCATCACCCCCATTCATGTATCTAGTGCTGTCGCATCGTCCCCTCTAATCCAGGATTTAGATGAGCTTGTTTACCACAATCCCATTTTCCGTGTGATTTATCCCCAGCACCCTGCATGCGAAGAGGCAAGCTTCACACACATCCGCGCCTGCGTGCTGCCGTCAGGGATGAGCTCTTGCTTTAGGCACTTGCTTTCCTCTCATTAGTGGAAGCTAACAATAAGTGTGAGAATTGCAGACGTCAAACGTAATTAGGAAGAAATTATTTCACGTTACCCAACAACACGAGGTCTTTGAATAAAGCCTAATCCTGCTGTCTGCCCATTCTTTTTATCTCTAAATGACTCGGAAACAGAGAGGGCACAAAATGCCCTCCACAGCACCGGATGGGGAGCAGCCACGAGGAGATTCAGCCATGCTTAACGGGGGCCATCATGCTGCCATCCTCTGGTTGAATAAACCCTTCCCTAGTGGGACTGCAATTCTGCTTAAAGAATTAACCCTTTCATAAAAGCTGAATCTCTTCACAGCCTAAATTTTAGTAAATAAAAATCACTGCCTCGAACTGTTCCATCCCCTCAGACCTCTGAAGGAAATGCTGTGTGTTTCAGTGACTGTGCAAGCCTTGCAGACTGACCCTTCCTCAGTACTGGTAATATTTGTCACTTTCATGGTGATGCTGACAGTCCAATCATCTTCTAAAACTGTCCAATTTTTCAACTCTTCTTTCTTCTTTCTAGTATCTGATATGAACAAGTCCAAAAACCTCACAGCAGCCTCATGACATTTTAAAAATCAATGACAATTTTTTATACCTGTGGGAATTCACCAACTTCATTCCACCACAGGATTTCAGTTTCTAAGCAGCATTTTTCAGCACAGCTGAGGAAGACATGGTATTGACCAGGGAATGTGTAGATTACCTTTCTCAACAGGGTAGTAGGTGACCATCATTTGTCAAACCAACCTGCCATTCCTTAAAGTTTAATGATTTCTCATGCTGTGTTTCTCAGTCACAGACATCTTGGTACTATTTCCAAAACATCAATGGGACTATAAAAACACATCCAGCAGGTGTGCATGTCCAAATCTCAAGTGGACTTATTTACAGCCATATGCACAGCCATTGTCTCTGATCTATTGCCTCATGATCCTTGCAATATACTATTTATATTGCTTCAGATTACGATTTTCCACTTGCTGGTGTAAGGACAGTATCCCGTAAGGTATTGTAGTGAATAAATCTAGGGCTATACAAAAAACAATGCAGAGCACTACTGTATATCTGGCAGAGGAACTTGCCTCTAATTCACTGCTTTAAAGCCAGCAGAACATATATAGTGACACACACAGGATTCAGTCGAGCAATCGGAAGAGGATCTCTCAAAGTCAGAAAAGAGGCAATAGGTAGTTTGTTACTTTCTTCTTTATTTGTTTCTGATTTTACTAGTTAGTTAATGTGTGGAAGGCTGCTCCCCCACCTCATCTCTCTTTGCTTTCACACTGGGCATGATAAATATGACCCCTACAACTAACAGCTTTTGGCAGCAGCGCAGCACAAACTCTTATTGGATTGCAAAATCTTACTGTGTTGCCTGTGGCGCCTTCCAGTGAAGGGTAGCAGTCCCTTGACAAGCACTACTGTCAGTAGGCAGCCTTTATGTGCCTCCTCTGTCTCCAGACTTCCAGACAGTGGATAGGAGTGTGCTTATGAGACAGACATTATGCTGACCAGTAATGATACTGTGAATATCAAGAAGTTCACTTGACATTGATTAATAACAACATGATGACAGCACACTGGATTACCAGACTTTTTGTGTTATTAGATCATCCAATTCCAGCAGGTGGGAGAAGCCAGGATGGAAACAATCAGGGAAAACAAATAAATACATGGTGTTCTTGAAAAGCAGCAGACTAAAATCTCAGCTTTAATACTCCTGTATCAAATTGCTAATGAGCACCTTCACCAGAGTTGGTGGGTTAATAGACTAAAAAATACTTAATTGCTTTAGAAAGCCTCTCTTGTAGGATGTGTGGCAGATCAGTCAGTCTAAAGACCCATATTGTCTCAGAGAATGGGAGAGACTTTGTGAAAGACACACAAAGAAACCAGGTCATTCCATTCCAAGAGAGTGCAAAATTTGGTGTTCCTGTAAAGGGCTCTTGTGTTTACTAAGTAAGTTGATTGAGAAAGTCTGTGTGGTCTCTTAAGAGCACCAGTATGATTCCGTGGTGAAAGAGAAGTGCAAGGTCTGGCACTGAAGCACTTTCTCAGTACCAGGGGACATTCCTGCAGTCTCTGGGAGATGTGCAGCTCTGTTGTCCATCACTCATCAGTGCTGTCCCTCTTTTTCACCAGGGCTTCCTTGACAGGCCTTTATCATTTCCCAGGGAAAACCTCCAAGGTCACCATCCCAGCCTGGATATGCCTCATTCCTCTCACCCTGACAGTCACTGAAAGCTAAATTCAAGTCTTCCTGGCTGCTTCTCTAGCCGGAATAACCAGGGAACCTGTGCTTCCCAGCAGGTCCAACACAGCCAGTGAGACAGGCAGAAGAGAGACGTCTGCCTTTTCCCTCCCTCTCCCTATTAACTTTCAGAGAGCTGTTTTTTCTCCTCTGTTCTTCTATCTGTCTTACTGTCACACATGTACACTTCTTGAGCAGCTGTGAAGCTGTGCAGGCACCAGAGGGATAAAATGGAGGAGGAGTTTGGGAGAAGCTGAACAGGCAAAAAAACTCCAAATCACCATATACCCACTTAAAGATTTACTCAGCACAGAAGGTTTGCATTTCAGAGTAGAAGATAATGGAGTTGTAAAGGATTTTAGCAGCCAAAAACATGGCCTCCAGCATCCATTTCCTATCCCCATGCCATATGTGGTTTTGAGCTGAAAGTTCTGCATCTTAATTCACTATTTTTCCTCCTTGCTTCGTAGGAGATGTCACATTTTGGAGTAATCCATTCTGGTTTGGTTAGAAAATGAGGTCATCTAATTAATTGCTGTAATCAATTGCCATAATTGCTATGTAAGGACTTCTCAAAAATGGTTTATGGTGCAGTGGCCTGTTCATGTGGCTGGAATTCATATGATGTGCAATCTCCTGCCTTTCCTAGGATATATTTTGCCACCTTGGGCAAGAAGCTCCATTTTTGCTTGAGTCTGCACATGCTGAGCCATGATACAGGACAGATCAGGGAAGCACAAGGTTCATGTGAAGTGTTTCTATGACAGGCACAAAGGATTTGTCTCAAGGCAGAGCAAACACCAGGGTGTGTAGTGGGCCAGGTCTTGCTATAAGGTACAGTCCCTGCAGCCTCACCCTTACAACTGGCCTGGTGTAAGTCAAGGCATTATTCTCCCAGTATGGGAAACTGTGAATTCTGCTCTGGAGTCTCTCTTCCAGTTGGCTGATGTAACACTAAAGTCATAACAATTTTCTGGGAATAACAGGAGGTTCAGAGGTTCCAAGCTACATTTAAACAGGATCAGAACAGACCTTTCTGAGCCAAACTGATTCCCAGTGCAACTCTAATAAGGCTGGAGGAACTGCACCTGGGATGGTTTTGGTCCCACACAATATGTCAGTGGCCAATCTCAATATGCCTGGATAGAGGCATTTTTGAAAAAGACATTCTCTTTATAGTACTAAATTCTGATCTGCCAAATGTGGCAGCCAATGAGCTCTTCCAAACTAAATGCTGTCAGGATTATGCATAAATACTGAAGTATCCTAATCAGCCCCTTGGTGAAAATTAATTGATCCATTACAGACAATAACTATATGCTGAAGTTTTTATCCTGCATTTTTTACTTCTGTATGTAGCATATGTGATTTGATTGGCTGGATATTTTAAACCCTAGGGGACCATTGGTGGAGCAGTACAAATCCCTCTGAAATCCAAAATTGCCAGCTGCAATTATAGTCTGCATCTAGCATCTTCTCTAAGGACTATAAATGCTTCACTACTTTAATTTTGCTTGGCATTTGCATCACTATGTGACAACTACCAAGCAACAGCAAAGGACGGATTCAGTAATAAAGTCTGGACGGCAAGAAAATACTGTCCAAATTGAAATATTTTCTCTATTTTAATCTAATATTCATCAGTTTGTGCACATGGATATATCACATTTAGATACAAAGCACTGGTAAGACAAGCACCTTTCCTTTTTGCTGCTGAATGCCTGTAGCTTCTCACATATTAGATATGAGCAAAATTGTTTTCTCCTCATATTTCTTGATTGTTTTCCACTACTCTAAAGGATCAGATACTCAGTTGTAAATACTAATAAATGTCAGACTGGACACTATAAAGGTCAGACTGGAAAGTATACCACTCCAGTTAAGGCTTGTGAAATTCTGTAATTTTCAGTGACATTACACTGATATAAAGCAGGAATGAAACAGCAATTTCATTCAGCTCAGCTATTTCTTGAACTCATATATACACGGTTTTAATTATTTGAACTATTTATGATTGCACCTAAGTCTTAGCTATATTAGAAGACAAGATAAGGCATTATAGCTCTAGCTATTAAGCTCAGATTAGCAGATATACAACTGGAGAAACAAAAAACAACATTATGAGAATATGGGGCTTAGACACGAAGGGGTGAAAAATAAAATACTTACAATCAAAAAGACCTGGTGCACAGTGAGCTGTGCAGAATCAATGTTTGTAAATGACACTACCTTCCTTCATCAGCCATAGTTAGAAAACTTCAGAAAGACCTAAGTAATTTAGGCAAATGGGCAGCACAGTGGAAATGCTGTTCAATGTCATTGGAAGGTCAAGCAGTGAGATACACTAAGAGACAAAAGTCTAAATTCTTCACATGCTTCAAAAGGGTTCAAATTTAATCATATAAGCACTGGGACCTTCCTGTCCTGTGCTGTTCTTTGGGACCCAGAGCTCCATTGCAGCTACAGTCTAACAAGGTTGGAATAAAGCTGAGTAAAGACTGAACTGAAAAATCACAGTATCAGCAACAGTGCAGCACCATCTTACATATTTTGGGCATGTTTGCTGAAGCCCCTCAATAGGAATACTCAAGAATTAGGTTTTGGAGTAGGCTGAGCACGATCCAGCACAAAAACTTTCAAAGACAGGTTGGAAAGGTTAGTTGGTGGCTAGTTTATTCCAAAGAGGTGATAAACAAGGCCATGAAAGAAAAGTAAATAAAATGCTGAAAGTGGTATTTACCAGGAGCTCCTATTCTTCCTGTCTCCATAACATAGTAGCAGTGTTTCCCCCTTATCCACCCACCCCCAAAATAAAAAAATGAAAACGTGCAAGAAAATTCCCAATAACTGGCTGGTCATCTCCTTGTGGTTTTCTCACTGGAGAGCAACTAACAGCATTCACCAGCTCTGCGTACCAACAAGCTAACAATGTAAGAGGATTAAATTGATTACAGAAATCATGGCATGCACATAGAAGGTTCTTAGACAGTTCTGTCTGACCTCCGTTTAGTGATTCTTATCAGAAATTCTCCACATTTAATGGCCACCCCTTTATACTCCATGAAATACAGAAAACCAGAACAGCTGGTGAGTAACATTGTTATGAAGAAGAAAGTGTCTAGACAGGGTATATCTGTCCAACCTGACCCAATGAAGGCAAGTACTGAAGGACTTAACCTATTTTGCACCAGGAAAAGTCTCAGCTACTCACAAGTGATTCAATCAGAAGACAAGGTTATACCTCTGACCTTTGGTCAAACTAACAGCTTATAAAATGGCACCTGCAGCTACAGTCTGAAATGTTATCAAAGCTGAACATTTTCCAATGATGTGCTAAAAAGAACCAAATTCACGCAGCTCATGCTGATACTTAACCAAAGTTCCCATAGCATATGCCAAGAAAATGAAATGTGAAGTTATGTGGGAAGCTTTATCAGACCAGAAAAAAATTTATAGAACCATTTTTTTCCTCTCCAAGGATTTTCCTCTTGAACATGGTAACCAGAGCTCAAATGTTTAAAGACTAAGAAAAAAACTACATCCCACCACATATTTCCAAAAGCAAGAGTTAAAAAAATGTTTGCCTCTTACCTTGTTAGCTTTGTCCCAATCTGCTGCCTAAGTTCGAGCCTCTCTTCATCAGTCTGCATGGGGAGGATGTTCTTTTCCTCCAGCTCTCGCTTGGAAGGCCTGTTGCTTAGTTTGATTGCTAAAGAGTCCTTCCTACAGAGCTTCCTTGCCAGGGGGCCTGTGGGAGAGGAGAGGCTCTGCCAAAGGAGGTGTCATCATTTCATTACAGCATGCAGCTGGCAAAGAACTACTAGCCAAGGGATGATATGAGGCTCTCCTTTACACTGGTATGGACTATGGGAAAAGGGGTGTCATTAACTTCATGTCCTCAATTAACCTCAATTCATATCATAACAAGGAAAAGCTGAAATTGGTAGGTATACAGGAAATAGAAATTATTATATTGCTGCATAGAGGGGAATGGAGAAGGGCTTGTTTCAGAATTGCTAGTAATATCTGTAGCTTTCTCTAGCACAGTATTTCCACATAATGGAATGAAAAATTCAACTTCAGAATCTGGGCAGGCAGCAGAGATATAGAATGTGAAAAGAGAGGGGTATCTGAATGTCTCTTGCAATGTAATATCAAGACATCCAAGCCATCATTAGAAGGAATCAAAAGTCAATCATAAGCACAAATCTTGATGCACACTGACTGCTTCCCAGGCAGTGACAGTGGCAAAGACACTGAAACCCAGTGGCCTTTTATGGCTCAGATTTTCTTTCTTAGGCTTGTGTCCAAAGCAGTTTGAGCAAGGAAGACAAGACACAGAGAGATACAAACACATGAGAGGTTTTGGCCTTTGTCAGGAGAGTGTGAGACAGTGCAGTTGTGCTCTGTTTTTAGTTTAAGAGCAAACACTGCTTAATTTCACTTGCAGAGTAAGATAGGGTTCTGAGGAGACAAAATATGCCTGGTTTAGAATCTTCTTTCTGTGTGTTTTAAAAGGGATGCTGTTTGATTGTAGTGCTTCCAGTTTTCAGAAGAAATGAAAGGCAAGGGCCTGGAACATCACTGTCTAGGATGACAAGCAGTTGTCATACTTAAAGAACTGTATCTTGTCTTCATGGGACAGTCCTATGATGCCATACTGAGGCAGGAATTGGGTTTCCTCACAGAGGTCAGGAAGGCCACAGGTCCTTTCCTAGTCTGTAATTGTGATATGGCTATCGATTAACCTCTTCTTATCTGAGCCCAATCCTCTGAGTGTGACCCTTTTCAAAGCATGTGCACATTTATGATTCCAAAATGACTTAATATTGACTATACATAAAAGCTCAGATTCTCTATGTGTGGCACTTATTTCATCCTCCTGAAGAAACTATTGAGATGATCTTGACTTAAGCCAAAGGCAGGGCTTCTCTTCACCATGGGCATTTGGGAAAGTGAATCCAAAAGCCAATTTGTAATTGAATCAATATAAGCCCAAACCTGTCATTTGAATTTAGTCTGAGCGCTAACAAGACAAGGATTCACATATTTTAGCAAAATCACTATAAATTTATATTGTTTGTTATTTTTTATTAGCATCCTCATGTAGTCAAGCCCTGAGAGATGCAAAAGCCACAGCCAAGAAAGAAAACACACAAGCCCTGTTGTTTCCTTTGTGTATTGTGAGTTCAGAGTAAAAATTAAATAAGTGAGAAAGGAAAGATAGAATGAGTCTTACTTGTAAATAATGAGTTATCCTCCTCTTCATCTTCTTCTTCTTCCTCTTCCTGCCTTGGATAGAGGCAGGAAGAATCTTCATAGTCAGTTTCATGAGGCACATTTTCTTTATTGTCATCGCATTCGATCACAACAGTTGGCACTTGTCTCATGTCTGGAAGGCCCCCAGGTCCTGTTTTTGTAACACTGTCACTTGTGTGTAAACCAGAGCTGTTGAGAAAGAGAAAAGCAAATAAATAAACTATGGGAAACAGCTCAATGAAAGGCAGAGTTGCTTCTCTCACTGTATATATGAAAGTGGTTTTTTATCCTTTTTGAGAAGAAATGAGAACAGAAGGATTTTCAAGACCAGCAGGACATCTAATGGATTTAAACTGAGTATTTATTAGATTTAGGGGACAACACTTACTAGAGAGAGGTAGGACAGCATGTAGGCAGAAATACTGTCAGCCAGGACAAAGATCTAAAGACCTGTAGCAAATGCTTAGTGACCAGCTACTCAGAGTGGTAAGCACCAGCTACTCAGTAGTAAGCACACCTTCAGCCTGGTGTCTGTGTGACCTTTCGGCTGCTGTGCAGGCAGCAAGGAGGAAATGTCTCACCTGAGTGCAAAAAGTGGAGCAAGACTGGAAGAAAAGAGGGATAGGCTGTAGGGGATAATTGTAGAAAGGCAGAGGGAAAACTAGTCGCTTGCACTAGTGCTAAGTGACTTGAGGACATGGCAAGTGCACAACTCTTCAACATGCAGGGGAGCAAGCATCTGAAACTGGGCTTGGAGAAAAGAGACTTTTGGAGCAGGTGAGTAACCAGGGAATTAGCTAAAACCTAGGAGGTTTGTTTGCTAATGGCACAGTTATATATTGGGGGGTGGCCATGATGATATCCCTTGTCCTGCCCCAGCTCTTTATCCAGCCAGGTGCTGAGGATCAATCAGAATTGGCACTTACATCATATTTCTTTTGTCGTGTGATTGATTAGTTTCTGCACTGTATAAGATTAAGACCTATGGTGAGGACTGCTACGATTTAGCTGTTTATGTGTTGAATTCAAAGCCCTTTACCAAATAACATATCAAGTAGGGAAATGGGAACATGAGGAGGTGAAGATCAAAGTCAAACAAAAAGTGAAAGGAAAAGTCAGGAACAGAACCATGTTTCCCAAACAATTTTAATCTAAATAGCTCATTTTGCTTTTCCATTATGAAATCAGAATGAGAGACTGGCAGGCAAAAATGGTGGCAGTTCAGGATTATTTGTGAGACAGCAGAAACTGCCCTCTCTGAAGTCCTAGCTGATGCAACAGCTCTATGAAAAATGGGCAACATTTGCCTGTTGGACGCCCTCTCTATGTCAAACTCCCATTTTACTTTCCAGAAGAACATAGGTGTGAAAACAGATGTGCTGGCCAAGTTGACCTTGGGGCAAACAAACTTGAATCTAACAAGTATTGAGTACCCTCAATTCCCTTAAATATTTTAGCCTGAATATCAGAGGTGTTCTGAATCTTGAATAAAAAGTATTCTCCCCTTTAAAAGATTTTCTACAGAAATCTACTGAATCTACTATTTTCAACTTGAAACACTTTTGCTTTCTTCTAACCCAAAAGTTAGAATGGACTCTTAAATGGCTGCTAGATAACTTTCTAGAGAGTGTTTAAAAATGTAGATCTAAGAATATAATGCTACTCCAAATATGCTTAGGGATTAAAGAGAATAAAAGGCTTCAGATCCTGTGAACAAATCACACTATGCTCTTATCATCATCATTTACTTCGGCTTCAAAGAAATAATTTTGTAAATTCCAATATGTATTATTGCAGACTAATCAACAGTGAGATGCAGAGTTTACTAAATGCCTTGAAGAGAGAAACTTGATTTTCTTAGTGATAGCCCATGTTTTGTATCACAAAGTAAGAGAGATTCGTGAAGAACTGGCTTGCAAATTTTTGTATTGGACTTCAATGAGTTTGACACAAAAAACCTTATCCAAGATGCAGTTTTAGAATTCATCAGCTGAATTCTCATAATGACACACCAACAAACTAGAATCTTAAAAAACGTTGAACTAACTTTTAATTTATTGAAATGCTTTCAGAATTTTTATATTATGAACTTCATTAAATCTGTTTCCTCCGTAAGCTAATTTTTGAGTAGGTCTTTTAAAGAGGAAAGAGAGGAAATTCAAAAGTCTGGAATCAAATTTCTGAGAAAAACTATAATATTGGGAAATTCTGTTAACATTGCCAAAAAAATACCCAAAACCTTCCAATTGCATGCACGCAACCACTGGACCATTCAGTTAATTTTAAATCAATACATATACACAGATTAAGTACCAATTCAGTAAGCCCCTTCTCAAGTGCAAATGAAAGGAGCAAGAAGTAGCTCAGCATCCAGGACTATTTGGTGCTTCCCTGGTATGTGAAGGATGGAGGTAGCTTACAGATGCATCCTTATGGGTGTGTCCACAGGGTAGCAGATATCAAAGTGATCCATCAGTTTAGGTTATCAAGCAAATATAGGATGGCAACAAGATTTACAAGTTATCACAGAGGATTTTTATTTGAACTAGTGATCTAGAAATAGACAGCTTCTCATCTCATTGTAAGTTTTCTGAATCATCCACTTTCTTGATAATACTACTTTCTATTTTAAGCCCCTCATTTTTCCTAGTGTTTTGTGTTGTTCTTGATTAAAATCAGCCCTTTCCACAGCAATTTGACTAAGTCAGCTGTCTAAGCAAAATGCTTATGAAATACGTGCAGTACTGCAGTATACTTAAAAAAGACAAATCAAGGTCACTGGATATGCTCATTGTGTATAAATGACTCTGGGTCGTTAGCAAAACTCCCACATGGTCAGGTGTCTGCGCCACATTTTTTAGCATCATTCACCAAAAAGCACACTATTGTTTCAAGAAGCCCATTTTTGACCAGTTTTGTGTTTTGCAACAAAATTAGAGAAAAAAGCTACGGTTAAGCAAGTACTTGTTTCAAGCGTAACACATGGATCTGAACA
This sequence comes from Toxostoma redivivum, assembly GCA_013397375.1. Taxonomy (NCBI): domain Eukaryota; kingdom Metazoa; phylum Chordata; class Aves; order Passeriformes; family Mimidae; genus Toxostoma; species Toxostoma redivivum. Next base: position 893,469 of record VXBI01004484.1, read on the forward strand.
GTTCATAGCTCCGTAGTACAAGGACTTGAAATTACTGCTGCACCATCTTTACATTATCAAAACAGCAAAAGAGTTACACCACTATAGCTTACAATGTTTCTAGTAAGAAAATACTTTAATGAAAAATCACAGTTTAAGCATATGATTGACTCATGGTACAGACAAAATCAAAAAAAAGAAAAAAAAAATGTGAATTGCTTCCTGTAAAATCTAGTGGGAAAAAAGCCTGCACGCTTCTTGTCTGTCATGCCAGGCCCTTTGATTTTGGACTAAAGGGTTACATTTTTTTCAGAATGTTTTCAGATTCACAGTACACTTTTCTGTACCTACCAGTTAAAACAAAATAATCTGAAAAAACTTCAAACCACTGTACATACGTTTCTGCTACAGGAATGTGTGTGAGAAACAGAGAGAGAAGGCACAGCTATAAATATTAAGCATTTCTATCCTTGGGCAATGCTAAAGTTTAGGCAAGATGCAATTCTCTTGACAAGTTTTATGGAAGATAAATGTTTTCTGACTCAAATATGTTTCATAAGATTTACAAGACATTGGTGGTAATGTCTAATGCATTTCATTTCATAAATCTACAGTCTGAAGCTGAGCTGGGTGTCCCAGAGGAACTGGTCTCACACAGAGTCTTTTTGGACACAGTGATTTTTCACTGCTCTGCCACAGAGGCAACTGTGAGATACTGCCACTTAACAGCTCTTCAGTACGTATGTTGAACAAACTGATCCGCCCCACTCCTGTACATGAGCCCACAGAGTAAATGAAATTAATTGTCACCTTTCCAGACAGGCTGAGAATTATACAGGCAAGGCAGAAAATCAGGCTGTTTAAGAGCAAGAAACTGCCTCACTAAGTCAAAATTAAAGACACATTTTGTGTCACAAGAGAGTCTCTAAAGCTTCCTTAGCCACTGTTTGTGATGCACAGCTTTGGGGCATGGTCTTTCTTCTCAAATTAATTTCAGTCAGGAGGATGAAATCTGCATATTTTGGTGGCAAGGCTTACCAGATTTTCATCAACTCCTAAAATGCAATGGTAAAAAATGGTGTCCAAATCTAGAGTTTTACTTACGCTTGACAAACACCCTTTTGGCTGAAGGGGAAAGTGATTTGCAGTAGGACGCAAATTAGCAACAGAGGTTGCAGAAAAAAAGGTTACATGGAAATTACACATTTCTCTGTTTCAACTTAATCTACCATAAAACTGGTAATTTATCAGGGAAAATAGAGGCAACACAAATGACATGTCATAATAGTCATCCTATGACAAGGGGCAGATTGCCCTTCTGAGAACAGGTTATGAATAGATGTTATGAGTACCAGAAAATGTTTGCAATCAAAAGCGTTAAGTGCACAAATGAACTTAATGTTCTATAATGTCTGTAATAAAATTGAATAAAAAATCCAGGAATGAACTGTCATTTTAAGTCATAAGAACAACTGGGACTTGAATAGCTATTATATGCCTTTTAATGTACCTTAAGACATTAACTTATTAATATGCACTAGATCTAGGTGAGGCAGTTACATGCAATCATTCCTGCAGAGGAGAAAATAGAGAGACTCAGTAACTTTCTCAAGGTCAAAGACAGAAAAATCTGGCTTCCAGGTCTGTACAGAGGGAAAACTCATTTTTCTCTGGCAAGCCTGTGGCTCATTGGCAAAGCACTGATTTCAACTATCAGTCTTCAGATGTTGTTAGACTATCTGAATTCCAGAGATCTTATCTGTGTAAGCAAAAAATCCAGATTGCTAGAGGAAGGGAAGGTTTTAGCCTTTCATTTGTTGTTCATGTCCACACTCAGAGACCTGGTGAACAGGAAAGTTGTGAGGTCTAAGAAAAGTTTACTGGACAAAATGTGGATTTGATACAAACTGATTCAGCAAATATCATTAGAGCTAAAATGACCTTGAGGAGCTTCCACTGCACCAAGACCAAAGAAACTAGATTCAAGGAAAGGAAAAATTCTGAGAGGAAAAGAAAAAATTTAGAGCTGAAACGTGATCTGTACTTGTCTATATGATCATCTCTTATTAAAATCAGAACACTATTCTAAATAATGCCCCAAATTACCAGACTTGGAAGCATTATTACTGCAGCACCATGGCAATCATTCTGTAAAGTTGTAGGATACTTCTGAGATAATATCTGAGATCAGAAGGAAAAACCCCTTAGTATTCACCAGAAGGTGCCTCAGGGACTTATCAGGCCCTCTTCAGGATTATTGACCCAACAGTAGTGGCCCAGTGCTTTGTTAACTTGGAAGGAACAGCAGAGTGCAGGGTGTCACTCCATACACTACCAAATTCCAAATAGAAGAAGGAGATCTAGGATCTTTGCAGTTTAACAGGTCCTTGAGAGTTTTGGGCTGAAGCGTGCAATGACAAATACTGCAGTATAATTTCTCTGGGGTTTAATGAAGATTTTTACAATAAGGGAAAGTAAGTACTGTCAAAAATAGTAGAAAACAGTGGCATTTGGTGCAAATAATTGTCTCCCAAGTTAAATAAATATATTTAAAAAATCTGCACAAATCTTCAAGCAAAGTTGGCAAATTTATTTAGATCACAATGTGGCTTGAAAAAAGCAAATGGAGAATTTAACAGCAAGATCAGCTCCACAGAACCGTAAATGGTTTGAAATACTTTTACCTCTATATACTACAAAAATAACAATTGCTGTTGCAGAGGAAATGATCATGACCTATTTTCTCCCTTGTGAATGCCAAAGTTATTGATTTGTTTTGACAAGGAGCACAAACAAAGTACTCAATACATTAATCCATGATTTAACTAACAGTTAAACATCATAAAAAAGGCTATGAAAAATCTGTCAGCAAGATCATGAACTAGGATTTGTATTCATTTTAAATGTGAAATATCAGTGCCACAACCTTTTCTTATTTTCTTCTTATTAATTGCGAAGGGAAGCAATTGCTTCACATTGGGACATGAAGGCTTGCTTATTCAGTTTTTAACAAGCAGCAGAGCTTCAGCTTCAAATTAATAGTTAAACCCAAACAGCATCACCTTCTTTAAATCAGTTAAACGTATTTGTAGACATAAACATGATGGATGACTAGAAACTGGAGCATTCATTGCTGTGGGGCAACAGATGCCACAATGAAGTCATACTCTGAGAGATGTCACTGAGCTCAGGATAACAAAGGGCCTTCTGCACACAGTGGGAGCCAGACATTAAGATGTCTGACCTAAACTGGGATGGCACGGGCAGTGCAGCCCCAAAGGAGTGTTTGGGAGACAGCAGCTATGCTCTGTGCCTGGTGCATTGAATTTTGGGCTGGTGCAGAAGCACCAGACCAGCCATGCTGGCAATGTGAGAGGTAAATGGGTGGTCATTGGGTATGGCACTGGTATAGCAGTGGGGGACAATGTGGATGCTCTTTCTATCCTACCTCTACAGCTCTTTCACTGATGGGAATAAGAATCTCCTTCATAGCCCTAGTAGTTTTCCCCCAGCTGAGAATTCCCCCATGCTGTAGAAACATTAACCCCATGATGTAATCAGAGATGTGTCACTGTTCTGGTACTAAAATAAGATGGTAGTGTGAGACAGCCTCTGGTCTCCTTACTCTTTTTCAGGCAGTAAGGAGAAACTGCCATCAGTAATCCATTTGTTTCCAACTATGGAATATAATGAAGGTAGCATTATCAGACTGAAATACTGAGGCATAAATCATTAGGCACTTTGTCTGTTAGACCAAATATTTTGTCTTCCTGTATAACAAGATGATCTGATGCTCCTAGAACAAGCTGGCTACAAAGCTGTCCTTTGTACTAAATAAAACATATAATTTTTCAGAATATCTTCCCTCTTCTGGGACTTTCTCAGTTTTCCTGAAGAAAACTTTTTGTAAGGTGAGATACATTTTCCAAAGCTTGCTGATGTTGCAGCCTATGAGGGCAGCTTGCATTTTCACAACATGCTTCACTTACTCAGACTACTTGGAGAAACACTCAGAGATACTCACAAGCGACAATAACAAAAACAGCCCTAAGGTGGGTAAGGCATTTCTGATCAAATGTGCTGCCTCTTGCCAGATGCAAATGGCTAAGAAGGTAGCTGCTGTGGAACAAGTTAATACTTACTTTAAGATCAAACATATAATTTAATGTAAATTAATTCGAATACTGTAGTAAAACCCTTCTAAGTGACTTGTAGGAAGTCCACATAGATTGTTTGGAGCTAGTTGGTAATACTAATCAGATGCCCTGCTGGAGTGGCACATTGGATTCTAATTGCTCTTTTATGAATCTTCCTCTCCTTGCATTTAGCAATCCTCCACACAACTGGAGCTCTGCAGTTACGCCTCAGCAGTACTTACTGCAAGCCAGGCATGTCCTATTAAAATCTTCTCCATTGGCTGTATTTTATCTACTTCCTTGAACAGGACAATAGGGTTCTGGAAATTTGGTCTTTACTTCCTTTCTGCCACAAACTTGTCAAACAAGCCTGGAAAGGCTCTTCCTCTGCCTCTGTTTCTCTGGAAATGACTCTGCCCTGAAGTTGTTAGACCCTGGAGGAGACACCTTCAAGTCCTAAGAATGTAACTCGAGCGATGGTATCGATGCTGAGGTTAGCAGGAAACAGTTCACACCAGTATGGAATTTTAGAAGTTGATCCATTACCTTTCTAGCCTGTGCATGGTCATGGCTAGCGTTTTGTTCAGTTCCTCGATCATCCGGCACCCTGAAGGGTGAATGGGCAACGTGCTGGACCCAGAAGGAAGGTGCTGGCTGTGGCTGCCGTACTGGAGCTGGTGCTGGTGAGCTGCTAACTGGGATGGCAGGACAGTGTGATGCTGCTGGGTCAAAGGCTGCTGAGAGCTCTTCTGTGTGGCATAGGATGAGAGAGAGAGGTCTGGCCCTCCTAAAGGGGGCCCAAAAATCATGACTTTCTTTGGAGGTAGTGGAGGTGACAGTTTAACTGGCATACAAGGCAGTTTCACAGGAGCGCCAGGATCTAAAAGAAAGAAAGAGAGCACTGGTGTTAATTCTTATGTCAGTAAGATGGAGATGAGAGTATTTGCCTGGGTGAGCAGGTACTGAGGTTGCAACTCAACATGGGAGTGTACACACCTTCCCTGTTGTGACAGACAACTCCTACTGTATGCTCAGCATGGTCTCCAGAAAAAACACTGTTGTTTTGCAGCACTCCTGAGTCCCACAGAAAACATCCCAGGGCTGTGCATGCCCCTAATAAACACATTAAGCAATACTTAACAAGGCTTGTGGCACACTTTAAAACCCTAATCCTCCAAAACAGCCCTGTGAGGTAGATGCAACTTCTTCCACTCAACAGACACCAAAACAGGGGGAGAGCAATTAGGATGAGAGTAATCAGTGTCTGAAGTTACAGGATGACTCACCACCATCACTGCCAGAGCAAAAGCTCAGGGATTCCTGATCCATCTCAGCCACTGCAGTGCAATTACTACAAGTCACACTTCTTACAGCTTTGTAATGTGCAAAACATCTGGTGTAAAAAATTACATTATAGGGCAAAAGAGAAATGAAATAACATTTGAATACTAAACAGGACAGGTTTGGAAAAATGGAGGGTACATGAGGAGAAAAGGTAAAGGGCACTAGATTGGTAGGACTAATGTATTCTTTTACAGAAGTGGCAGGCATTTTCTCAGGACTCAAACACTGAATTTTACCTTCTTAATTCTAGTTAAAATGTTCACTGAAACCCATAGTTGATCAGCCAGGCAAAGACTTTCCTGACTTCAATGAGAAATCAGTGAGAGGTCCACAAGCAAACATCTCTTCCAGAACTCAACTGCAGAATGGAGATTTTTGGAGTTGCACTGTGAAATATTTTCAGAAGGGAAAAAAAAGTAACATGAGGGCTAGTAGTTGCCAAGATGGAGGAAGGAAATGGTCACAACACATGCTAAGAGTGAAAGAGAGAGAGAAGAAATATATACACTGTCAGCAACAACTCTGAGTTTGTCTCTAGAAGGAAGGCCAGGCCCTTTCCAGCCTGGAATACTGCACATATTTGTCTCTGCAATGTAGCTTTGTGGGCGAGGCTTGCATGACCTTTGGTCTCTTGCTGCTTCTGTCCACTCCTCTTGCTACAACATGGTAAGGGAATTGCAGGGCCAGAATCTTCTTTTGACCTGAAGAAGCTTGGGAGTTAGATGTTACTCTCCAAAGGTCATCACAATTCTGAGTGCTCTCAGATTTCTATAGTCCTTTTCAAGATGGTTCTTTTTAGTTTAAATTACCCTTCTCCCCATTCCCTTCATTCTTTCCTTCTTCCTGGACTGTTCTGGATATTGCCTGTTCTTCTATCCATGTCTTATAGCCAGGGTACCCAAGGCTGATATCAGGACTAGCAAGCAGTAACACATCTTGAAAATGATTATGGATTGTAAGGCAAAAAAAGACCATGAATCAAGTTCAGATATGTCTCTTGACAGTGGTTTTGCTATGCTTGGAACAACACCTTAATAGTGTCCTTCTCCCGCTCCAGAGTGTTTACAGGGTAACAACATAGAGGGGTCCAAGGGAGTGCAAAGATGAAATACTGCGTGCTGGTTTTGGCTGGGGTAGAGTTAATTTTCTTCATAGTGTCTGGTATGAGGCTGTTTTGGATTTGTGCTGAACAAAGCCTGAGTTGATAATATAAAGATGTTTTTGTTATTGCTGAGCAGGGCTTGCACAGAGTCAAGGCCTTTTCTGCTTTTTGAACTGCAACACTGTTGAGGACACCTGGAATGTATGGGAAGCTGGGAGGACACAGTGCCAGGACAGGTGATTCCAAGTGACCAAAGGGAGATTCCACACTGTATGGCTTCATGCTCAGTATGTAAAGTTGGGGAGAATAAGGAGGAAGGGGGTAGATGTTTGAAGTGATGGTATTTGTCTTCTGAAGTAGCCATTACATGTGATGGGGCCCTGCCCTCCTGGAGATGGGTGAGCACCTGCCTGCCCATGGGAAGCAGTGAACTAATTCCTTGTTTCACTTGGCTTAAGTGCATGGCTTTTGCTTTCCCTATTATGAACTGTCTTTATCTCAATTAGTTTGATTTCTCACTTTTACCCTTCCGATTCTCTCCCCATTCCCACTGGTGAGGGAGTGAGTGGATGAGTGGAGCTTGGCTCTGGCTGGGGTTACACCATGATGTAGAGGCATGGAGAAAAGAAGGCCTTTCCACATTGCAGAGTGGAAGAGCTACAGAAAGTAGAATCCAAGCCTTTTGCCTTTCAATGTAATATTAAATCCACTTAACATGTTGTCTCTTGCAGGCAAAAATTCTTCTGATTGCTCTACCAAGGCTGAAATTTAACTCATGGGTTTGCCAAAGCAGTAAAAGAAAAAAAAAAAACAAACCACATTTAGGATTTTCTATTCAAGCACACAAAGGTCTTCAAGTCCCCTTGTTTTTCTTACAAACATGTTATTTGCATACATTTCTTCTTTGTACCCTGCATAAAAGAACACACTCTTCAATAAAAGGTAAATAACAGAAAGAGTAAAAAGTAAATTGTATAGAGCCCTGAGAACAAACCTCCTATGGGATTTGTAGTAAAAAAGTGGTTTTTTCACATATTTATGCTTCAGGCAGTTTTACTTCTAGAGCTTGTCCTGAATTACAAAGACTACACTGAGATCTGCACTTCCATTTTGACAAATACAGGCTGGTTTAAGATCCTTTTCTGCAGTATGTCAATTAAAGTCTTCATTTGACAGTGCCTGTGCTTGAATGCCCCATCACTCTGTGGCAGCCAACCGTAATGGTGAATTCAAAGAGATCCCAACTGCAGACATCTCTTGCTTTTGACAAAAGAATAACTGGAAGTATCATCTGAGTTTTCTGCCTTTTGTGATACTGATGATCAGAGCAATATTGTATGTTGGAAGTGAGCATGACATGTCAAAGAGCTCAGGTATAAAGCAAACAGGAATCCTTCCTTCTTTTTTCTGAATACAGAGAAAATTTCTTTCCTTGTGAAAGTATTCATGCACTAGAGTTGTGGCACAGGCACTGCTGCTCTGGAATTTCACAGGAGAACAAGTCTAGCTTAGTTACCCTGAGTAGCCACATATTCATTCCATCATGAATCAGATGCGCACACTCTGGTTTTGATTCTGCACAACAAAGGAAACCCTTAGTTTCCACTTAAATTTAAATAAATGCTTCACATCAATATGTTTTCAGTGGTACCAGTGCTGGGTGGCTTCACTGGACACCTGCCAAAAATCTTGCCCATTATTTTAAATGTCCTCATTAAGACTGACTATGTTACACCCAGGTTCTTGAGTTTGGCTGAATATGGTCCTAATAGCAAAACAGACTTTTGGAAATGGACCAGAGCCATTAAGTCTACTTGTCTGCCCTTCATCTTCAGGAAAATTCTTTGTTTAAATAAAATGGTTGAAAAGAGAATGACTACAATGGGAAATGAGTTTGATCCCTTTGCTGGGAAATGTAACTGTGTATCTTCACTGACACCAGTAATGGAGACCTTGGAACAGAAAGTCTTAATGTGTGGTCTGATCAGTAAATACACTGAACAAGTGGGGCCTTGCCCAAATCCATGGGCTCCAGGCATGCTGTTGGAAACTGTGCTACCATTATCTACAGTAAAGGATAGAATGACTTCTCCCTGCATGTAAGAGTGAGGTGACCGAGTTTTACAGCTCTTTCCTCTGTTTGTTTTAATTTCAAAATGTACATGATTTATGAACCAGGGCTAGTAACAATTATTGTCTCCAGCATGGAATATACATCAGACACGGGCATCTGTAGATGAGTAAGAAGCTGGGTGGGGAAATAAGAACAAAGAATCTACAAGCGTCTTTTCAGCAAAATGCTACCAGAGGCTTAAATCATTGCACAAAGCACTCGTAACTGAAAAGAAGCAAACAGTGTGAAGCCAGGTGTGCAAGTCTGATTAATCTCTTCTGGCTGAGGTTTTTAATGCTCAAGAGAATAATGAGCAATTTTGCAAGATGTTAATTCCCAGTGGGGTTGTGACCACTCGTCACTGTGTAATAAATTGTACACTAGAATTGATGAAAAATATGTTAAGACATCAACCTCTCCACTCTTGATGACAATCAATTACTTAAAAGACAGTTGTGTATGCCACAATATTTGCTACACATCAGATCTTTGACAAGCAGGTCATCCCTTACCCTTTCCATACAGATAATTTTGCTAACATCTATAGATAGTTACTGTATTTGTTTGGGGTTTTCATGAGATAAATCTATGTTTATTTGTTGCACAGGTTTGCTACTATACAGTACTTCTGAAGTGTTAGTGGTACACTGCAGCTGTGCACCATGTACACCGAGTCTGATGCTTCTTAGTCACTGAACATGACTGGAGAATTGGTCAGCACACACTGAAGATACAGCTGCTGCAGATGAGATGCTAGGAACTTCTGGATGTATGGCAGCAAAGGTTGCTGCAGCAGGAGTTGCAGAAAGGCTCATTAAAATCTTCAAATTCTGCACCAGCTCAACTACTGCATGGAGAAAGAGGACATGCCTGTGGATCCTGGGATTGTGGCAGAGCTGGCTGTGTTTGCTACTCTGCCAGTGGAAGAAATGCTCTTTCTTGACTCCTTGCCAAACATGAGCCAGCAATTATACCCTGACAGCAAGGAAGGACAACACACTCCTGGGTGGTACAAGAAGAAACATAGCCAGGAAATCAAAAGATTCTTCTAATGATAGAAGGATCCCCTTCTATTCACCAGTCCTTAGACTGTATCTAGACTACTGTGCAAGCTTAGTATCCACCAGGAAAGATATCAAAAAACCAGAATGAGTCAAGCACAGGGTCACTGCAGTGGCTGAGGGCTGGAGCACCTTCTGAATTGAGGTACTGAGGTGTGTTCAGCTTGGAGCAAAGACAGCTTGTGGGGGGGACACTTAAGAGCAGCCTCTCAGCACTGAAGAGCCAGGTTATCTGTAAGGTAATACTCTTCACTGGTGTGTGGTGGGAGGAGAAAAGACAGTGGGCAAAAGCAAAACAAAAGAGGTTCAAGACTGGATTATAAGCAAAGTATCTTCCCTGCCATGAGAAGAGGCAGTTAGTGGAGCAGGTTTATCCAGACAGGTTGTACAGCTGGCATCCTCTGAAGTTTTCAAGACCCAGCTGGTCAAAGGCCTGAGCGACCTGGTCTGATCCCATACTTGGCTCTGCTTTGAGCAGGAGGTTGGATTAAAGACCTGCTGAGGTTCTTCCTTACCAGAATGACCTTATACTGTGACCTTTGCTGTACTATATACAACTACAAGTAATACAGCTTGTCATAAATCTAATAAGGTACTCTTTAAATTCCTTCCAAGTAACTAATTCTGCAAAATAATGTGCAAAAAACTCCCCCAAACCAACAAACAGTGCAAAACCCAGTGTAGCCTGTTGAGGGAGCTCCACGGGGTGATGTGCCTTATATTTGCTGGCAATATTTGGATGAGTAACTTGCTTTTTCAGGTCTTCTCTCCTGTAATCACTTGTGCCTAAATGGTGAGAGTCTCTTTTCTTGTTTCAATGAGTTTTTGAGCAAATTCATAAAGGCAAGTCAAAAACTGTTCTCAAAGATTTACCATGCATCTCCTGCTGACTACAGCCAGATCTGCAGCCATGTCCTCAGGGGAAGGTTTGAGACAGAATTTCTTTGCTGTTCTCCTGTACCACATATGCAGCCAAGGTTCAGGCTGAATTTGAAGAACAAAAGCAAGGCATGATTAGCCCTAAAGGTTGAAAATTATAGCTCCGCATGAATTCCTGTGCAGGGCCTTGAAGAGGGTTTCAAAGACAGAAGATTTCCTGATGCCTGTATGTGATAGGTATTCCTCTCCAGGAAGAAGCACAGAGAGGAATTATAGAGGGAGAAACTGCACCAGGGTCCAGTTTCCATGAGAACTTGGTGAAGGAGAAACTGCTTTTGTTCTGCTGCTTCTCCCTTGACACACAGTGAGAGAATTGTCCATTGTCTCCACGTGAATGTAGCCTCTCTTTATGAATGTAGCCTGCCAGAGCAGGCAGCTGGAGGTAACATCACAGTGGAGGAAGCTTCTGAATTATGTCCTGGGCTCATCTACAGAGGAGTCTTTTGATACATATGTGAGTACTGCATTATAAAATACTGCAGAGTATTTATTGGACAAATTGTAGTTGCAAAAACTTTTATAACGCTGTCATTAATAACCAGCTGTGCCATGGCAAGGCAGCAGGACCCCAGGCATTCATGTTCTCAAATCTCATTCTTGTCTTGTCTGCATTGTCAGAAGCAACTTTGGAGGACTTCTAACATCTCCTACCCTGTTAAATGTTTACCTCTAATTATAAATGAGTTCTGACTCTACACAGACATAACTAGAAAGCACAATATCAGAACTAAAAATGTACTATGTGTCTTTTCAAAATCTTGAATGAATAAAGCAAAAGAATGCAAAAAGTTTAAATGGAATAGATAAGTGGCCAGATACAACCAAAGATACAATCTAATATTAAGCTAAATTTTGGCTCAAACAGACTCAGTTGCTCCTGAGATCCCATCTTAGTGGCACATATTTTGTTCTCTGGTGTTCTAGGAGCTTTATGGGTTACTAGTGATTCAGCTGGAAAACATCTAATTAATTTCAGAAAACATTATCTGTGCTGGTGAAAATTAACAGCTTAATGAATCAAGATCAAAGAGAACTTTACAACATTGGGGTCCATCAAATCAGACATGCCTAGTCTTTCTGTCACTTGGCCATTAAAGATTTTATTATAAGCTGGGGACTTGAACATCAGCACCCCAATTAAATTTGGTCCCAGGTGATTATTTCAACTCTTCCTAAATTTTCCGTGAAGGAAGCTGTAAGTGTCCCAAATGCCTGGGTTCTGCACGTGAATATCAGAAAAATAAAACAATGAAAGAAATTCTATCTTGTAGTAGAATGTAGTAGAGTGAAGAAAGAAGTATTAGATAATGTGAACATTGTCTAATACTGATCAGTCTAATGCTAATCATGTTTGAAAACCAGTAGAAGGCTCACCAGGAGGTGACGGGCCAACAGGACATGCAGAGCAGTGAAACAATGGTATCAAAACAGTCAAGGCTCATGTTTTACTTCTAGAGTTGCCTGCCTTCTAGGGATACATAGGCACTTTCACACCCCGTGCTGTGATAGGGACGTTCCCTGTGGAGGCAGCATCATCAAGACCATAGGATGTGGCGTGAGGAAAAGCATGGAGCATCTTCTGCAGTGGTGTTGGCACCATTCCCAGTGGCTGCCCTGCAGTCTGCTCTTGGCTCTGGCCCTGTTTCCATACTGCCCCATCCCTACAGAGCCTCAGCCTTGAGAAGAAGCATGCCAAGGCTGTGTGATTTATATTTGCTAGAGGCAATTCTCTCTTCCTTCTACCTTTAAAATGGATTGTTTTTTTCTTTTCATTCTCCACAAAATTAAATGGGCTCTTACTTGTTTATTTAGGTCTGCTCTTTTATGTGCATTTCTTATCAATTGAAAGGCCAATCTTTGTCTTGGCACAAGTGCATAGATATCTGAGATGGTTCAAAATGCTTTCAAAGGAAAGGAATGTTCCTTTTCCATTTCTAAAACCTGCAATAAGTTCTCTGTCAAGCCCTGCAAGTCGGTCTGCATACCTTTTTGAAGAACTTTGGGATATTTTCACAGCAAGAGGTGGTCTGACTTTTTTCCCTCAAGGTTTGTATTTAAAATATTTTTCCTTTTTTTTGCCTCTGACCATGTCTATAGTGATTTTTTAATATATGTTTGTATAAAACATGTTTCTATTAAATAGATACACTTATGTACACATACATACACATATATATACGTAGACAGAAGTTGAATTGCTTCTGCATTTTCAAAAGTACCTCAACCCTTCACATCAGGATCACATCTCCTCTCACAGTCTCTTGAACAGAGCTACCAGGCTATTAAACCTCTGTCACGCTCCACTAGCCCTGCCTGGTATCTCTTAATTTTTCCTTCAACCTTTTCAAAAATTCTCCAGTAGAAAAATGTGTATGCAGTAAGAGTTGAAAAGTTTTCATTTTGAATGCCAGAATTCAGATTTTGCTTGTTTTCTTACAAGCTGAGGATGTCTCTGGAGTAATTAGAAAAAGAATAGCATTAATTCTGCTTCTCACTGAGGAGGATGCTTCATTAGGATTGATTACTCATTTCCAAAGAATGTCCATGGCTAATATAATTACCACTGGAGAACACAAGGCACTGAACAACACGTATATCCTTTGGACCACCAAAGTAAATAGACCCTTAAGAACAAGCTGAATACTTTTGTTTAGAAGGAAAGTATAAATGAAGGTTTCGGTTCCAGCAGGAATACTGTCAATTAAATTATGGCTCTAGGACTAAATTTGAATCTCTGTTCCTTTACTCTGTATATGCATGTACAAGAGTCTATCTATATGCACATACAAGACTTTATATAGAACTAGATGAGACATTACTGAAGGCCACCACAAAGTAAGAGAAGTCACAGTTCTGTTCACCTTTCATTGGAAAGTCATCACCATCAAGCAACTCACTTATGCTGATAACTTGAACCTGATTCTACTTGACACAAAATTTGCAGCTGCAGAAAAAACCAAAACTACTCCAGAAGTCCTCCTTTGATTCTTCTGTTACCTCTTACAAAAGAAGGGCTTATGAATCAAGGACATTTAGTACTTGAGTTTTTTTCCTATGCTATGCCTATATTTTTATTTCTTCCATGTTGGCCTCATTTCTGAGCAACTTCTTATAATTGGGACAGAGTTTTATGGGAGACCATAGGAAGCTAGTTTTGTCCTTAGGTGAAGCCATGAATACTGCTACCTGGCCTTGCAGGCTGCAGGACTGCCCATTCACTTTGTAGCAAAAGGCAAAATACTAACCTTATGTGCAGATTTTGGCAGGTAAGAAAGTAAGAGGTTTCACATAAAATGTACAGAGCTATACAGGACAAAAAAGTGTGGTCATCCAAACAGAAACATCAAGAGACTACGTAGAGATGAGAGAAAACCAGAATATGTTCTTTCCTAATGAGCTCTTTCCTGATATAGATCTTAAACCTGAATAAAATGGGTATTAACTGTTGGGAAAAAAAATCTATAATATATAAATGTGGGCAGAGAATTTATCATATAAATTCTTAAAATACCAGGGCAGGATTAACACAAGATCAACCCAGGGGGAGGACTGGTAGCTGCCCCACTACAAAGATGAACCACACCTCATATTCAACTCAGGATTTTGAGGTGCTGCCTCTTGTGCAGCAGCTGCAATTATAAGTAGACTGTTCAAAAGTTGCAGGCAAGCATTTAGGGAATCTATTTTGGTCTGCATAAATATAGCCATCCTTTGCTTCAGCAGTCGAAATGAGAGACTGGGAGGAGGAGATACACTCACCCTCCTTCCACCTGGAACTTTGAATCCCAAAGAGCTTGGACACTTGTGAAAACATGTGGAACACAAAACAGAGACTGTGTTGTTTACTGTTGCTACCTTCCATGTAGTGAGAGCTAAACTGGAGCATAAAGTGCAGGACATCAAAATCCTGGTCATTAGGAATTGGAATTGGACTCATCAGTGGGAGGGAAGTAGTCAGAGCAGGGGTGGAAATGGGGAACAGTTTGGCAGACAATGTAAGCACTGAGGCAAAATGGCAAGAAGTCATAGGACAGAATTACTTGTGTAAGGATTGGGGGGCAAGTAAAAGACAAACATATGGAAAGATCCAGGTTGTGTGAAGGGGGACCTGCCCATATGGCAGTTAAGGGGACAAGCAACAAATGGTAAAAGGAGAAATCAAAACCCTCCCTTCCCCCTCAGTTCTCATGCCTTTCCTCATTAAGGGCATTTAAAGATATCCTAGTATTTTTCTGGTACTTCCCTTCCCATCAAAGCACATCCTGCAATTTCAGTGGTGATAGTAAGTCTTGATGAATGAGAGTGAGGAGGGTTAGGAAATGCCACAGCGGTCTTAGGCAATTACAGCTGAGAGGGGAAGTGCCCCTGGAGCAACCTTGATGAAGGTGCAATCTGAAGATTTCATGATCCCTGCCCTAGGTACAGCACGTACATCACCAGCACACACAACAAGTGCAAACAGCATTACAGAAAGAGGAAGAACACTGAGAAACTTGCTACAAAGGCAGTTTTTCCTACAAGGGAAATGGTGGGGCTGAGGGTCCAGGAATACCTACTTACCAGTTAAGTGGCTGGCAATCCTGGCAATAGGTTTAGGAGGCAGGGCAGGGGGCTGTTTGAGGAGGGACAACTGTTTCACTGGGGTGTCCTCATGGTCTCCAGGGAAAGCAGCAGATTTTTTGGGGGGAAGTAGCAGGACTGGCTTAGCTGTAGGATCTTGGGACAGGAGGACGCCGGATTCATTGGATGTGGGGCTCTCTTCAGACACTGGAGGACACAACCACATCATAGACCCAACAACGTTACGAGCAAAGCAGCAGCAGATACAGCCGAAGTCAGACAAGAAAAGCAGCACAGCAATGCAGATTAGGAATGACTCATAGATTTCACTCAAACATCATATAACATAGAAAGGAGGAAAGAAGGAAAGAAAGTAAAAGAGAAGGAGTAACACACATTCACAAAACGGCCAAATTTCCCATTACTTCTGACAGAAGCCAGCTCCCCCATGTCAGGTTGAGATGTACTCCCACATCTGGAGCACAAATCAAGTTTTATAATGTCATGTCTCTGACGGTCTGTCACCACAGCTTGCCTAGGACCAGATATGTTAGCAGGTGGTCTGTAAATGTACCCTGTTAAAAGTAAAAAGCACCTCACAGGGCCTACTCTCTTTCGAAAAGGCTGCATAGCTGTGCAAGATCATGGAAAACAACTTCTACTGCTCACTTTTCCTCACTTGACCTTTGTCCACAACTCTCAGCAGCACAACATGATGCAGCAAGAAGAGCTAACCTAGATGTAGAGCACTGCTGTCTCTTTGCACAGGCTGGGGAAGAAGAACAGCCAGCCTCACCCATGGTAGGGCAGCTGACTGTGTTAGTTAGTGACAGATATGTGGTGTGAACATCACACAGCACCAGGCAGCAGGTAGAGGGCACGATGTTGTACCCCCGGTTCAAACCTGTCGTAAGCTTTCCGCTCTAGAGCTCATTGGCACATCTGAGATGTAGACAGAGAGCTGGAAACCAACTTTTACATGTTCACAAAGTGCAGGGGTTTTGCCTTAATCCAAGAGAGGTTACTTGCATAGAAGTAGAGGTTACTTCTACATCATGTCAGTCAAAATTTCTCATGGAGCATTCAGTGACAATCTCTACACTGTCAACTCTTTCTACACCAGAAGACCTTCATTTGCACAAGGATTTCTCAGGGCTAAACAGTAAACGTTAGAAGCCAAAAGCTTCTTTCAAACAGCTTACAACATCTAGACCATAACATAAACAAGATGTTACCTGCCCCATCCATGATCTCTGTGGTTGGGAGCACCTCATATGAGCAGGGTTCCACAGATGCTGGAACTGATTCCAGTTCTGCTAGGGCTGGCAGGGACACCTGGCTGGAGCTCAGCCCGGAGCCCAAAGGCTGCCCATTCTCCAAAGTTCCTTCTTCATTTGGTATGGAAAGTTCCCCATCTGTTCATAGTTGGAGGAAAGAAGAAAGACAAAAATAGAGACATAAATAAGATGCAGACAGAATTTTAATTGAATTCTATCTCCATTAGATTGTTTTCAAATGAGGAACCTGGACTGATATCTTCTATGTACACATGCACTGGGTTTACATGGAAAGTAGGGGGGCTACAGGAGTGACTTTTGTGGGAAGCTGCCAGAAGTTTCCCCCACGTCCGATGGAGCCAGTTCCAAGCTGGACCCACCACTGGCCAAGGCTGAGCCAGTGATAGTGGTAGCACCTCTGAGGTAACATATAATTTATGTCAAAGATCTGTATTGATCTTTTGCTCTACCCTGGAACGGTCAGTATCAACCGTGGTCTAAATTGGGTGATTCCTGACCATCCTTGACCCATGCAGATGTGCAGTCCCATCCAATGCCAAAAAAATCTGTTTTCCCTCCCTCTGTTGAATCTGGGAAGTCAGGAATGATAGTAGGCTGGAACTAAAAAATATTATTACATACTGTATATAATATTTTAATATTAATTACAAGAATTACTATCTTTCCCTACACCAACTTTTATGCAATAAGGACACAAGCAAAATCAAAGGAGTATGTCCCTATTTTACATACAAATAACCACATTTTATGTAAGAAAGAGAATAATTTTTATAGTTGCTTGATGTAAGGTCTTGATACTGGGATATATCAGATTCCATTTAGAAAGCCCATTTTTATAGTTTCTAATAATATCTCTTCTATCTGAGCAAAATTTCTGTGACAGCAGCTGGCATTTTCTTTCCTATCAAACACCACTTCACATTAGAAATAATAAAGAGCAGAAGAAAGGATTCAGATTATTCTCTATAGTGTCAACCTGCATGATTTTTATCTCCAAACTTGTTAAGCACAGCACTGTGGTACCTGGAGGCAATGACTACACGGATACCACAATTAGAGTTTTATAAAGCAAAGTGTTCAGCCCCTATGGTTACAAATGGAAGCCTGAAAATATAACTGAAATGTGACCTGTGAAACTAGAAACCAGCAGGCAAATATGCGGAACTTGATTTTACTAAGCATTTAAATTACTTTTAAAAATGAAACTCAAGATTTCAGAATATGGTTTTAGATTTTTGGGCACCACTGATTAGCACCACTGATTACTGATAAGTATACTGAGTGGAGATGTACATCACTCAAATGTGTCAACATTTTCCCCTCATAGGGCTAAGATGTACAAACCACTTTGGAAAACAATACTGAAAAGAGAAAAAAAGTTAAGTCTCATTTTGGTGCTAGTATACAGCAATGAACAAGTCTGAAAATACATTAGCTGATAACTATTCAGAATGATGTTTCTGCTATTTAAAGATTCTCTATATCGAGTGAAGATGGTCTCCTGTTTATTTTGGAATGATTATAAATACCAAGGTCTTGACTTTCTTGGTTTTGTTGGAGGCTTTTTGGAGACTCAGAGAGCTATTACGGTAATGCAGTCACATTATACTAGACTGAAACCTGACCCATGGCTTTGAGAGATCAACTGAGCTGGCTAAAAGGTGGAAGTGTGAATTAAAGCTAAAGGCTTTGGCCAAGTGTTTGCATCACAGCCTCCTTTCTATCGGCTGTGGCCATTCTACACAAAGCTGTTTACTTCCCTAGGCAGCAAAAAATCAGAAAGCAATTCAGACAGTATTTAAGCAGAACATTTTTTGACTTAGCTGTTTGGATAGAAATGCTGTGTATTCTTTGCTGGCTCTGTCACGCTTTTATAAAGACACACACATGTACACATATTTGGGATAAGGACTGATGTTCTCTCAGTTACCTGGTTTTATGAAAGAGCGTAACTGTTTCTTATGCAGAGCATCTGCTTCTTGAAGAAAAGGCAGTGACTGTGTCCAGCAATATATTCATCAATTCAGTGCATTAATTCAGACTATATTTGACTAACTATGAGAAAAAGTATGCATGACAAACCCAGTAACATTTGCTTTTTGGAGGGATGACTACACATTCTTCATGAAGTGAGATGCCTATTGTAGTATCTTTAATAAGTAATAATTGTAATAAGTATCTATTGTAATGAGTATCTTTAAATACTACTGTCTATGTGTGCTATGTGCTTCTCAAATTATATTAGCATGATTTTAAAAAACAGTATTGAAGACTTATGATTGCAAAAAAAAGTAAAATGAAAGCTAAAATTTTGGCTTTTACCTTTTGTCATAATACTAAAGCATGGCAGCTTTCTGTACTGACAGTATAACCTTTTTAAATCTTACATCTGAATATCTTTATTCTTGATTTAGTCTAAAGTTTGTCCATGGATTTGAATGAAATTCTCAGATATGGCAAAGAATAATGACTGAAATATACACCCTAAATCAGGTATTGCTTGAAGAAGAGCTACATGGGGAGTTGCTCAAGTACAGCAAACAGATCAAAGATGTGGAAAAATAATTTGTAGAGGAAAGAGTATCTTAGTGTGAATTAATCCTGTATCAGAGATATGCTTGACAACCAGATATAAAAGGCAAATTATTTATTATTTTCAAAGTATTAAAGCTATTCCAGTTGACAGACATACAAATGAAAAGAATCCTGGTAATGCAATTATTACATATACATGGATGAACTGATCTGTTTTCAGGAACTGGTCATGAGTTTAAAGTTAATTTTGCACAGTGATAACATATGTAATCTTTTGTTCTCAGACTTGCTAAATCCTTTGCTGTTTTCACAGAGTCTGGTGCTATTTAGTGGAGAACGACTTCCCCTAAGTCCATGAGCTTTAATAACATCAGCTGAGCGTGACACTGGATGGGTCCATGAGGGAGTAGCTTGGCCTCTGCAGCAAGAGAGCGCATCAAAGCTATGGAAGTCAAAATGGCCAATTTTAAATCCTGGGTTAATTTTTGCATTGGGTTGTCTCCTTCAGTACTTGTCTGCTCTCAAGTAGACTGTCCAAGCAAGAAATTTTTGATGGCAAAGACTAGAAAGAGCAGAGTAAAATTTATAGTCATTCTCTGCCATGACCCCAAGGGTGGGGAATGGAAAATTGAGTGTTCTCTCATGTGGTCAAGACCTGCCCTGGAACTGTTTCATAGCCTTGGTGACTACCTTAGCACAGTAGTTGAGATCCTCCACAATGTCAGTCCCTAAGCAGATCCCTGATTTTGTAGCATCCCATGGAGTTTGAGACAGGCTGCTTCTGGAGGAGAGCAAAACTTTTCAATTTTGCTGCCGCACAACTGGCACTCCAGTGGCTGCCATGCCTTCCTCTTTGCTGCTTTCTTCAAGTTTATCCTCACATACTGTCACAAAATCTGCTTTAGTGCGTAAGTGCAACATGTCCAAATCCTGTCAGGACTTAGGTTATCTGAAATTTAAGTCTAAATCCATAATTTTAATTAGACAGAGCATATTAAAATACAAGAATATAAAAGATGAAGACTGCCCACGTTTCCTTGAAAAACCATAGCACCATTGCATTTGAAGTAATTGGTATACACTCATATTCAGGAATTTCTCACTACAGGCAATCTCATCTACATTCAGAAAGAAGAAGAGGTATCAAAATACTACCAGTAGATTTAGTTCTTTGACCAGCAGCATGAAACAGTGGGCAATTCTAATGACATATGTTTTTGGGATGGCCACATCTTCCTGTGAAAATCAAAGTCTGTACCTATGTATAGGAACAACGGCATAGCACAAATATGAGTTCTTCTAAATGTTGAGATATGTTCTGTGATGCAGGTGGAAGACGTATTTTTAACTTCTCAGCACTATCTGCCCACAAACTATTAGGACAGCAGGAGCTTCATCAGAAACTTCTTCAACTTACTATTTTCCAAAAGTACAGAGTATTTGAAAAAAATTATAACCTTTGCCTACATTTTCAGAATACTCAAGTCACAGAGCCCTGGAAATGGAAGACAACAGAAACTGATTCTGTCATGATTCTGGCCCTTAGCAAGGAAAGGGCTCTCTGCAGTACAGTCAGGAGCAGCTTCACGTGACTAATTTAAGTGTGGGGGTCACTGAAATGATAACAGCATTTCTTGTTTTCCAGATATAGCAGCTGGACTGCAGTGACTCTCCTATGTGTGACTACTGTGACTTACTGCACATTTTCACCTTCTGGGTAACACAAAGTCCTCTGAAAAGCCAGCAAATCCTGAAGCAAACAGGTCAGAGCATCACTTTAAACAGCAGGCGAACAAACCAGCTAATTATGCTTTTCTTTAACAAAGAAGATATGACAAAACCAACACCAAACACAAGGCAAAAAATCTTGCTCTTGGGTTAGTCTGCCTGCACTATTTGCTTTGATTGGTATAGGTTTTTAAAGAAAGAAAAAGCCAAAAATTACTCACAGGCCTGCTTTGCCTACCTCTTCAGAAAGGGAGATAAAGAGATTTACACCTACTGTCTGCAAGATGCCTCTTGGCATGGAAGATGCTACCACCATCAAACAAAACGTTTTGCTAAGAAATGCTATAAGTCTGTTGTTTTCTTGAAGGATTAGAGGTTACCTAACAGGAATTACAAAGAAAATGTTACTTCCACTTAAGGTTCTCAAAGAAATATATCTGTTACTAGAATTACTCTCAGATTATTACACCAGTGAAGGAAATAATTTTTGCTCTCTACATCTTGCCTTGTTCATATCCTTGTATCATCACAGCTGTTTGAGTATTGCTGCTATTCTTGTGTATTACCACTTTCTTCTCTGCCCTACCTCTTTCTTTTCATA
This sequence comes from Toxostoma redivivum, assembly GCA_013397375.1. Classification (NCBI taxonomy): domain Eukaryota; kingdom Metazoa; phylum Chordata; class Aves; order Passeriformes; family Mimidae; genus Toxostoma; species Toxostoma redivivum. Next base: position 914,865 of record VXBI01004484.1, read on the forward strand.
TCAGCTTTGTAAAGGCGAAAAACTACTATAAGGAGGAATTAATTTCTCTCTTTCAAATATGTCCAGCCAACTTAGAATCTACTTCACAAGATGACACAGAAGTTTACAAACTACATCATTATTTGATCAATAGAAAAAGCTGTAGAGCTTTGGTAGCAATACAAGGGAAATCTCTCCAAGTTTCAACATGGAAGGCAGAGTCAGACTTCACAGAAAAGATTTTTCCCGGGGAGGTCTTTAGGTTTATGTAGGGATGGTTCAGAGGGTGACTACATGTGGGATATGAGGCAGGAATGAAGGAGGCCACACCCAGGACAGAGGTGTGACTGAAGGCTGCCTTGTGAGCTGGCTGAGGCACTGATCACTTGGTGTGACAGGCTGGACCATGCCTCACTGGCTGCGGGCCCAATTTGAGTCACACTACAAAACGTGGGCAACACAAAGCAGCGAGAAGGGCAAACCTATTGAATGGAGTTGTTTCTACTCTGAAGCTGCATCTAGGATGATTTCTTAGTCAGCAGGTCATAGTGACCTGCATACAAGACATAACTGGTAGAAACTGTAAAATTTAATGATAAGCACATTTTTGCTGTTGTTTGTTTTTAATTAAAAAAAATTAGCAGCATGGATTAGTAAATTTTTAAATTCCTAATAAGCTAAAGTAAAAAGCAGGTAGCAGATTCAAATGCTCCTGAATTTATGAAGTAGGCTATACTTCTAATATCTGTGAAAGTTTCTAACTTCTCTTGATTTCTACCAGATTTTGTACTGCTGTTGTCAAAAACTTCTAGACTTCAAATTAATTTGGCTTTAAAGCATATGCATAAGTTCTATTGTGATTAAGAAGTAACTTTATTATATCTTTATGTAATTTGTTGAATTAATTGCCTTAGTTTTTGACAAGGGAAGCAGTAAAACAAATAAAAGATGCACTCAAAGATTGACATATATGTAACAGATGTCAACTATGTATTGTGTTACCAGTGTAAAACAATGATGTTTGTAAAACAATGGCATTTTGCATAAACAAGACATTACAAACTCAACAAATTAATTATCCTGAACAAGGAATTATTATCTTCTGTGCTGCTTCAAGGGAAAGTACATTGTTCTGTACTCATCAGGATCCAAAACCTTTAAATGTTTCCCTTTTCCAGTTAATCCCAAAGTGAATCAACCAGACAATGGCAACACACAGAGGCAAGAACTCACTATATTCCTCCACAGTCTGGATGCTTTGCTCTTTTGCAGTCAGTGACTACAGCCTACTGCTGTGATTTTTATTTATATTGATTTACATTTCTGATTAGTTTTCATTTTTATTTGCTAAGTAACTATCACATGTATCCAACAGAGAGGGACATGGTGAAGACCATGGTGAAGTCAAGAGAAGTATTTAGAGATCTTATTTTGCATAGTCTTGCAATTCAGAACTCTCTATTCCCAGTTCCTAGTGTTACAATTACGTAATATCTGGCCATAAAACTATATGGGATGTCAATTTACTGTTGTGAAAAGAAGAACACTTACCTTTATCAAAAATTTCTTTCAGCACTCCTCGTTTTATAAGCTCCTCTCTGCTTTGCCTCATTGACATTTTTCTTTCCAAAGCTGTAAGTAAAGGATAAGGATCAATACAGATAGAAAAGAAGGGAAATTATTGTTTTAAAAGGCTCTATGCCTTTTAAAGGCATTTAAAAAATGCTCTTTCTCCTCTTCAAGTCAGTGGCAGTTCAGCATCTTGACATAGAGGCTAGTGGTAGTCCAGAGAATCTGTGTGCCACTGTAGTGTGGCTGTTATTGACAGAATTGACAGAATTAGAGACAGCAAAGGGAGAAAAAGGAAATTAGTAAAGAAGCTGGAGAGGGAAAGGTAACAAAGAAGGCAACACAAGGCTCAAAGCAAGGAAAGATGTGGCCACAGAACATGGCCACAGACTGTGTCCAGGCTGTGGAAAAGAATGAAAGCCAAGGATTCTTTTCCACTTGTTGCAGTGAGGGCAGATCAAGGTGTTTGGAACAGGGCAAAAAATGAGCTGTTTCATAGAGCCTTCTCTCCCCTGGAGGGGTGTTTTGCCCTAAAGAGATGTAAAGGAGGGAAACTCCAAGAGAGCCACTGCAATTCACACCAGATCTGAACAGCTTGAGTTCTGTACTGGCTGCTTGGAGACTGTGGTCACTGAGGCAGCAAAACAACAGATAGAAAATACATGTTTCTTTAGTGCAGTAGTAATTAAAACAATGTCCAATTAACCAAAACGCCACAAAGGACACACACGCAGGCAAAGAGCTGAAAGCCAGCAAGCTGGGGGCTCAGCAGTGATGTGAAGGAGTGGCTGTGACTGAACCTGCTCTGTGAGAAACAAGGCTGTGCCTGCCAAAAAAGAGGCCCGGTCAAGGGCAAATAGCTCCTGCCATATGCTCCTCTATCAGACCCAGCACTGATGCACGCACACACAAATGAACTGGGACTTAGCATCCTCAGCCTGTCCAAGGCAGATTTAAAGCAAAAGAGGCTTGGAAATCCCTCTCCTCCCCTGAGAACAGGAGGGTGCAACCTCTCTAGGTACTGCTGTGTATTGGCTGCTCCCACAGGGACTCATATATCTGATGAATTACCTATGCTTATATTGGCACACTGTGCTCATCACAACTTACTTGCTGCCAGGCTCAGCAACTTACTTGCTCAGTATGAACAAGGCCAGTTCTGCTTCACTCTTCTCCATAGGATAAATACAGGCTTCCCTATTTTTAAAATCAGTTTTGAACACATATTCTTTGGGACAAATATGACCAGTGTGTACAGACAGAAGCTAGTTAAAAACCCTGCTCTCCCCAGAGATAGACACACCCTCTGAACTTCAGTGTGGATCAGAATTAAAGGCAGGTTCCTTTGCTGAAGCACAAGACCCCATGCCCATTAAGCAGCCACATGGTGCAGTTTGATTTTGGAGGTTGTTAACCTAACAGCCACAGCATTTTCCAGAGTGCCTTAAACCCATTTGAAGAAGAGCTTTAGGCACGTCAACTGATTTGCAATGAAACACTGATTTCTAAGTTTCTAATACGCTTTTAAAAAGAAAGGCCCAACGATAAAACTCTGGGGTCACACTGCAGACTGCTCCCCAAGCTGCCTTTTCCCTGTGCTGAAAGGGTCTTGTTCTGGTACAGCATTTAAAGCTTTTTCCTCTTCCTCCTTAAGAATAGCTGCTCTCAGACCTTCTAGGAAAAGCCAGAACAAGCTGCAGCTAATTCCTGAGCCTTCTCCCATCAAAGAAATTGTTAAAATTCTGACTGAGTTTAAAGAGCAATTTGGTGGCACCCAGCACCTTTTCCTATAGGTCTAAAAAAAATTATTTCCTGTTAGAATAAGCAGCAAACTGAATTTGCTCTTCAGTGGGAAACCAAGCTGGGTGAATCAGCAGCAAAGCAGCAGTTTCTGCAAATAGACAGCAGCACTGCCCACAGAACAAAGACACAGGCAAATTCTATTTCTGTGCTTGACCACAGACAGCTAAGTAACAGAACCACATGTTGCACACAAATTCACTGGCATCCACCTGGGTGCCCGTCTCACCCTCCTGCCCACTCAAGAGCTGGTTATGCAAAGTAACAGCATGAGGACCGATTTCACGACTACAAGGTCCCATCATATTATCATAGTACTGGTAAGAAACGTGGCAATTTTGCAGACTGGAGTTAAGGCTTTTGGGGAATCAGGTGCTAAAATGGGCTATCAGGACGTTTAGAAGAAGTGCAGGAGCATCTCTTCCAAACCAGTTGCAGAGGAAGATGCTCCAGTAGTGACCAAGACTTCTCAAAATAGTGGACTATTTTTGTAGTAACAGAATTTCAAAGTTAGAATCTATAAATTTGGAAGACTGTATATATACAGTGAGATTTCTCAGATACTCCCTATTGTAATATGCTTGCGTTCAAGAATGAAAAAACCCACAACCCTCAGGCTGAAGCTCAGACAAAACCAAATTTTCAGTTTCTAAATCCTTTCTAAGTAGGTACAAGACTTATAGTATTAATTATTTTCCTACTAAGCCAGTTTAATTAATAAGATATTTAGAGGAAGGGCATGCTGGGCTAAGAGCAGCACTGAATGATAACAGATGTTATACTAAAGCTATGGAACATGCTGCCTTTCTTCAATCCAAATCTTCCTCCCAAACAAGTGTCGTGCATTTAAGTGCATAACCTGCTATGCTACTGCTGATCAAATGGGAAAAAAATATAAGCATTTGGATGCAGAACTCATTAGGATCTAACACCCTGAACAATGAAATTCTTTACTTGGTCTGGATTTCTCTGGCTGAGATTGCCAGCTCTTTTATGAAGGATTTTCTTTTCAAGCAGAAAGCTGGTACAAAATAAATTCATTCACTCTCCACTGAGAAGGAATCCATTCACAGCTGAAGGATAAATATAAACCTTTGAATTAATCCTTGATTCATGAGAACCGTGTAAATTCTGTGATGGGAAAAAATCAATTATAATTAATATTTAAGAAAAGATGTACTACTTCATTAATGATTTTCCTTGGTGATTAACCTCATTTTTTTCATTTATACAACCTTCCAGGAGATTAGAAATAAGCATTAAGCCCTCTTTATGGGATCTACTTATGCCAGAAACTAGTTACTGTAACAAATTCATCCACTCTACAAGAAACTCTCAGTTACTAGTTTATAAAAATGAGCCTATGTGTATTTTATGGTAGAAGTGTACAGATTTTGCCAGTGTGCTCTGCAGTAGACTGTTTCTTTCATGCTTTGATGAAGAAACAGCGGGAAATGTTTTTATTAATGTTTCTGAGCTGGTATTTTTGAACTCGTCCCTCAGGAGCAGCACCCCTCTGCTGTTCAAGCAGAGTTTTTCTCTGTGGCAGACCCATTAAGATCAGTAAAGGCTTGGCAGGGTCAGGAGGAGTTCCTGCCCCTCCATTCTGGAAATCAAACACAGTTTTGTCTTTATCCCTTTAACAGGGCACTGTGCCCCGTGATGGCAGTGGCTGTGGGCTGCTCCTCCAGCGGAGAAGGTGAAGCTCGCCGCTGCCCCTGTGCCAAGAGCTTCTGCTGCTCCATTAACCAGCCAAAGAGGCATTTATGCAGTCACGACACACAACCCTTCCATCCTCCCATCCTTCCCTCCAAGACCAAAGCATCTCAGATTAACTATTCCAACCTGCATCTGAAACAGTAATAAATTAATAATAAATATTATTATATGAGATAATATTTGCAGCAATTGTCATGTTGCTGCTTAACCAAGGGGCAGACTAAATAAACAAGTCCTGCCCTTTTCATCTGACAACTGAAACTAAATCCCAGTTTGTGCTGGCTAGTTGGATCTTAACCTTGCTTTTTTTCTGAGGTTGTCCTTGGCTTTTGTTTTAAAAAGCACTGGAGGATGCTTTGCATGAATTCTTCTTTTCAAAGGCTATGATAATTTTCATGATAATTTTAGAAAGTAAAGGTTGTTACAGGATGAAACTGAGAGCAGAAGCCTTCTGGTGCATCAATTATACTTGCTTTCAATAGGAATCTGCTTTGCTAATAATTCAGACCTGAATAATTAGAAACAAGCAAACCAATTGTTTTGCATAAACAAACATCAATGTTTTCTTTAGACTTACAAGGAAGAAGAGATTTTCAAATGTGATAGAATGTATTAAAAATATTACATCAAATTGCAATTTTCCCAACTACGTAGAGTTTCTTGGCAATCAAATGGAGCAGGACTCAGCTGATACAAATTTCTACAGTGTGGACTTCTGCCTCTGAATTGGCCTCCTAATCTATTAAGAGCAAGTCTTGGGCATGATTAACCTCAAACTAATGTAAGGATCTAAACAAGATTGAACTGCACCTTGGAAGTGCCTGCTAGGCTTCACTGACTGTAAAGGAAGCTAAGGGTGAGTAGCTGAGATAAAGATGCATGAAAATAGGGCTGAATACACTCCTGAAATCAAAATTGACTGAAGAGGGTAGTTTTAAGAAAAGAAATGTTGCTATAGATTAAAGTATTAGATATCACTGAGGAAAATGCAGATGTGTCAGCTCACAGAGAGCTCCAATAATTTTGGGATTGTTTCAATAGCTGTGGCATGACATTCAGCACTGCTGCTGTGAGCTTGAGGTATGATCAATGCCAAAACATATATTGGTTGAAATAATTGTATTGCTTTGTTCATTGCTAAATATGAATTTTGCTTGGCTTCAAACATGCATAGGTCTCTTGAAGCCTGAGGAAAGTAAAAATACTCCAATAGGTTTCTGAATCTTTGAGATTTAAAGTTCCTTACAGAAGTTTTGAGTGTCTCTAATATCAGCCTAGGTTTTCCTGCAACAGCACCAACTATATAATCTAATTCAGGCAGATTACTACCTAGAAAAGATTGGGAGCCTCTTTTTGTCTGTGTGTCTGCCCATGACATTCCTTATTGTGGCTGTAACCTAACACTATTATTCTATGAGATAAAATAAGTGAAGAATAAGTATTAGGAGAAAAATAGGCTGGTATAAAAGGCTAAGCTTGATTTTGAAAAGTGCATAGAAGTACCTCTCCAGATCAGCTGACCAAATAAACTCCCTTCAGTATGTGAATCACTTGGAAAACTTCTGTGGCATGTGCTATGAGACAAACTAATGACAAAGAAAAATCCCACAGCACTGATGTCACACTAAAGAGTAATTTAAAACACTCTTTAAGAAAACCAGGATCATCATTATAGAGGTGCAAAAGTGAGGTACAGACAAGCTGAAGCAACTTGGTGTTGCTACACCTGCTACACCAGTAGCAAAGCATTAACAGCACCTGTTCTGTGTCCAGGGGCCAACACTCTAGGCTAGGAAATGACCATTCTAGACTCAAAATTTGGTGCTGAAATCAAGGCAAATTAAAAAAAAAAAAAAAAAGAAGAAAGGAAAAAGAGGCAAAAACAAAATTACCCTCCCTCCCCCAAGGGAATAATTTTATTTTATTTCATTTCCAGTCTTGCATGTAGAACTGGATTTATTTTAGATCATGATGACTGTGTAAAAACACAGAGAAGATGATGTCAGAGCATCTTGCTTCCACTCAAATTCAGATCAGCTCAAGACAATGGTTCCCTTCCAGTTAGAAGCACTGGACTGGGAGCATGATAAATCTTCATTTGCAACAGGTAAGCCTTTGAAATAATACAGTAAAAATATACACATTCCTTTGAGAGCACAGGATCAAATCTACAATTCCTGGTTACTCACTGGAAGAGTTTAGGAGGTGTAACAGTTGGCACATCTGGTAACTACAGATAAAAATTCAATCATCACTTCCTTACTGATTGAGACAGAAAGTAAAACTGGGGAAGAAGTGAAAGCAACCTTAAGAAAACTCTAGACTTGTACTGAGCATTACTACATGTAAAGTGCCAGAGGACAGACTTGGGAGGAAAGTGGATGCAAAGTCAAATCTGCAAATACAGAATTTCAGAAGCTAATCAAAATACTGTAAACCACACTAAGTGAGATCACAGTACAATAACATAACTCAGAAATACAGAAGACAATCAGAAATTCAGCAAACACAAGGAAAGGCAGAGAAATTATATCTGAACAACCCTACCACAATAGTTCTTAATTCTTTCTGAATCAAAGAAATCAGAAACCTAATCAAAGAACAGATGGACTGTGTTTTTTCATACAGAAGGACTGAAAAAAATCAATCAAAGAAGTTGTCTTCCTAGGGAAAAAACTACACTTCAAGTTAGATCCAAAGAAACCCAACATAATGGATTTCACAGGCCAAGCTGAGCGAGCCTGGCAGAAGATGAATGCATGAAAACAGGAGATAATACAAGAAATCTTGACAAACATAACAAAAGCTGTGTGTTCAAAAAAAAAAAAAAAACCCTAAGAAAGTGGATTTGAAAAGAAAACAAGATTGTAGACACCTTAAGAAAAATGTTACCACCCTCAGCTGCCCATCTAATAAAAAGCAAAACAGAACTCCACTGTGTCAGTGAACTGTGATAATCTATCAAAAGGATTTTGGAAAGACTTGCATTTTTATATCTTTTATACATAATTGCTTTTCTAGTCACACTTGAGAAGTTAGGGATAAGTTCAGAAAGCAGACCAGAATATCGAAAAAAGGAAGAAAATATATTTCCTCTGCTCTTTCCTCTGAATTACTGCACTGTGTTTTCATGAGTTCCTAGGTAGTACTGGGTCGAGGACTGGAAAGCTGAGCCACCAACAGGTATTGCTTTCCACAGCTTAATGAAAAAGGAGATTCTGTATCTTAATTAAAGAAATTTGCAACAAGGTAACATAGCACATCTTAATGTACACCTGCTCTGCAAATACAGTGTGAGTGCAGAGTGGAAAGCCATAACTTGGCACTCAGAGACTTCTTAATTTAGGCATCAAAACCAGTAGTGAGGGCATGGTACTGACTTATCAGAAGGCTTTCATCCAAGCAAGAAACCTGAAGGCTAGAATATGTCCATACTGCTTACGACCCTACTGCTACCAGTAGCTATAGCCATATTAAAGTTAAATTGACTACAGTGATTACCACCACAATGAGGTTATGTCCTAAGCACCAGCAAAAGGCAGCTGATGCAATCCTTGTGGTAGGAGATGCATTTACATTTTCACAAATGATGGTTTCCCCTACAGGCTTTCATATAACAACATGCAGAAGTTGTAGTATCAAAGAAAAACTAAGAATATGGGTTCTACATGTTAAACCTTTGCAACTGGACAAGATGAGTGATGTCATCTGAAAAAAATATGTGGCAACATCAGAAGCAGTTGTACATCCCAAGGAATTGCTGCCTTTTACAAGTGACTTAACTTGCTTTAGGTACTTTGAAGTCTCAGATTTCTGTATGTACACCAGACAAAACCTATGCTAAAAGCATGTGGGTGTAGAGCTGGGTGAGATATCTGCAAGGTGTTCCCTTTACCCTGAGAAGATGGCTCTCAGAATGATGATACTGCAGTAGGGATCTGCAGTGCTATCTGTAATAGGAGAAATGTCTATTTGCAATATTGCAGTATTCTGCAGCATAATAGTTCAAGGGACCTTCCTCAAAGCAAAAACCACGGTGGGCATCGCTTCAATAAGATAATGACCCCTGTGGCTCTCTGGAGAGTTCTCTCCATGACAGAGTTTACACATGGCATATAACTACCTGGGCAAGCTGCTGCTTTTGGATTTGCTCCTCATCAGACAACACTTCCAGATGGCAAAATACAGAGCACAGTTTACATAAAGAAGTCTAGCAGATGTCAGGAAACTGGATTTTCCAGAGTAACTTTTAAAGGTGAATGAGTCAGCTTTCCTGGGATAGAAAAATGGGGAAAAATTTCAAGATAAAAACCAAAACAGTGGCAGGCTGATGATAAGGAGGCAGAAAGAATCCTTGGACGGACCACCTGAAGATGACAACCAAGCTACTGGCCAGTATCTGGTCCCCTTGTTTGCCAGCTGGGAGAATCACCTTGCTGACAGAAAAGAGACCTGCACTTGGTAAGACAAGCAGCACAACTCTCTACAGCAACAGCCAACTGCTGTGTATTTTTACAGCTTGAGTCACCTTACAGCTGTAACTTTACAAACATATATTGCCTGGTACCCACTGCCAGACAGATGTGTAAATCCAGTGTTTTACTCCCTAACAACATCTTATTTTTGCTACACTGAAAAAGACCTGCTCTGCTGGATGCTCTGACTTCACCAGAAAGGGATTTGAGATAATTTTAAATATATTTGCACATTACTCAAACACTGTTGAAGTAAATTACAGTTTTCCACTTACACTGGAATAATTAGTACACCGTAGCCTCCCAAACTGAGACACAAAATAGATGGGGACTTGTTTATCTGTGTTCACATGTACACATTCTAAAAATAAATGATACAAAGCACAGCTTGTGACTAAGAAATACCTACTTAAATCTGAAGTTGGCTTAGCACTGTTTTGAGAGAGATGTTATGAATATTTAATATATTTCACAGAAACCATCACTACTGTTGTACACCCAGAAAATCTTGACTAAGCACACACAAATTAAAAATGCATTTGTTATTGAAATGAACTGGCATCAACCCTTCAACACAGACCTCTGTTAGGAGCCAAACAGGAAATCATTCATTTAATGCTTGATTATAGGAACGACTGAATCACAAAGCAACAAACACTTCCTCCAAAATAAGAAGATTCTTGAATTGCAGCTGTCACACCATCAAGCAATTATATTTGGATGATATTTCCAGCTCGTGCAATGGCTGGTACATAATGCTGAAAAAACTCCAAAGTGTCTTTAACGCCAATGTCTTATCTCCCAAAATAGTGCAGTCTGCTTTCTGGCTTGGTAGCAGATAACAGTTCAAGCTACAGTAAAGGCCCACCAGGCAATTTCAGCATGTTTTACACATTCAGAGTCTTGGTCTGACTTTCTATTGCTTCTTTGGGGTGAAAAGATAACAATCCCAGATGGAGAGAAACTTTCCATTATACATGGCAGTTCTCTGGAATCAACAGACTGAAAAAAGACCAGACTGGGATTTCAGTTACAGTAAGATGAATGCAGAACAGCTTCATGAGAATTTGGCATGCACCATCCTGCTTGTAGTATGAATTATTCCATTATTTCAATAGGAGTTATTTTTTAAAAAGCCACCAATAATGATATTGTTTTATGCTCTTCTCCAGCAAACATTGAAGTTATCTGAGAAAATAAGGCATTTTTTCCTCTTATGTTATCTTAATGCCTCTGTGTGTGTGTGCGTGTGTGTGCGTGTGTGTGTGAAAAAACATAGTTCTGATGCTTGTCTGGGATGCAGAAACAGTGATGAAGATAAAAAACTTGTTTAGATGGTAATAGTTTTGAACTGAAGTACTGATAAAAAAAGCAAATTTGAAAAATAATAGGCAGAAAAGACAGTGAAGTGAAGAAGATATGATTAATACTCTGGACATTTCTTACAATGTAACCAATGTAGATAATACTGTCAGCCTCATATCTCAGTATTCTAGTGTAATTGTCCCTGCTTTCCAGAACCTAATGCAGTCTTTCTGTTCATTGTGAAGAAAACCAAACAGGAGATTGGTAGAATCATAGATGATCTAAGGTTAAAAACAATGGTACTGAAAGGTAAAGGCCATGGCAAACAAGCCAAATATTTTTCACAGCAGTGCTAATCCTGAAGAGCTTCAGCAGAATTGCAGAGTGAATTATCACTTGGAGAACTTTTAAAAGAAATCAATCAAATGGGGAACAGCAAACTGCTAAGACCAGACAGTTTTCTTCCTAGAGTTCCTCAGGAAATGAAATATGAACACAGTAAGTGTGACATGTAACCTAGATAAGATAGAAAAGTAGGAGATGGCAAATAGAAGGTTGCTATTCTTTAGCGTCTGAAAGTCATCTGGGAATTACAGACCGGTAAGCCCGGCTCCCATCCACCAGGAACAGTTATACAGAGTAAAGCTAGAATTTGGGGACCTAGAACAGAAAACAGATAAGAGAAGAATCATTCTGGGTTTGAAGTGATTGAATGAATATGCTTGTTCCAAGTTTGCCTCTTCAGAGTTCCAAAACTCATATGTTAGGGTCATTGGAAGAATTAAAATTGCATTGGATAAGGGTGATTATCCTCTAGTGGAATAACAACATGTAGAAATCAAAAAGAAATGCTCTATACATAAACAGAGGGATGTAGCACTACCCGCTGTCTTCTTCACAAAAACAGTTAGGAAACGTTGATTATAGGGAGACGACAAAATTTGCTGACTGCAGTCAAAACTAAGGCTGACTGCAAAGAGCTACAAGAATTCTTATGATACTAAATGACGTGTGACAAAATTCAACATAGATAAGAGCAAAAAAGACATTTGGGAAAAGGCAGCCCTAACTCTACACACTTAACAGCTATATTAGTCATTCCACTCAGAAGACAGTGCTTGGAAACTGCAGAGAATTATCTGAAAACATCATCTTAATGCCTGGGGTAGTAAAAAAAGGCAACAGAAATCTGAAATTACAAGGAAGTATATACAGCCCCTTTATCTTAGTGTAATAGTCTACAGCTAACACAAGTTTGGGTATCCATCTCCAAACAGATATATCAGAACTCAAAAAATTATGAAAAAAATGAAAAAATAATAACTAAAGGGATAGGGTTTGCAGAGAAATAAAGAATAGTAGCAGAACCACATTTTTTGTCTTCTTTTATAGCAAGGTCCTGGTTCCCCTGATATTCCCAAGAATACATGGTAGCTGTCATCTAGGCTGTGCACCGCATAAACCAGACCATTCCCTTGGAGGAAAATCAAGGCAGAAAACAGGAAAGACAACATCAGTACACATATTCCACACATCCAGACAGGGCTTCCTCGGCCTGGTATAGCCCTTCAAAGAATCCCCACAGTCCTCACATGCTTCCAGATCCAGAGATGAGAGGAAACCCATGGCACAAGAGTTTTTGCCCTCCCAATGCACGAGGTGTTCTCATTCACTCTTCACGAAATGCCAGAGATAAAGGGCACCCAACAAAATGGTCAGGATGCAACTGAAAAAAAGGTGTTTTGGTGCACAATGCCTCTTTTTCATTGTGGAATTGTCTGCACGAGATATCCATTAAAGATAAATTTGGTTCCAACAATACAAAGGGAAAATCCACATACCTTGATTTGGATGCAGCTTTTAGCTTATGAATTTCTGAGCGCTGCAATCTGATTTCTTAAGTCAGGAGTCAGATAAATAGATGCTTACCCTGCTCCTTGCATGTAACACAACCATTGAGTACAAGAAAAGATACTGAACTACCATGGACTGTGGTTTGATCTACTATGTCTGTCCTGGAGTCTATTTAATTTTATAACATGTGTTTAATTAATCAGGAGAAAACGCCCTTGATCCCAACACACAAAACTATTCCATTATCTAACAGTCAGGAAATGTGCAAAGGCAGCTGATTTGCCTTTGAAAGGAACTTGAGTTTTGTCTCTTTACCATGCATGTCAGGGGATTTTTCTTGCATGATTAAATCAGACCTGTTAAGTAATACAGAGTTCAACATACTGACATCTAAAATTACAAAAATGGATTCAGGTTTCATGGCCTGTGTAATGCTGGTTGCAGAAGTAGCTTACTAGCTAGTGTGGCATCTGGGTTTAGAAACCTTTTCCAACACAGGCTTCAGGAATTTTCACGCATTAATTTTAGAGAACACTAAGACTTCTTTTACTTTGTTTCTTTCAGTTCTAGGAAGGACAAGAGTGTGCTCTGTATTTCTTGTTGGACAAATCTTAATTATTATTAATTGCTTTCTGGCAATACAGTATGTGAAGTGACAGTGGAATGTGAACCTGAAGTCTGAAATTCTGCCCAGTGTTGGGTTATGACCTGACTATAGATGTTTTTTTAACAGAGAATAAAGTCAACTTGTTCTGTAGATTTTGACAAATGCTTCACAAAAGAACCACAGAGATAATGTAAATCACTGCTCTGTGGCAATTGCAAGTTTATTCAAAGATGACACTGCCTTGAAACATTTTTCTGAAGATTATCAAAATGCCATTATGTTGTTATAAATACATAAATTAAGATATTACTGCTGAAGCTTCACATTTCAGATATAAGTCAGAAAAAACCTCAATTTAGTGAATAACTCTACCTGAATATTCTTCTGTTCCAACTTTATCCTGGGCTTTTTTTACATCAGTAACACTTGGATGATTTATTTTTGTGGAATTTCACTTATTTCTGTTGCATAATAGCAATAGATGTCAGTCTATTTCTACCATCATAATTAGTTGCTGTGGAGATGGCTGAAATATCATGAATTATTATAATTGCAAATGAGGAATAAGCAGCAGGAAAAGATGACATTGATAATGTGCAAATATTGCAAGGTTCCTTGAAACTAGTTGACTACAAGATATTTGAATTTGCCATAATAACAAGGAAGCTTACAGAATAAGAGGGTGGTGTACATTCCAGACAAATACACTGTGAAGAAACACGACAGTTATATATGGTGGCATCTTAAATTTAGCTTAACATTAAAGCAAAATTATCATACAACCCACACATCTTCTGATTTTGTTGCATATGATTTTGCTTAAGGCCTATAGAAAAGCCATTTGCGGCATTCACCTTTATTACTATGAGGCAAAAAAAACCACAGCAGTAATCCATAAAATCAGTAGGTGTTATCCTGAACTGATCTTCTTCGGCAGATAAATGAAGGAGAAACAGGTGTTCAAGTATCTGCATGAAAAGCAGCTAGAATTATCCCTTTGACATCGTTCTTAAAAAGGCAGGAATCATATTCTATCTTCCACTGGAGACTAATGAACCTCTTGGAGGGAGAAAGGACTAAGTAGATGAAAATAAAATTCCTGATGTACTTTTTAATAGCAGAAGTCCTTTACATCGTGTTGTCTTTTGTTGCAGGCAGTCCAATCTCACCTCAGAGCTGCATTAAGTGCACTGAGTGTAATGATGCTGCCTTCATACAGACACTGTGTGCATTCCCAAAATGACAGAATTATTAAATCTTTGCCTTTTTCTGCCTCAGTAGCAGGAAGTAATTGTCCTGAATTGAAAAAAAAAATACACAAATTATGCTTTCATGAAAAAACAAACTTTTAAAAGCTTGACTGAGCTAAATACTGAGTTAGTCTCTTACGTGTTGCTGTTCAGAGCTAAGTTGTTGCACTCTGAAATATGAAGGGAGAGTGAGAAGCATTAAGGGAAAGTGAGAAGCGGCTCCCTGTAAAACAAGATTTCTTTCTGAGCACAGCTGAGTGACTGATATCAGAATTATATTCCCAAGATTTCCATGCCATTATTTGGATAGCTTTTTAAACACTAAACAAGTCTCCTGGCATCTTATGAAGATGATAAAGACAACTTACATGGGCTGACCTATAGATGCTTGAGCTCCAGAATATGAATGTATTTTTACTGATTGAGCAACCAAACACCAAGGGGTTTTGGTATCAACAAAACTCCTCGGTTCAAAGACAATGAAATGGATTCTGTGAAGATGAACGAGCACATTCCATTCTGACTATGTTCAGAGAGCGGTTCTCAATCAGCCTCTTAGCAAGGCAAAATCACGCTCCTCTGCTGTCTTATCCATCTATTGCACCTTTGCAAGGCACTGCTGCTGATGCAATAGTCTGATAACTAGGCTAATTTGGTATGAAATCTCTTGTTTTTAAACTCAGCAGTTAATTAAACAAAAATATATAAAACTGAAAATTAATGTGGTTTGGAAATCTTCTCTGTGTTGGTCAAAGTAAAGACTGAACATCTCCCATCCTCTCAAAAAGGCTGGGTAGGATGTACAGCGGCTACCTTGTACTTCTACATGGCAAATGCAACCATAACACAGCTGCATACTGCAGTATTATGCATTGATACAGCTCTGAGGGATTATCTTAAATATTTTGGATCTCAAATAGCCTGTTTTATATTGATAGTTAGACCTCAAGAAGGAGTCAGGAAAGTGTGTCTGCTAATCACAGAATTGTAGAATGGTTTGGGTTGGAAGGGACCTTAAACATCATCTAGCTCCAGCTCCCCTGCCATGGGCAGGGATGCCTTCCACCAGACCAGGTTGCTCAGAGCCCCAAGTACCACTGAAGGAAAATATTCCATCAGCATTATATATATATGGGATGGAATCAGACATATTCAGATAAGGTTTACTACCTCGGCAAGTGAAGAAGAGAATGAAATAATTATGATTTTATATTTAATGAATCTGCATTTATTTAGTTGGTAGATATGGATATGCCAGCTGGCTTCCCCCCATCTCAACATATTATAATGAGTTCTGACTTTCTTTCAAGAAAAAAATAGAGGCCTAACCTAGGTAATTAATTACTACAATCACAGAACCAAATCCTGCTCTCATTACCTTTTTAAATCTTAGATGAAATTATTCACTAGAGTTCATATGCTTACTGCAGATATAAATTGATGCAGCAGGGTGCCCATATTTTTGCATTACTTAATTTACTCTAAACAATAGTGTAAGTTGACAGTTTAAAAAAGTAATTTAAAGAACAAGAACCTCTTCTGTAAAAAAAAAAATTCAGTTGCTTGTCGTATTTGAATTTTTTCTTAAATAAAAGGTCTGAAAAGAGATAGAAGCAATTAATAGTTTCATACTATTGTTTTCATTCCATCTCAGAAATATCAGCTAAAAAGATGCTTGTTTACCTCTGGTTTTATTAATGACCTTTTAAGGGATTGAAATTATATTTGTTGTGTAATGTACCTGGACCTTGTACATTTGTTTTCATTCCCCAAAGAGTTAATCGTATGTGTTTGAGTGACACTATGAAAACCAAACTTTTGCACAGATTGGGTAACATTTTTTGCCACTCTTTTCTGTAGAGGACATTAGTTGAACTACTCAGAATAAATATCTTCCAGAGCAGATAAAAATCAGTTTCTATATGCATGAGAAAATGCAAATATAAATACATAATAACCTCCATCTTCCCTGTAAATGTAAGAAAATGGAATCACAAGTCCTCATCCTATTGAAGGTCACTTTTACCAAAGATCAGACACCAGGGCTCAAAGGAAAATCTATGATGCATTTGATTTCCCACATTCTTTATAATGAAGAGGCTTTTTTTTTTAAGTGACTTTTTGATTGTGTTCTGCTCTATCCCTTTCTTTGGGCCTGACATGCTGCAAGAAGAGCAATCACAGTAACATAAGCATTAGGTACAGGCTCTGACAACCAAATCAAACTTTAAGAAAAAAATCAATTGACACATTAAAATTGCTTTTGGTATCATCTTTCATCAGAAGGACAGTAATACATCCTGAGCCTATATAAACAGATTACTCAGCCATGCCTGAAGTGCAGCCAGTACTGGGGTGGGAAGCAATAATTGTGATGTGCTAGGAACACAGCACCATGATTCTCGAGGGAAGGAAAAAAAAATCATCAGTTGAAATTTCAGAGAAAAAGTATGAATGGGGTAGGCTGAAATAATTGCCCCAGATGGAACTTGATCCAAAAGCTAAGCTAGTGTTCTTGTTTTTGAGGAAATTTCTAAGTCATCTTCACTGACTCAAGTAGTTCTTAAAGCCTGCCTTCCTCTGAAACATAATCCTTAGGAGAGCGATTTTCCTTAGTTCATAGTTTAACTTAGAGAATACAGTGGATCCTGTAGCCAGTAACTAACACTTTCCAGAGCTCTGCTGGTTTCCCTAGAAAGAATGAAAATCCCAAGGGGGAAGAAACATGAAGAACCTAGCCTTCACTATGCAGTGAGAACAAAACTTTCTAGAGAAGCACAGACTCTGCATTATAATATCCCTGTGCTGAAGTAGGAGACCATGCTCCTCTTCCCTATGGCTTGGACCTGAACAAAAACAGTCTAGGACTGGACACATACACTGATAGCAGCTGCAAAGGAAGTTTTTGCACCAGCTTTCATGATGTGCAAAGGTAAGTGCACAGAGCAGATACCAGAACTTGGGAGAAAAAAAAGACCAGTTCTGGCTTACATATTTTTAAGAGCTTTCTAAAATAAATGCTGTATATGAATTTTGATGGAGAAAAGAGATGAGGAAAGCCTGTCTGCTGAAATCTTGATTATTTATGAATTTGCCCTTGATAGAACTAATCAGCTTACCATGCTTGGAAAGCAAATGTCTTGATAATGCAAGAAAGTTTTCCAAGCTTTTCCCAAAGTGTGTGTGTAGGAAAATACGACAAGAGTTCAGTTTTCTAGAAACTATGAATAAATAAATACATAAATATGGGAATTTTCCTTCTGGCCAATTTTGCTAATAGACTGTTTTGCTTTGCATTCAGCTCTAGTCCTTTAAATATATCCTCATATTCACATGGAACCGTGCACTGAAGCTTTACTCAAAGTGTGTAATGAAGAGCACCAGCATCAGTGGAAGTTCATTTACTGTGGACTAATTTTTTATAAGAGAAACGTGAGTCTGCTTATATTGCAGGGTGCAAAATGAATATGAAAGAGTTGCTCATTAGCTTAATGACAAAGGTATGGCATAGGGCCAGCCTTTCCTATACCACCAACACTGGCAGACTTTTAACCACACTTCCTAGAGTGGACAGGTGATGTTTTTCATCATTATGTTTTCACAATAGTTTTCACAATAGTTATGTGGCTCTTAAAAAAAATTAGAATTATTTCAACATTTTGCTGAAGAATAGTTCCTCAAGCCAGTTTTTATGAAAAAAATAAAATGCTTCCTTTAAACTGTAAAATCCTGAAGCTTTGGAACCTGACAAGAGGATAAGTCTGTCTTAAAGGTTGATTGTACTCAAATAAAATTTTCAAATCCCAGGTGAGCTAGGATCTTCTTACCAGGAATACCACACCCAAGAATAATCATTGCTTCTTCTCTCTTTGCTGAGTTTTTTTTTCCAGGAAGGTGTTCCGTTCTCATTCTTTGATTCTTTTCCTCACCTTCAGTCTGTGAAAATATGCAGCAACTAAATACAGGCTGACTGGAGAAGAGGGGAGGAAATTGCCCTGCAATGCTGATAAAAGTAGTTGCTTATTAGCTTTCTTAAATCTGGGCTTGAGTACTCATTTTTTTCCCCAGACTCCCCAGTTTTTGCGAAGTTCCATGGGGTTGTTTTGCTGGACTCATAAATTACAGCACAACCCAGTTCTCTTACCCTGTGAGGTGCTGCGCTGTAATTAATAAATCATTTGAATTTCAACAGCCGCTTCTGTCAAGGAAGATCAAAGAGCCCAAATATTAGAATAGTGTGTTAACATACTCTCTCTTGCATACTATTCCTCTGGGAAATCTAAGGCAAACTCCACATCTGTGCTTGATCCACAGAGGAAGCTCCCTCACCACCATTCAGCAGCTAATGCCAGAGGATGGAGAAGCCTGCCCACCTGCCCCATAGATCTTGTAGGATGGAGCATCACTGCTCTCTGCCCCATAGATCTCATAGCAATAAGCACCAGGATGGCAACGCAATACGTCTGCCCCCCACAAAGCCCTCTGTTTCTTAGAAAGTGGGAATACATAATCTGAGTTATGACTCCTATAATTTCCTGTGGATGAAGGAACTACTTGTACTGGTGGAGTGGTTATCATCATTATCTGATCACTTTGTTGGCTGGATCCATAAACCTGGCCAATAACTAAAAAAACAAAGGACTCACATCTCCAACTAAACTAGTTCCATATGCACCCCAGAAACCATGGGTTTTTGCAGGAGTTACTCTTGTGCAATGAAAGCACTGTTTCATTTGAAATTAACTGAACTTTGGTAAGTAAATATATCAGGCTCACTCTGAAAATATTATAAATGCCATCTCTAAATGTGCAAATAGAACACAAATCTTGCTGGGAAAACAGAAACATGATATTTTTCACATGAGTACTCATTTAAGGGAGGAAAATAAGCCTTTAGCCTTAATAAGTTCTGTTGCAGCTAGCTGAAAACTATCATCTTCCCTACAGACTTTAACATTTGTGATGACTTTGCTTTCTTCAGTAGAATTTAAATGAGGAAGAAATGGCTTCAACATAAATAAATAAAAAGTTTAAAATGTCTAAGAAGCCCTTATCATCAAAGACAGTTGATTTAAGAAATACCTTAGCAAGCCTCTTTTTAATTAGAAATATTAACCTTTCTGCTTGGAAATAAGCAAGCATATTACAGCAATACCCTCAGATAGGTTTGTGATGAGAGGTTCACTTAAGAGGAACCCTGTTTAAATGAGACAAGAGATAAGGTATTGTCATAATACGAATTGCTTTCCTTTAAGATTACATTGCCTTCATCTAACATTTTTATTTAAAAAGACCCTGTCACGTATCTCTGTCTGAGTATGAATGCTCAGGGCAAATGCTCCCACAATGTAATTTATTACTGAATTTAAGGAACTGAATAATGACAGATTTTATTAGTCCAGCAGAACAACCTTTAGACAGGTTTAGTTACCTGAACTCTGTTCATCAAGGACATTTTGTAAAGTGGTAGAAGGTCAAACTCCTTAAAGGCAATCTCCTTTCACTGGGAAGAGAGCACTGGTTATTTCCCTGTCTGTAGCACTATTATTGTGGTGGTTAACAGAAATACTCTGAAGCATTATAACAGTGTTCAACTGTACCAGGATCCAAGTCCACCAAGACAAAAATAACTAAGCCCAGCTTTCACCTGACGTCACCTATCATTTTTTCACTTAGAAACAGCAGACTTTGCTGATTATTGCCTACAGCCCCTTGCCTTGCTTTAGTACCTATTAATAAAAAAAATCTTAAACTTATTATAAACTTAAACCCATGCTATTTTGAATAAATTTATTATTATTATTTTTCCTGATGGAATGAAGCCACACAGTTCACATCAACACAACTGTTGCAATCCCTTTTTCTGTTGAAATAAAAGAATTCATAAAAACAGAATGCTTTAAAATCTAGAGGGAATGTTTCCCAAAATTCTTACCAAAACATCTCTGGAACAAAGGCCTTTGAGGGCTTGGGAACTTGTTAAATATAAATGGTATCTTTTAGTTAAACACTGTAGCATTTATCTTCTGGACTGAGGTGTGTATATCTGTACTAAAGTTTGGACAACAGGGAAAGGGCACTGAAGAGAACAAAAAGAACCTGAAACTTCATCAGCCAGGTTGAGTCTGTCTGAAGTTTTAGACTACTTTTGTACAAAGATGCTAATTTTGCCTTTTCAGGGCTGGCTGGTGCCTGCTGGGGCACATCTGTTCAGCTGCATCCTCTTCGCTAGTCTTTTATGCTTTATGGGTGAGGATGAAAAACTAACGTGTGTTCATTTCCTGCAGGAAGTCACAGACCTGATTTTGTTCCAGGACATTGCTGCAGTACAGGCACAGAGAGGAGAGAAGTGACTAAATCTTACATGGTTGTGTTGGTGAAGCAAATAAACCCTAATAATCTGCTCCATGTCCCGTATTGGGAATCTGCTGTTAAGAAAGTGGAGATAAGCTCCATCCCATACTCTTCAGGTCTCAGAGAAGTAGCTGGGAAGAGAAACAGTGCTGATTACAACAAAGCTTGGTAAAATACTGTTGTCTCTGCAAGTGGATCATGACAGCCTGGTACCTGAAGCTGTAATTTTGAATGTCCAATCCTTGCACTCGGAATTTACACTCTGTAGCCCTGAAAAAGCTAGTAACTTTGCTTAGTAGCAACCTAACATCATATTCTGAGTAGAAATGTATTTCAACATAAAACACAATGCACTGGAGACCCCACCCATTTGGATGACTGATCATGGATTTGATGATTTACTAGAAACACTACTAGACTTACACTTTTTCAAATGTTTTCCATGGGTCTTGAGGAAAACAGGATTAAATAGGGATGAAAGGGAGGTAGCTACTGACAAAGCTACTTTAGAGGCAAGCTGTACTTTTAGGAGACTGTACATACACATGAGACCCCCCTCTCCATGCCTTCCTGAAACAATCTGTCTTTAAAATGTGACAAACAGCTAAGCAAGCATTAAATAAAAAAGATGTTGGCAGACTGCTTTTTTTTTTCCCCTGTAAACTTTTGCCACATAATATTAAATACAATTATAAAGCATTCTCCAGATTAAATGTCAAAGAGGTCTAACGCTCCATCTCTTACTTCTGGCAATGAAGAGCTTAATCTAATTAAAGCCTTGAGCTGAATGCGTCTGCTGGTTCTAATCCTCAGCAGTTTTATTGTTAGGTTATGCAATCCTAATTAAAGATAATTTTAGACAACAGGAAATTTTAATGAGAGAAAAATATACACAATGTCCTTGTGGGTCTATTTAAGAATTATTTTTAAGGTTTATTTTTAGCCAATCGTTTTCCATATATTAGATACAACTACATTCCCTCAGAGAAATCTCTAATTTTAATATTCGCTATTGTAGTGCTGTCACTGTGTGTTTGCAGTTAAAATCAAGACTCACTTCAGTGTTGTTCAATACATTAAAATGCAGTGATATAACACACAGCCTTTGCTTCTTGACTGTAGAGTTCAACTTAAAAGGTCTTAATTTCCAAAAAGTATTAAACAGCTACAGAGTCTTGTAACATTCTTTGATGATATAAGTGCTGAAAAACATTGTTTCAGAAAACCTATACCACAACACTCCAGAGAAAAAACACTTCAGCTTTATTTTTAGGAAGTAAAGAAAAATGTCATGGAATTTCATCCAAAGCTAGCTCTCAACACCATGGTTTCCCTGTGGGGTGCTGCAGAAACAGTAATTTTGGTAAGAGTGACAGAATTATTGTAACTGTCAGGGAAACACTTTAGTCCCCTACAGATGCCTTAGGGCACTCAGGAAGACCTAGCTCTTTGTCTACAACGATCTAAGACCACAGCCAGAACAGAACCAGAGGCAACGAAGCAGGAGATGTATAATTTCTCTTCCAATATGCCAGCTTTTTATTTATAAACTAAACAGGAGTTCAAAAGAAAGTATTGACAAAAGTTGAGTTTGATGTTATTATTCTGTGAATGACAATCACAGTCGGAGATATGGATCTACCAAAAGAGATTCTAGATGGCTGCAGCGGGGAATAAAGGGGGAATATTTGCCTAATTTTATTGTCCATTGTGGTAAGTGCATTATTGCCCAAAAAAGTTGCTGCAGGGGCTGTGTCCAACCCTTTGAATTCAAAATACAAGCGTTACTGGCCTTAAGGGGGTGAAAGTGCTCTAAGAGGACAAAACTGTCCTCTTGTATTCACTTTGTCCTTCTATAGATGCATGGCAAAACTTTCTACTAAGAGCACGCCTAAAGCAGTCAAGATTGATGCTCTCTAAACTTAGCTCCTGTGGAGAATATCATATTCCTATTAGCCTACACCTCTGAGTACTGGGGGCTCAGCTGTGAGGGACACCAATTCAGGATGTCCCTCTGGGGCACAGGCACACAGGGATGACCCAGCTGCATGCCCTGATCCAGGCTGGCACTGCCCTGCTGCTGCTGGTTTAATGCCTTTGGCAGCACAGAAGTGGTGAGGGTCACAGGCATTTTTGTGGACTAAGGAGGAAAGGGAGGGAGAAACTGTTTGAGGAAGCATGAGTAAATGAAGAGGAGAGAGCAAGTAAGAGCAAGCGCCAAAGGGAAATTCGTGGTCCAGTTTGAAATGGCAAGGTAATATGCAGTTAACTCGCTCGCTGGCACAAGACCCTGCACAATACATTATTCTGCTCTAAGCTCACACAAAGGCTCCACAGGAAACCTCTAACCTTACATAGACTTTTAATGTAATTTTTTAAGGCCAGCTAGATTTAGTATGAAATGAAGGAAAAACTTTCTCAGGTTAGATTTAGTAACATGAACAGGTCTTTTTGTGTACAAATTTCTAATCCTATGATGTCTGCATTTTACATTTAGGAAGAGCACACATCACTACCATGCTGTGGATTCCCTGAAGAGCTGATGAATAAAGCAACAGAAATTGGTGAGATGCCTTCAGTAAATCATTTATGTGCCTTCCTGGTTCTCTAGTCAGGCAGATAAGAAATCTGAGCTATTACAGTAGAAGAAATAAGGCATTTTAAAATATTTTTCTTTTACCCTGTATTTCTACAAGTAACGTTCTTGTAATGTGTTCTGTCACAACCAGTGCCAATAATATTAATGTTCTTTTTAGAGAAAGGATAGCCTCAAATTATAGTAAACACAACTTAGCTATTTAAGATTAATACTCTAAAAAAAGAAGTTCCTATTTATTTTTCTGCTTTTCATCTTCTGGTCATCTTCTTTATAACTACGTCTTGCTGCCAATCTCAGGATGGAGGAGGCAATTGTCTGGCTTGAATTTGAAGTCAAAATAAAATTGTAGGCTAATTCTTGTCAGATGCTAGACAAGAATTGAGTCTAAAAATCTGAATTTGAAAGTCAAGTCTGTTTTATATGGCAAACATTGAACAGTGGACTTTATAACAGGTTTTAATTTATCTTTTGTGTCACCTTTTGTGACTACCAGTTTATTATACTCTTATGAGAACACAGCAAATAAAAGTTCTCCCTTTGTAAGACTTAGCAGGCAAATGACAAGATAGAGGTGGGTTACAGATAATTGTCTGTCTGCATTTAATTGCATTACAGCTACTTTAATGATAGAGAATAGACTCCTAAGACAAATAGCATAACTAAGCTGTTATGAGAAATCTGCTTGACCTTTCATATGCCTTACTAATAAAACTAGGCTGGGGGAAGTTAACCAAGGTTTTTGCTGACAGGCTTCCCAGAGCCTGCATGCTTCTCTCTCTTTCTGTCTAAGGCTCAAGCACTGAATATCATCATGCCAAATATTTCAGCCTTAACTCATTCTATACTCATATTTTGACATAAATTTTCAGTTAAAAGAAATCTCCATTTAAATTAGTTACTAATGGGACCAGGTAGTAATAGTTTTTGATTAAATAGACATGTTCTTCATATTTCTTATGACCAGCTGCCTACAGCTAGTTCCTTTGCCACTAATAATTCCATCACAGGGAGGACCTTGGGCCTTCAAAGACTTTTTCAGTGACTGAGCAACTTAACCAGCACCTAAAAAGCTCCAACAGAGGCTGACCAGGTTTTGCCTTTTTGACAGAGGAGGTCACATGGCTATTTTCAGTTCTAGGGCATGCTGAAATCACTGGGTGAAGGCTTACATTAATGTTCAGGGCAGCAAGGCTGAGTAGCAAGGTTTATTGAACAAGTCCTGAAAGGTTGGAAAGGCTAAGGTGAATGCTGGGGATGAAGGTCTCACTTTGCAGAGAGGCATGGTGATCTCCAAGCACACACAGAGAACGTCACTGGCAGCAGCAAATGAGCTGCCCTAGGATGACACCCTACTGAACACCACTCTGGCAAAGCCCCTGCCTGCCTTGGGCAGGCTGTAGATTTGGAGATCTGCAGAAATGAAGAGCTGCTCTGCACTGCATGGCAGATTGGCAGCAGAGCTCACAGAGAACATGGTTTTCTGATTCCCAGCCCAGCTGCTTAGTCATCACTCTGACTTTACACAACTTCAAAGTACAATGGTGAACAGAATTCAGAAGTGAGTCCCACCCCCTACTACAATTTCGGCCAAAACAGACCTTTTACTACAAATTTGAGCAGTTGTCTAAGTGTGGCAAAAAGCCTTTGGAGTAGACAGTGCAAACTCTGTAGAAAGAGGAGGAAATGACTGGTGAAAGAGCCATCTTACTGATCTGTGTGGATGTGAGTAAGTACCTACTGACCAGAGCCCAGCCTGGGAGCAAACAAATACACTTTAGATCATCACATCACCTTAAACTTAAAGATGAGAATAACCAAGCTCAGCTGAAAGGAAGGAGATCTCAGACAACAAAGGAGGTGTCTTGACTACCCTCCATTTGCCACTAGCAGGGCTCCAACACTGGCTTTAACTGCTCTTCTTGTCTACTGATCTTCTGGGCTCCCTTTAGAACTAGCAATATTAATGACCAGTGTAGCCACCTGAGGGAGATTGCCTTGCTGAATTTCATCTACGTGGAATTTATCTGGTTAAGATGAATGGTTTCTCAAAGAGCTATATTCTGTACTGAGCATTTCTTAAATACAGAAAGCTGTGCATTTTTCATGCACTGCCTAGCTAAAACCCGCAAAAGAAAATGAATCTTGAAAGTGGAAACAAAAATACCTCCAGTGATTTAGAAAGTCTTGCCTTCTACAGCTTACACATATTTCTTACATATTCCAACAGAGCAAACAAAATAAGCACACTGATTTCATTTATTGAAGCAGTCTAACATCCTTGAACTAGTGTGACTGAAGCTCAACAAATCTTTCCCCTTCACTCACTGTCTTCTTTGTCCACTGAGGCAGATTATGGAGACGTTCACCCAGAGCAGTGTGCATGTGTGCACTGAAGAGTCTGTGCTGGGTAGTAGTCAGCTGTGATTGATGCCATCACCCAATAGCTGGTGAGTCCCACAATCATTAGCAAAGGGGCTGTTACAAAAATGAGGCTGAGCTATGAATTAGGTCAGTAACAGTTTAGACTTAATTTTGTTTCAAATGGCCTGCATCATATTAGGTGTGAATCAGATCTGTGTGCAATGAGGCTAAGGCTCTGGTGACAGGATTTGGTAAATCCTGTCCATTTATGTTACTTCAAGTATCTCTTCTCATGTAAAATTATGGACACATTATCCAGCCAGCTAACTGCTGTTTTATGGGTAATCATGTGAGTGAGGCTTGATTGTCCAAGTATTTACATAAAGAAAATACCAGTAGTCAGATATGCATGACTGAAATAAATGAAAATTCAAATAAAGAGATGTTTTTCCAGACTAATATTTATGAAAGCCAGGTATGCAGAACTTTAATGCTAAAGTAAGATATGTGTGCTTCTGCTTTGGGAAAATATTATAGTAGGTAAATATTCTAAACCATGGGCATCTCAAGTCTATGGCATGGGGTGCTCTTCAATTTTTTGTTCATTATGAATTACTTAAAGATACAGGGGAGTAAAACAATTGGTGGTCAAAGCCTCTTGATAAGTTTGGATCAAAAACTTTTACCAATGCAGGAATGCTTCTCCTCTCTTCCTCCAACTTTGCTCGATTTATGTCTCTGAGATCTCTCAAGAGCTTTGCTCTGAAGTATCTTGTTTGAGAAATGTCTAATACCATGCAGTATATACTCTGTACCTTTGAAAATATTACATGAAAAACATTAACCCATACCCAAACAGAGAACATTTTAATACCCTTCTTTATGGCTTCAGCCATAGCAGCTGTGTGTGGGACAGCTGCTACAGAACATGGCTTGTCCAAGCTCTCACCAGGAGTCTGAAAAAAGCAGTGAGCCAAGCTGCCCATCCCAGAACAACAATTTATATGGAGAAAAGACACCTAAAGCATGAGACTTCAGTAATGAAAAGTCCTTGCAGTGGACTTCCATTTGAAAGTGAAAAGCAAGAAGGAGCAGTATCCACTGATTGTAACCTTTTTTCTCAGTTTCTTCTTTGAGAAAGTCAAGTTCTGCAGGGCTGGTTCTCCTGGCTCTGAATTTCATGCAGATTTCTCCACACAAGATTCAGAGCAGTTTTAATATGCAAATGCACATTAGCTTCCAGAAGCTTAGATGAAGATATTACAAAGTCCAATCATGGTATTGCTGCTAGGTTTTCAGTCCCCAGATTAAACACTTTTATCTGAGAATGTGCTTAAATGGATAATGCTCAGTATACGAACTTCTGAGTACTTGTTTTTCTGGTCTGTTCAATACCAGTTCTGCACTGTCATGAGTTACTCACTGAAGAAGAACAATATGACTACAGTTTTCTTTGCAGTATCTGCATTATTCTGACTATACAACAAAAGAAATGAATGATGGGCATAGTTGCAACACAAACACGAGAATTTCCAGTAATATTCAATCAGGTATGAAAACTTAACACTAACTGAACACCCAGCATTTTTGTACATTCCAGACCTAGTTGAAATGTTGTATGTATTTCAC
The DNA here is from genome assembly GCA_013397375.1 of Toxostoma redivivum. Classification (NCBI taxonomy): domain Eukaryota; kingdom Metazoa; phylum Chordata; class Aves; order Passeriformes; family Mimidae; genus Toxostoma; species Toxostoma redivivum. Next base: position 942,366 of record VXBI01004484.1, read on the forward strand.
TGCTATGGATTTAGATGTGAACTTCACCAGAGTTCAAGGAATATTTGTACTCAAACATGTGATCTAGGCACATTTGTAGCTAACAGCATTATTAAAAATTAATCTTTATAAATACATAATCATATTTCTGTGTCAGGGCAACTTAAGTGCTTTCTGATCTCCTGCTGTTCTTCATAAAATGCTGCAATATGTTTTGTCCTTTTCTCAAACAACCTTACTGCTGGTGCTGTGGATAACTATTGATTAGTATTAAAATAATACAGTTAACAGGCAAGAGTGATGAAGTGTGTTATGTATACACAGATGGGTAGAGAGAAAGAGGTGGAGGGAACAATTTTTTGTAGGTAAGAAGTGTTGTATTTTTTTGCTTTTAAAGAATGGTGGTTTTTGTCATTCCAGTGCCAGTCTACTTTGTTACTAAGAGGTTTTTTTGCCTGTCCTGATGCAAACACTCTATATCTCCCAAGTTGAAGAAGAAGCACAGATTCTATTGAGTATTTTCTAATTTAAGTAGAAAATTGCAATTATTTTGCTAAATCCTTTAATTAGCAGATGGTGTTACAGCCATTGGCGGTCCGATACTGCTCAGTACACCAGAGAAATCCCTTTATCCTCAAGCAGGCCATGGAGATGTAATCAATGACAGTATTTCTTCTTCACTCTCCTTTAATTAAGTAGAATAGAGCGGGGGAACCCCATGACAACTATGAGACTACCGTTAAAATTATTGAAACCCCGAAACTGTCTTGCTAGCATTTTGATAAAATCAACCCAGAAAAAGAATTATGGGTTTTTTGATGGAGCATCCAATTTGCCTATTCTCATCTCACATATACTTGCCTGAGGTTTGGGTACACTTGGAACATGGCTTTGATGAGAACCGTCATACGTAAAAGCACTCCATGAATCTCAACAGCACTTCATTAACACCAAAGTGATCTAATTAACTATATCAACAATATCTACATTATATACCTCTTAAAACTGATGCCACAAAACCACACCTACAGGTATATTTTTTAAAGACCCGCTATTACCTAAGAGGAAGGCAGTCCAAATATTATTACTGCCAAAGGGTTGTTAGCTCCTTAAATCCTACTGTTGTCCTCATTGAGGCAAAAGCAGACTGTTACTTTATTCCCTGGCCTTGGGATCACCGGGAACAAGTCCAGATAGCCACACCTTAACTACGAACAGAATTTCTTCAAACTGGCCCATGGCTGTAGGAAGCGCACAGTAGCCAGCAGAAGTGGGATAGGTAAACACACACACATCAACAAGACATCTGGAGTGCACTAAAAAAGTTTAATCAGGATTTACATTTCCCAGGAATCCACTATTTAAGTTTCTTTAGCATGTCTGTAAAAGAGATTGGTGCCTGACTGTTTTTATATATTGACTCTTCTCAAAGAATTCACTCCATTTCCACATGCTGCTCCACGTTTTGTAGCCTCCTTGAGCTTAATGCACTGTGTGCAAGTCTGACAAGCTATTCTGTCAGATCCAGTTTGTGCAGTTTCACCTGGCTGAATGTTCCCACCAAGGTCTGAAGACATTCACAACCCAATACACTTGCACTGCCCTGGTGCTTCACTCAAGAATGCCCAAGAGTGTCCTGAGCCCCTCTGAACACTGGTGTGAAGCAACATCCAGGGACACAAAACACTAGGAACTGGGGTGAAAATTTTCACTTCTCCTAAGCTCTGCGGCCACTAAGCTTTTCAGTTGCAACTAAATCCAGTTGGAATTGTTCATCTGAAACTCCTGATGGGCTTTCACAATCCTAGAGAGGAGGAAAGAGCATATGCCTGTGTGCATTAATGCATTGTGAAGGAAACATGGTATCCCTTCTGAACCTCACACTGGAATAAGTGGAGATGGAAGAATTAGGCACCTTCTTATACAGGTCCAGACACTACACAGTCACTTTACATCTTACATCACAACTATATCACTGATAGCCCTGCAAATCTAGTAAAATATTTTAGAGACTTCTCAGTGTCTGTATTTTTGGGAAGTATTAATCACATAAGAAAAAAGAGCCTAAATTACTCATGTCTCATTTCAAATCTAGAAGAAGCTGAAAACAGAAACCTACTATTTTTATGTGTTCCACTGCTTTTACTTCTGCTCAGGGTCATCCAATCCATAAATTCAATTCAAAAGTAACATAAAATATGCACGTGTTTACATAAAGGCTAAAAATGTTCTACACATGGCAAGAATGGGAATGGCTTTTAAATTATATAGCAAAAGTAACAAATTAAAATAAAACATGAATAGTAAGAACTAGAACATACACCACTTTATGCCTCTCCAACTCATTCCAGCTTACCAAGTTATGCAATATCTTTTATTTATATATCTCTATATTTCTATATATGTTGCCCTTGAATAGGCTGCTCTGGAAGGTTCACTCCTTAAATTGAGTCATTGCATGTTTCTTGATACACTTAATCTCACAGAATAGCTGCTCACATCAATCCACACTTAGCACATGCTGCGAAAACATAATTTATGAGCTACAGCCCTTCAGTATATGGATTTTGACTAGGTCTTTAAGACTAGCAAGAGGAAAGTAAGAATGAATGCATGCGTCCATGTGTAAATGTGCAATAATCACAGCTACTCATGCTTGTTTGTCTTCCTGCCATCTAGATTCAGCCTCTGCTTTGCTCCCCAGGTGGCATATTGTCTGCCTCGTACTCTTCATCTTCAAGCACTGAGTAGAAGTTCACTTCAAATTAGGAATCAGCTCGAAAATTAAATGACCTACACAGAATAAAATGGACTGGTAGAACAAGACACTTTAGGGCAAAAATGTATGTTTTTCTTTACAATGCCAGTGTTACCTAACCTGATGGATTTACTAGGAAATACTTAGACAAAACTGCAAGCAAAATTTGACCTGAAATATTTGAAACTGGGGTGTAAAGCAAAGTACAACTTGATCTCATATAAGCAAAAATCAATTGTTATTTGCTGCTTTGTGTTATCAAAGTGACATTGGTGCTAACTACTAAAAAAATGGGAATGATAACAGTCCAAAATAAAATGAAATCTTAGCCCAGTACTGGTCTGTGGCTAGCATGACTTTAAGGCAATCTGTGCTTTGTTTATCCTCTCCTTGCCTGCCCACTGGGCTGCAGGACAGACGACAAGCTGAGAAAATACTGTGAGCCAAGGAGTTGGCCTAGATGCCTGCCTGAGATACCTAAAGGCAAGCTTAGCTTTGGACGCGGCTCTGCTGGTTGTCTCTTGCAGTTTCTCTGTGGGAGTTATTGTCTGGGCAGATCCAGGACTTCCGTAGGCATTTCACCTGATGTAAAAGGGCTGAAACGGCAGTGATGAGTCACACCACACCTCTTGTGCATGCTCTGTTCCTACTATGGATAAGCTCTTCTGCTGTCAATTCCTGCAGTGAACATGATACTGTCAACATTGACACATCTGGCAAGAAGAACTGGAGCCACAACTTATATTGTATTGAGGAAGCTGCCATGATATGCGTCATGGAAAAATGAAACAAAATTCTCCAGAGGTGCACTCTGAGCAATTTCAAAGCAGACAGTATTAAAATAATGCAAAATAGCTCAGGTTTTAGTAAAATGCAGTGCTCCCCCGGCAGAGGATATCCCGTGGCACAAAAATGATCGCAGGCAGTTAGCAAGAAGAGAAAGATCAGTGTGCTCATGTTAGCTCAGGGCTGATTCCAAATTTTTAAAATCTTATCCATTTCCTAGCCTAATATTGAGTGAAATTTAATTAAAGTGGTGTTTGAATTTAGGTGTTGCACTGTAATATCAGCTACCTACTCAGTACAATACTGCTCCCATCACAGACATACTGATTGTGGTTTACACAGCACTTGCTGCTTCTCCACAGAGGGCTGATTGGTCCCATGATGATCATGCTCCTCCTGATTTCCAGCTGTTACATTTCATTAAGAGACAGCTAAAACTGCTTCAGTGGTTTCCTCATATTACTTTTCCACATAAGCAGTTGGTTCGACTACCATGGGGATGCCAAGGAGTCAGGACAGGATGAGAGAGTGGGAGTCTCTTCCTACACAGAAATAGCCCCACTTCAAAAGGCTTTGGGAAACATTCTCATGAGCAACTGAAAATGCCTAAAGATCTCGTGGAGACTAATGGGACCAATGCATTTACATTATTCAAGCAAAACGAAACAGGAAAAATTAAGTAAACAATGAGCCAGAAATCAGCATTTTGTAAACAATCTCCTATTTGTTATTCATCAACATAATTTTGTTCCACATTTATCTCCTCTAATAAATGTGCGTGCATTTTTTGTGCTATTCTTTCCTTGAGAGCATTACTTAAAAGAGTGTTCTCACTATTTGGAGTGCCTTAGATACACAGCAGAAAGCCTCCACTGCATTTTCACAAAGGGTCAGGCCTGTTGTCATTGAAGGTGATGAGATTTTACAACCAAGTTCAAGAGACAAAAGGTTGCCCTATATCATCTGCTGCAGGTGGGCAATGTAGTGAGCTTGAACAAGTGTATCGATTCCAGAGGAAAAAAAGTAGGACATAAGCATATATACATAAAAGTTTTACAGAAATAGCAGGTGTTAGATGAATAGGGAGACTCTACCCTACTAGCTGCAAACCAACTATAATATGGATCTAGGGCTCCTGAATATTAGCCTTCTTTTTATCCAGCTTCTCTGTAGCACAAGAGGTATTATTAGACCAGCAGCAGAAGCACTTTTCTCAGCCCATATCTTGCCACATATGCTTGAAAAAGCTACTGCTTTCCTCATCTTAACCTACAGGGAGTTTCAGACCAAGGACACATACCAATTTATTCATAATATGCATACTGGTACCATGTTTGCTCTGACACTGGCTAAGAGAGAGCTCTGCTCTTCTGAAGATACTGCTGGGTTTATTAGATAGTGCAATCCTCAAAGCCCCTCTTCTGTTTCTCTCATTTATCTGTGCAGTGAACTATGATTTGGCCTACTTTCAATTAGCACAGAAGGGGAGCATCTCAACTCTCTTCCCCTGTGGCTTTTCTATCCTGTGTATTCACAATGTTCACTTTTATAGCCTTTCCTTCTAGGGACGCAGGCAAGAAAACAGACCAATATAACTCATATTGCAGCATGAGGCAACAAGGTTGCTCCAATATACATGGTATTTCCTGGATGAAACTATGTTACCACGACAACAGATATCACAGGTAAAAGCCACTCTTCCTCAGGGCACATAATTCCACAGATAAATTCTGAAGACCTTGGTCAAATACAAGTCCTTTATCTCTTATTTTGCTGATAAGGACACTAGGAGAAAGATGTCATGACTATGCTGAAGAGCTCACAGCCAGCTCAATTCAATAAACGAACCAGTGGCAGAAGACAAATAAATTGTAAACCCGTTATGTCTTCACTGGCAACAGGGGCTCCAGGCCTCTGGAAACCAATGTTCAGGTGTCAGCACATGGGATCACCAATGGGATGCTGTTAATGGCTCCTGACTGGTGGGAGGCAGTGGCCAAGGGCTGGCTCATGACCTTCTACAAGAGCAGCTCAGGTAGCTCTTTCTCAACAGATGAAAGAATACAAAAATAATGCCCTGACCAAAATGTGAATTAGCATTAATTCTGTTAACTCAGTGGAACCAATTCAAGCCTCAGCTGCCTGCCTTCAGAAGGTGTAACAGTATGAATGACACAGCTGAGGCTTGGCTTGATCTAAGTGCAGTCACTCAAATGAGAGCAGCTGAGTTAAGCCAGTCTCACAACCCTTGCAGTGAAATCAGAAAATGGACTAATCTGCTAGACTAACAAATGGGGGGATTTTGATTGGTTTTGTCAGCTTCTTGTGGTGCATTTTAGCCTGCAGGAATGTTGTCTGCACATTAATGCCAGAAATACCACAGCGTCACTGGCCTCTCATTTCAGCACAATGCCTTTGCAGATTCAGATGCAAAAAACCAACATCAATATTTAGAGGTAGCCATTCCAAACTGGAAGCTTTCTGGGGCGTAAACATCACATCTAAATAAAAGATAGTGCATGGACTTGGTTACTAGCAGGGACAAGTACCAGAGCTCCTGCATTGCTGCTGCCAGCATGAGAGGTCTGTGTTACAGAGATCAACAATGGATGCCTGACTGACTGTGTGGTCAGTTCAGATCCATCACTGATTAAGAGCAGCTTTCACTGATTTCATTATTTTAATTTATAAACCAATACACATGGATTTTCTGTAATAATCTTTCCATGACAGTTCTGCATTTGTCTGCCTGCAGAGAAACCTCCTGATCTCTTCCAGGGGTCTGGTGAAAACCCTGCAAATGCCTTCAGAATACCCCTCACACCCTGGCTCTTTTCAAAGAAAATGGAAGCACGAGGACACACAAGGATTCTCTCCACTGATCATAAAATACCAGATTATTTCCATAAACAATTTCTCAGAAGCTTCTTATTCTGATGTTTATTTTCCTTACAGAAGTACATTTGATGAGAGATGTTGCAGATATTTTGGAGTTAATACTGAGGTTGTAAAAGGATGCCACATGTGCTGCCACTCTTCTAAGCTCATTGGCCAACCAAAAATAAGAAGAGCCAAAGTATCCTTTTTCATAGCAGCCAGCCAATGTCTTCTTTTCTTCCATCCTTTCTTGCATATTTTTAGCAGCAGCAGTGGCTTTCTTGTCTTTATATGCCTTAATTGGTAATTCCACTACCTATTTCCAATTTTGGCAAACTTTGGTCAGGACAAAAGATCATAAATTGTAATGTTTCTGAAGTTCTTGGAGGCTGGCTAGGGAAACTTGATCCAAATTGCCATTCCTAGGCTTGTGATCAGACAGCAAAAGATTCAGGAAGGAGCAACCCATATCAAATTGTGTTTCAAAAGTTCTGTTCCTCATGGAATTACTGAGTTGTTTTTTTTCCACAACTATAAACTAGAATCCTTCAGACTGAGGATTGAAATAATGTACAAGAAGCCACTAGCTGGTGAGAAAAAACACTACCACTCAGGAATGCAAACTGTAGCCCAAATGTCACCTAAAATTTCAGTAACAGTCAACTAAATCTTTTTTTTAACTGATGTTTTATCTACCTGTAGCATATTTTCTTATTAGATAGGAAACTGGGAGGAATGCTACTATGACTACTTAATACAGACTTGATCCCAGGCCCGCAAAAACCAGAGAGAATCAAATGATCATTTTTATGGGGCTTTTGATCAGGTCCATAATGCACACAGGCTATTAGATGCACACGTACAGTTTTGAAAATGTAAGTGTCAGTACTAAAGTGTAAATGCAGTATTGATTCTTGATGACAGTGATAAAAATTCACGGGTTTCAAAGGGTCTTGAGGCGGAACTTAACTATAAAAGGTTGCTAGGGTGCTTTCTAAATATATGTGCACATCCTGGAAACATTCTGCCTGCAGGTATTGTTTATTACTGCAAAGATCTGAGCACCCACCGAGTCCCACAGTCTTCTTTTGGGAACAGAGCACCTCAGAAAGGTGATTGTGCAGCTGGCAGAAGCCTTCCTGGCCAGTCCCTGTGAGCAAAGGTTTTTGGTATTCAGCAATTGCCTGCCAGGCACCCTGCGCTCAGTGAGGACAGGGGCAGAATTCATCAGCTTCAGCAGGAAGAAAATCAAAGTCACTGCCATCCATTTTCAGCACAAATATATGTCACTGCCTTCAGGTAGAAGCATATCTGGACTTCCTTTGGTCCTTCCTCAGAGTACTGCTTATCTGTGCACATTCAGCTGTCAGCTCCATGCTACTTTTAACTAAGGAATTAATGAAGAACACATGGAGACCAAGAGCTTCCTGCAAAACATAGGGAGGCAAGGAATTGGTGTTTTCAGATTCGAGTGGTAGCTAGTGGCAGTCAAATTCCCTGTAACTTTTCTTTTAGAATAGGCAAACAATGCTGTTGGTTACGTTTAAAAAGTATGATTCACCACAGCAAAAGGATGATTTTTACTGCCTGTTTTGATAAATAGAATTTTTTGGAATTGCAAGATTAACTTGGAGAGATGCAAATAGAACACCAAGGATATAAAGGACCAATAGTTTTAATTACCAAATTAAAACCTCTAAAAGAGGAACTAAGATCTGTCCTGCAAAAACATGCACTTACTCATCTGCAAAATTAGAGACTGAGAAATTCAATTTTTCAACCTAGAAACGTATACCTGCTACTCCAGCAAGAACAAAAGGAATAGTGAGTCATGCTCAGCATCATGGATCTATTCTATTACTACTTTTATCTAAAAGTGTGGAATATCCTGTAGATAATAAACAATTCAGATGCAGTTAATAACAGATCACTATTATGTCTTCAGCCTACACAAACAAATAGTAACCAAAATAAGTTTATTTCTAACTTCTTTATACAGACATCATACTGTGGAACTGAAACATTGATCTGAAAGTGTATGAATAGAGCAAATTGTTAATATTCAGAAAATCTGTATGTTTCTCAAATAGTCTAAAAGGAATGAGTAGTTTCCCCCCATGCTTTTGATTTTCAAGATTTTCTTCTACATTTTAGAAATCCTTTTCATTACTGTAATTCAAAAGTCTCTCTGAATTACTTGACTTTGTTAACTCCAGATCTGAAGAAACCCTACACATGGAGAGACTGACCAAAAAAAAAAAATAAAGTGGAGACCTGGTCAAATTGAAGTCAAGTCCTGCAATACTTTAGAGTCCAAAGTCTACATGTGTGTTGTTTGCAACAAGACTGGGATGAGTTAGCAGCAGAATTTGGAAGAGAACACAACAGCTTTCTCTCTTCATTAAATGTTCTAATCACCATCTTGGACTTCCTTTGCCCAGCCCCTCAGGCAGTCTGAGAAGCCAGGTGAAGCTTTCACCAAACAGAGCCTCTAGAACCCATCTCTTGTGACACCTCAGGTTGTCTGATCTACTCTTTCCTGCACATTAGCTCCGGTGTCGACCTACATGGGTGCTCAGGAAGAGCAATCTGAATTGGTAATTCAAGGAGGATCACCAATGCCACATTAAACACTCATGTGGACACTTTAATTCAGAACTAAATTTGCCTTAATGATTTAAAATAAAATGAATGAGTTTATGAACTGCATAAAACATCTACCCAAGGGTTTATGATGTTATAACTAATCTGTTCCATATTTATGGTTTAAATAATTCAAGTTACAATGTATAAACAAGCCCTAGAATAAACAGGACTTAGACCAAGGTTTCTATGAAACTGTTCTTCATCAAGCTATCTTTGATTTCCAATTCATCTGTGTTTTCCTATTAAACCTCTGTATATAGGGCAATTAAGTTTCTCTTTCTAGCAACTATTTATTATTCCTCAACATACTAGCCCCAGCATCCCTGGAAAGAGCTTATGAAGTTAATGGTTTTGTCTGGGTGATTGCCATCCATGTTTCAGATCCCTGCGGACCTGGAATTCCCATCTCTGCTGCCAATATCCTATACATCTAACTGTATGCGCCTTTTTAATGCAGCTCATGGACATGGAAATAAAGGGCAACTACCGTGATTTAAAACTCCCATCAGATTAGACCCACTGGGCTGCACGCTCACATGACCACATCAACCCATTTCCCAATCACAACACGGGTCACATGTCACAGCAGGACTCGCTGGAGGTACTGCCATGCTGGCCTTGGGAATTCCTGCTTCATTTCCCCCCTGCAGGAAACACTGAGAGAAAGCAAAACAGTGCTCTAGGAATGAAACTTCCTCAACAGCACTTCTCAGTGAAAGCATCAAGACAAATTTCCTCATGGCTTCATATCACTGTGAAATGTTGTGACTTTCTCCTGTGCCTTTATAAAGGTAGTGAAAACCCAAAGAACAAAAGCCAGCAGTCTGAGAAATACTAATTAATATCCATGCTTCACATGCAATCTAAAAATAAAATGCAGCTTCAACACATTTTGTTGTTAAATGAAATCATTATAAAATAACCTGTAAGGACACAGTCTGATGAAGACCCTCCATTCATGAGTCATGACAATAGAAGCTGAAGAAATACAACAGCTTTTTACACAAGAATGAGCTTATTCCAAACACACATCTTCTCTCCCCACAGCCAGATATTCCATTATTGTTGATTTGTTGCTAAAACACTTAAAACATTTCCAATGGAGGTTGTTCTCTAATCCCTATGCCATGAAGAAGCTTATGCTATGAACAGCATCCATTTTCAATCGTTTCAATTTCTAATGGATTAATTGTATTATATTATTCTAACATGAATGCACTGTTGTAGAATTATGTTGCAGCATTGCAGTTTGGGTAGCCTCATATAATCTTCACACAGCCACTGGAAATGTAATTAGCATAAAAACCAAACAGCCTCATTAAACATCTCTTTCCTGTAAGAAGGGACACATTTAGAGGCCTCGTTTCACACGTTCCATTACAGCTGGCACGGGGGTAAAACAATCCCCAAACACATTTTTCAGCCCAGATAACCAAAGCCCACTTCTTAAACCCTGGAAATGTTCTGCAGCAGATCTCAGGAAGACATAGTGATACTGCTCTGTAGTGGAATACATGCTCCCATGGGAGTGATTGCTTCCTCCATTTTTGAACTAGGAGCTTCCAGTTGGCAATTCAAATTTAAAAATAGACAATTGCTTTCACTGCCTTCCTTGTACAAATCAGATCTGCTACTTCCGAATGCATTTCCATCCTTTTAATCTCCTTAAAATGACAAATTTGAAAATGCTGACAATTTAAAATACCAGTAATAGAGACACAAACATCAGCCATCATTTTCCCTTGCTATTAAGGTTCTTCTGCTACCCTAAGCTTTGGGCTGTTTATCTAATTGCGAGGGTGAAAATGACCACTGGCTTTAAAAATCTCTGTGAATCCTTGGCTCCACAGCAGAAAGCAGATACACAAGATAGTTTTGCTCCCTCTATAGAATGGCAAAAGATGAAATTTTTTACAAGTTGTCTACAGTTTTGCATGAATTCTGGTACATTTTTCTGGCCAATTTCTGAGAAGACATTAAGAAAATGTCAGTGCATACAAAGAGAAGTTATATGCAATCCTAGATTTTTTTTTCACTTTCAAAATTCAGAATACCTCAAGTGTGCAGTTTTGGATCAATGCAAAAAATAGAACTGGGTATGGATTTTAATTTTTATTCAGTCCTTGAACACAAGCATTGTAATACTTCAACAGACCTAAGATACAAGTGTTTTTCTGTCTACCAGGCCATTTTACATTGAAATTCAGGTTTTTAACTATACTAAGTAATATCTAGTTCCGATTCCAAGCAGATATGTAATTTTGCATAAAAACTCTTCTAAGATTCTTCTTGAAAACACTGAAATATAATGACCTTATTTTTTTGATTTTTCTTCATGTAAAAATATTTGCTTCATTCAATGTGCATTCAGGAACAGCAAGTTCCTGCAAAATGCTGATTTTCTTCAGACAATAACATCTCGTGCTTCCCTCAAAAAATCACAAAATAGTGAATATAACAACCCTTTCTAACTCTGAAAAGTGGTTGCACTGCTGGTTTTTAATAAAAAAAGAGCTCTTTTTTTGCAAGTTTGGACTTAGTTTTACAACAGTGCCATTTTCTCTCTTCTTCCACAATCTTGGAAATGATCAGTGATTTTTGGCAATGCCTTAATGGCGTATTAGCTGCTCCAGCACAGCAAAAATACCTGGCTTGGACCAGCATCCGTATCACCTGCTCGCTGTTTCACTTCAAAACCCCTGGGGATTTTACACAGAAGTATTAACAGGATTTGTCATGAAGGAGAACAGGAAGGACTCTGAGGTATTTCAGGCTTCAGGGTGGCTTCAGACCTAGCTACCCTGGAGGGGAAACCCCGTTCTTTCTCTGAGCACTAATTCAGAATTCAGAATTATATTTCCAAGTCATCAGAATACGAGTGTCAGGGAAGAAAAAAACATAATTACTTCTGTTCTTCATATCTAAACCTAGAGACAGTCTGGCTTGAAAGTATAAGAGGAATTGTAACTTAAATATTAATACCTTTCACATGGGATCACAGCAGATATTAAATAAAATCCAGAAGAACAGAATGGGACCATTAAGTGCTTTAAAACAGTTATCCCTGTTAGACAATAATCCAAACAAAAGCACTCATTTCAATGAAAATAGAACCTCTGCAGATAGATATCAATAACTTGTGAAAAACTGCACTAAGTCTCTCACCCCATAGACCACCTCCCCAGAAGTATGGGCAGGGGTCAGGGCAGGCATGTCTGCAGGCTGTGTTTCTCCTTCAGTTTAATACCCTAAGGGTTTTAGATGTAAAAATACAAGAGGCAATTGGCAAAGCAGAAGGTTTAAAAGAAGCACTGGCAGCATATAATTGAATTTCTCCCAACTGGAATATTCTGGAAATGTTCAAAATATTTACCTGTTGTAGTTAGAAATAATCAGCAGTAAGAATCAAGTGATCTGGGTATGGTTTATGAATACCAGTTTCTTTAATTGAACAGCTTTACCACATTTTGTTTGCTTCTTGTTATTCATCAGAAACACTGAAAAATCCTTGCCTATAAGTGTTGCCAATTTAAGCAATCTCCTCTGCTGACTGGGAGACTTAACTTACATAAACACACTGACATATGATTTTTTTATAGAGTATGTTTTAAAAAAATTCTGGTTAGAAAAACCAAAGCACCAAGGCTTAACAAGTGGAAAAAGAAGATTCAGGCAAAAAATTAGTATCTGTTTTAAAGCAGACTTTGGGAGTGAGGCAGCTAAAGGTTGGATGAGTCAACTTTGTTGTGGCTCACTTATTAATGGCTTGAGTGAGAGTGAAAGCAAATGGAAGAGCATGTTATGCTCATCCCAAAAAGTAAACTGAAAACATCCACATCCCTTTTGTGGCATTGTCCACAGTATTTAGCTTAAATCTTTAAATCCAGATCTATTCCTATTTAACAGAGTAACTGCTAGCAAGAGAAGACTGTAATCTTCTGTAGAGATAACTATTAAAAGTTATCTTATACATAAAATGTAAACCTAGGCAGTAGATCAATCCACAAATCTGCCCGGAATGTCCTTTTTCCCCAAGCCAACTGATGATGCTTGGCTCACAATGTTGTTTGCCTTTAGGCTCCTCTGATATTCTGGTCTAGTTCAGCCCCGGTCTTTATCCTTTCCAACTCCCCAATCCTACACCTTGAGACGGGCTCTTGAACACCAATCTCAATTTTACCTAAACCAATGAAGGCTTAAATGAAAGAGGAGCAGATCTTCCCTATTGTCAGGAGGGTACCCCAAGCATGAGGCTAGAAAGTCACAGTCGTGCCTTCCTGCGGTCACAGAACAGGATGTGGCTCACTAGCTCACCCATGGATTTTGGGATGGGAACTGTGGCACCAGAGGAACTGATGTGTGATCACTGCCCTGTGGAGGAGGATTGTAAGTATTTCTAGGAAAGGAAACTGGGACACAAATAAAAGGAGGTTTCAATGAAACTAGGAGGAAAGGCTAAGTTAAAAATATTTCCTTTTCTCTCTTTAGTATTACTGGTTGTCTCAGACAACCATTTACTTGGCAACAGAGCTGCTGAGGAGCTTGCTTCTGACACAGGTTTTTCTCTGCTCATTGTACAGGCTACCAGTGGACCTAACCCAAACTTTGCTGAATCCTTTGCTCTTCTACTTACAGCTGAGCTTTCTTTACACCCCTTAATTTCTCACCATTTCCTGCTTTTCTCTTGTCATTCCAACTAGTCTCCTTCAAGTACAAGTTACATGCTTCCTTCTCCTTTTTGCCTGAGCACTGCAATTCAGGAAGTAAGGATGGAGGAAGACAGACACACCAATTCTTTAAAATTAAGGTCACCAGAAATGGGAAATGACAAAACAAGACATTTTTCTCAACTCAAACTGCTCCAAGCAGCTGAAACACTTCTTTTCTGCAAGGTTGCAAACAGTTGGCTTTTGATGAAAGTAGTGATAAAAATCCTTCAATAATATTTCAAGTAAGAGCAGAACCTATTTTCCCTCAAGCTTCTTTTTTTCAGAAGCAGTTCCTTCTCCAAAACATCTCCAGGAAATGACATTCCAGCATGTGTACAGCACTGCAATAATACAGCAACACACCCAGAAACATTTTTCAAGTTCACAGCAAGGTGAGCAGAAGAAGATCAAGGCATTAAAAAAAAATGACAAAGGTCTAGCAGAGGAGACAGTCAGCTTGCTCTCTTGCTACCTGATTTGCTGATTCCCAGAGAGGCCAGTATGGCTTTCAAAACCTTGACCAGACTGCTAGAGCCATCCCAGATGCATCCAGCCAAGGAAATGCGCTTGGGAATAGAAAATTCTGTTTCTTCCTGGCTTCTGCTGTAAGACTGCTACTTATCAGCTGTAAGAAACTATCCTCTCAACAGACAGAATCTTGGCATTTGGAAGTTTGCCTGTTCTCCCAATTTTATAATACTTCTCATTTTGTTGAGGGGGCCTTGGCCCTGCATGGAAATAAAGGTTTCCACACTTCATGTAAAAATCTTAGCTAAGTTTAAAAAACATGCAGAATACTTTTGACTGTAGCATGAATAACAGTATGGCAGAGTTTGGTTTCTTTGTCTAATTCCCTGTATATGGAGCTTCAGTGTCTGGAGAGTTTATGTTATACTGTGGCAGTCTCATCACCCATCAAGGAACTTTCAATAGGATGTTCTATGATAAAATGATTTGCAGACCTGACACTGAAAACCACTTTGTGCTGGTAGGAACTTTACTTCTGTCCAGGAGGAGAATTACTGTGAGAATTAACTTGTTTCAGCTCCTGCTGTGGTACACTGGTATCCCTCATAGAGTGTAATCTCCCTGTTTTTCTGAGGTTATGCCCAGCCCATCAATGTGAATGAAAGTCCATCTTTCACTCACATTGCACATTTTTTATATCTCCTTAGCACATCACCTTCCAGCAGAAGAGGTCACTCAGATCAAACCCAATGGCACATCTGGTGCTCCCTATCTGCAAACAGATCACCCTATCTGTGATCTTTTCTACTTGCTCTGGCTTTACGAAATACCTAATGATGATGTCACAGAGAAACCAGCTGGGAGGCAAAGGCATGAGATGGCTGCATCAAACCCATGACTCTTGCCTTTGTTACCAAGTCAGCACCAAGGCAATGTCAGATTTTGGACCCATCTGCAGTGTCACTACAGGGATACCAAAACCATTGTAACCTATAAACATATAAACTCTATGAAACACGAATGTCCTTTTGACCTTCTGCTTGTCAGAGACAATACAATAACAAAGAGGGAGGATGGGGGACTTACTATGCTCAAATATCACTATTTGAGTATTGATGTGCTGAGAGGAGACATAGATAATAAGCATGACATTGAGGTCCTCCATCAATCAAATTATGTACTGTCTCACTTTATGCAATTACCAGGTGTCAGAAAATAGCTTTTCCTATTACCTAAAAGGGTTTTTTGCTCATTGACTGCTGAACTGTATTTTAAAACATTCACCTCTGAATAAATAAGCAGAGCTTTTAGTCCGATAAAGGTATGGATACAAAATGTTAGCACTTGGAAATACCAAGAAAAAGGCAAGCTTTCAACCTTATATATCAGCCTGACTCTCTCTTTCTTCCTGTCCTCTCCCAGAGAAGAATCTTCCACTAATTTCAGAGGAAATTTCATCAGATTAGGCCATGTGTTTTGACCCTTACTACTTTTGACATTTAAAATAATTTAATCCATTGTTGTAGCAAATAATGGTCTATTAAAATACTTGTATTAGTATCTATTTTTTGATAATTACTGATGTTCTATGCAGGTGGGAAAGCTTGGGTGCATGCCTGTAGGACACTAATGGGAATGTTTTTTTTTTCCAAGTGTCACATTTATCAGTGCACTAGAAGAAAATAAGGCTGTATTTGAAGTTTCATGCTGGCTCTCATTATGCCATCTCACAGGCTTGTCCTTTGATTTATTATAAAGATTAAATATATTTTCTCAGTGAAATCAGAGGTAGTAGATAAGGGGTCATGGAAATGCTGGCAGAAAAATGCTAGTTTTCCACGTGTCAAATCTTTTGTACTACACATCCAAAGTTCAACCAATGCTTTTTAATTGCTGGGGGAGTCTTGCAGGATGCTGGTAGATTCCTGTTCCCCAGGGTTGGGGATGACGGAAACAGTGAGATCCCAGCTCTTGCACAGTCCAGAAGTAAATCCCTATCCCTGCCTTTTACAGGGTACTCAGCAAATTTGACATCTTTGTCAATTTTGCTGCAGTTAGTAACAGGGGAGCTGACAGGAATATCAATTTTGCAGAGCAGCTGCAGGATACTGTTAACTTACTAGAAATGAAAATTTTTCTAAAAAAAAAAAGAGAAAGGTTTTAGATTCAGCTGCGATCAAACCCAGTACTGTGACTGACAAATGTTCCTGGAGACTCAACTTTTAAATTGGTTTTTCAGACACTGAACTCACTCTTACTAGGGGAGAAGATATACTGGCATGTCTGGTAAAACTTCCTATTACTCTGAGAAGAGTAAATACATGTCTTCAGTCTGGTTTTAATCACTGTGTACTTCCCAAATATTTTGGTAATGGGGCAAATCTAAGCAATGCTTCTTGTAATGCCCAGAGTGGACTATGGAGCCATATTCCATCCATCTTCAAACCAGTCAAATCACAGCAGTATGCAGCTCAGCCTCATCAGCTGGAGCTGCAGAAACCATAAAAATCAACACAGGCAAGCTTTGGCAACATATGGTACCTCCTGAAAAGCCATGGTTATTCTAGTTGTAACCAACCAAGTCAGCATGCTGAAAATAGATTCAAAGCAGTTGTCACCACAATGTCCACATATCCCTAAGAGCTACATAGTTTTCAAGGAAATCCTGCTACACTACACTCTGGTTATGACTGATGCAGAACATGAATGACTTTTGTTTTGCAGAAAGATGTCACTTTTGGTGACAATAGCTTCTCAGCTGTCAACTCAACAAATATGATCATCGCTCAGAGTGATATAACCTATTCCAGTTCATTAGTTTTTGGCTGACAAATCAGCAGCCTAAACAGCACACAGTAAAGAACTCATTCAGGTACAAACCCTGAAAACACTTATTCTGCATCTAAACCCATTCAAGAGTTCACACTTAGATGAGATGTCTCACCCCATTGTGGGCCATTTTCAGGAGTACAGGATTTGGGGCGCCACAGATAAACCCAAGTAGTATCTAAAAGCTTCCACTGTGCAATACACAGAGCAGAAAAGCAACTGGACTGTAACTCAAGCCTCTTCTGGCACTTGAAGGAGCAAGATACTCACTGCTTTCGTTCTAGTGAGAACAATAAGAAATCTGGAGAAACTCCATGTTTTCTCACAGATAATCCAGGCTAAAGATTTGCAGAACTTTATGTAGTAATTATTGGCCATCATGAAAGAACAAAGAAAAGAAACCTTCTAAATAGATTGCAAAGCTTTCACCACATTCATCAGTGCCTGGATCTGGGATTCTTGCTCAAACCAATTAGCACTATAAACCCGCATTTTTTTTCAGTTTTCCATATTAATAAAAAAGGGTCTTGGACTAGAACTAGTGTGAGAAAGCAATGGCAAAAGGAGGGGTGTGGCAGGAACTGAGATTCGGTTTTCTCAAAAAAAATAAGGGACACATCATTCCTGCCCAATGGAACAAATAATTCCTGGTTATGCAAGTTACTCAACACAATATCAACTTATTTATCATGAATTTTTCTTACTCCTTTATTAGCACTCACAGGAGCTTAAATGTGGTGAAATCAACCACTAGCATTATCTTTTCATATTGCTTTTTCCTTTATTCATAATCTCCTGAATCAATATTCAAAGATTTCTTCTAGGTTAGGCTCTAGCTCTAGTAGCAGAACCCAAAAATACAGCTTTGGTGAGCTACTGCTTTAATTGTAGTGTACCCAATGTGTTGCTTTGGGTTTTATGAAGAAAAAGTTGATAACAAAGTTAAAGATCTCCTCTTAGAATCTGATTAATCTCTCCGAGATAAGCTTCAAGAGTTGAAATACATATAAACTGAGGATGTATCACAAATTTTCTACCCTGATGAGCAAAAAGTTCCAGATAAATAATAAACCGACCCCAATGCGACTGTTACCTGCTGAAGTGTGCTTAAATTTTTCACTCTTCTTCTTCCTCCATTTCCATGGCTTAAAAAGTCTCCCGAGAGTGGCAAATTTGCTCCTTCTTCTGATTGGAGGCGTGTGAGTCCCAGGTACTAGAGAATCTGAACGCATTGCAGCCAGTCTTTCCACCTCTTCAGCTGTGATTTCAGCAAGAAAAAGAGAAAAAACAAGGAAGGTGGGAAGTGAAATAAATGCTTTAATAAGTTATCAGAAAACCACACAGATGGCTAAAATTTTTCATGGACACACAGAAAAGTAACAAAGGGAAAAAGTTGCAGTCCTTCCTGTTTTAACATGATTTTATTTTCTTTTAGTGAAATCATTAATCTACAGTAAAGAACAGTAGTAACAGCAAGATTCAACAAGCATATGGGTTGTTATGTTATAAAAGTTATGACTTTTAACAAATTGTTCTATGTCACTCTAGACAGCTGGCAGTTCATCAGCCATTCCTGGGGAAGTGTGACATAGACTGGGAAACAGAAAGCCAAAAAAAAGATGTAATATAATTTAAAATAAATATTACAAGGTTTTATTTTCATTGCAATGGAAAGAGACATTTCCTTTAACTAATATTTATTAAGAGCAAGGACTCTGATAAATAACGGCTCTTTGGTACCATTACTGTGTCCATTAAGATTGTTTGGGTTACAAAAAGGGGCCACATTAGGAACTTCTAAGTGAGAGAGATGGTGCTAAAAAATCATAGGATCATAGAATGGTTTGGGATGAAAAAGACCTCTAAGATCGGGTCCAGCTGTTAACCCAGCACTGCCAAGTCCACCCCTAAACCACATCCCCAAGTGCCAGATCTACACATCTTTTAAATCCTTCCAAACACGGTGACTGCACCACTTCCCTGGCAGCCTGTTCCAATGCTTTACATCCCCTTCCATGAAGGAATTTGTCCCAATATGCAATCTAAAAGCTCCCTGGTGCCACTTGAGGCCATTTCCTCTAGTCCTGCTACTGGTTACCCAGGAGAAGAGGCTGACCCCCATCTGGCTACACCCTCCTTTTATGTAGTGCTAGAGAGCAATAAAGTCCCTCCTGAGCCTCCTTTTCTCCAGGCTTCCTCAGATACTCATGATAAAACCTGTGCTCCAGAACCAGACATTCTCCAGCACCTCAGTGTCTTTCAGTGTAGTGAGGGGCCCAAGTCTAGTCCCATTTTTCTGCCCACTCACTGCCCTCCAATTCTTAGCTTTTAACATTCAAACTTTTAATTTTGGATTTTAATACAGTCCCCAGTGGGGGCTGAATTGCCTTGAATGGGATAGATGTTTTCACTTAACTTCTGTTCTCATATTTCAGTTATCTGCAATCTTTATCCTGTAATACATCATGATAGTTTCAAGAATGAAAAAAAAAAAAAACCAAAACCCTGAAGAATTTAAATTACCCTTCCTACCTGATGAGAACAAGAGAAGTCTGGGGATGGTCATTTGACATAGTAATATTGCATGGTCCCCCCACCTCACATTTGCAAGGCAAAATTTATGCTGATAGTTCTGGGAAATAACATCTCTGTCATTAGAGGCACAGAGAGAGGAAAGCCAGGACCACAAAGAAAACACCAACAGAGCAACAAGAGAAGTTGTTTCTGTGCCACAGCTGCCAGGGATGCAAGAGAGTCTCCCTGCCTTGGGCTGAAGCATGCAGCTCTCTTCCTAAAAAAAGCATCTGCATAGTTCAGTCAAATTTTCTTTAGTTTGTTTGTTTGGTTTTGCTTTGGGGTTTATTTTTGGTGACTTTTTTTTCTTTTTAAAGTTGTTGTTGGTGTTTGTTTTTTGGCTTTTTTAAGGGATACCATTTTCCAGACTTGTGACACTGCCACTAACACTGATTTGAGTTGCTTGCACACACAGTCTGGATCCATAAAGACAGGAGGCAGATTGTCACCTCTCCTGCTCTGAAGACAACAGCCCAGTGTTTCTGTTCACCTCTAATATTTTAAATAATAACCTCAGGCATGAACATGGGCTCAGGAACCTCAGCAAGAACATTGCTTTGAAGGGATAAGCACGCCCACTCCACACTGACAGAATCACCAGAGATTTGGCTGGCAAATTCTTATGTATCTCAATGGAAATTTTCTTGAGGCTTTAAGTGAGCCAAATTTAGGTTGGTTTTCATGGGAACAGCCAGAGATGCATTTCTAACACAAAGGAGGTTTCATTATCAGAACTCCAACTGAACCACTATTTGAGTCCCTCAGGTTTTTGCAAGAAGGCTGGTTATTTTGTTATTGTTCTTTTGTTTGTTTTGAATGTTAACATGCAACATAATCCTTTTTCCTGTAAAATATCAATGCCAGATACAGCTGCCTGTAACTTTCCAAAGAAGAAAAAGCTAGCCAGCAAGATAGAGTGAGCCCAGATGTTTCAGTGCAAATGGTTAAAAACTGCTATTCTTTGGGGTAATGGAGAGAAAGACATTTCTGAGAACATCTCTTTTCAGTTTAAAGCAGAGGGAATAAAAGATAATCTGGCCAAAGCATTTAATTCTGTTCCAGCTGGAGAAATTCTGACTGCCTGGAGAAATACCTTCTTATCCAAAGAACACATTACAAGGCTCTGTCCTGTACAGGGGCTGGGACATGCTGTATCAAGGCGGGGAATTGCCTGGTTATGCTGAATAAACCATATCGGTAAAAAGAAGAGGAAATCAGAAATTTCCTTATACTTTGTGATTTCACTGGAACCTGCTAGGCCTCAAAGACCAGCACAGGGTACAGACCACTGCCCTCTATATGCAGATCCAAAGAGACCACTCCTTTTCCCTTTCCTCCATTTTTGAAATGCCTCTAGTTCAAGAGACCCCATTGTGCTCCAGTACTGTGATTCTTTTAGAGATGCTGCTAAAAGTAATGGTCTAGTATTGTCTTTGCTGCCTTATTTGGGGGATACAGGAAGAGGCCCATTGAGCAAACTGGGAATGACATTTTACTGCTGCTGCTGAATTAGGGTTCCTGCTAATAAACCTACAGCTGAAACATATTGAAATTCCTCTTACTGCTCACCCTCTCCTTTTCACCATCACTGAGCCAAGATCTCTGCTATCCAGGTGCCTTGTTATGAAATCTCAGAGCTGCAACGACTTCTCTTTGCTAGCTGGTCCTTACTGGTATTGCTGAGACCATTTCCTGGAGAACTAACACCCCTTAAAGACACTCTCCTTTCACAACATACACACAACTCTGTCTCACACCAGCGGTGCTCTTGCCTGGGGAAGCTTTTCCCACTCAGGCTAAATGAGTATGGATTTACAGTCAGGCAAAACTAACATTGGAGAAAAAAAGAATTTACCCAGAGGGTGGGTTCACTGCAAGCCAAACATAGTGTCAAAACCATTTCCATATTTTGACTGCTCTTCCCTGAATTTCAGTATTGTCTCACACACAAATCTGTGGCCTCAGAGTGTGCAGTGCCTGGCATTAGTCATTAAAGTGTCCCTTCTCCTTCATTCTCTCCAAACACACACACAGTTCCAAGCTAATGCAAGTAACAGCTCCTTTTCCTTCTCATTCGGATTTCTCAGAAGGACATGATTTTTTTCATGAGAAATGGTCTCAAGAGCACTGCTAATTCAAAGGATAATAATCACTGGCTAGGAATAAACCACATTAGCATAAAGCCATGACAGTTTTAATACAGCAAGAATAAAAGCAGACCACGATGCAAGAAGCAAATGCCAGAATTCTGCGCTCTTCTCTGCTGCTGCATCTTTTGCTCAAGTTGGCTGGATTTCTCTGCCTTTTTGGCTCATAATAACTATTGACTGGCTGTGGGCTGTGACACCCACTGCTGACAGCAGGCTCTGTAGGCTGATTTCACACCTTTGCTGTTCCCAAAAAAGCTGGTACTTGCAGGAATGGAAAGTAACCCAGACCTTGCACTCTTTTTCTATTTTTTTTGCCTTCAAAGAGGAAAGCAGTCCCAGCAGTCCCAGCCTGATCAGTCTGCTGCACTGGGAGAGGGAACTGCTGTGTGCATTAGTGCCTGTAGTCACACTGCTGAGATCTCATCTTGACACTGGTGTCATAAATGTGATGTTTACGGGTTACAGGTGTTGCTGATACTCAGTGCTTTTGGGAACTGGTTCTGATTTTATCCCAGGATCTGAGAGATATTTCTGAGACACAAAGGAATACTGGGACCTGGACTTATGGCACGAGGGTGATGCACTCCCCTCCCACTTTCTCCTGTCCAAGCTGTCATTCCAGAGCTAGTAATGGGGAAATTAAACCTGAGAGTTTTTCATAGGCTGTTTTGCTGTGAGACAGCTCTCAAGATTTTACTGTAGTTCTTAATACTCCTGAAGTTCATATAGATTTTATATAGGGCTTAAGCAAGACTTGGGATTTTAATGAAAAACCCCACAACAAACTCATGTACTTTGCATCCAAGTAATATATAAAAATTTACATGTTTGAAACATATTACAAAGAAAAGAAGAGGCCAGCCATCTTGGACCTATTCTGTATGTTCTTATGATTTTCCCCCATCATTCAGTAGGGTGTTGATTTCCAGAAGATCCTGTAAGAGACAACATAAGGGATCACCTACTTTTTGGATTTGAGAAGCATAGCACGGAGATCAAAACCCCTCCCGAAGAAAACATAACTTATGAAGTTTTTCCAGAGAATGAAAGCCAGTTTTGTCATTCCCACCACTGTTTGGGAATCACTTCATCTATTAATGTTGCTGATATGTAATACCATAATATCCAGCTTCCATTTTAGGAAAAAAATCCACTATTACTGCATTTAGATACAAAGAGCAATTTCATTAATGAAGTTTAAAGCCCACCCATCCCACTGGTGGTGTTTAATATTACCTTTCTCACTGGTAATCACACCAAGTTCTCTCTCAGACCTTTTCTTAACATTCATCTTTCATAATCAGACATATGATTATCTTAACAGGAAATTTACTTCACAAAGATAGATTTTAAGTCTTCCTAGGAAGCTCCAATTTTTACAACAAGTCTGTAGTAACAGGCTGAAAATTATCTTGGCCCTAAAGATGCAATTAACTAAATGTGTCATATTATTCAATGACAGAACTCTATATATAAATAAAATCCCCTAACATAATACTACTCATTGCCAATCCACATCCAGCCAGTCTTTATTCGGCAACAAACTCCTGTTGCAAGGTTTCTTTTGAACTTGTGCCCCAAATATCCTTCACTTCGGACTGCATGGACCTTTTTCTACCAGTTTTGTTCAACACAAAATGCAGACACACCATATGTCTTCTTGAAATGACAGGAAACTTGAACAACTCCTCTAATTGCTGAGCACTTATGTCTACTCTTTACCAAATGGGAACACTTTCAATTAAAAAAACACCTTGTTTTTCTTTCAGGAAAATGGTTTATTTTCTGCTTTTCTATTATCTTATGTTCAGTTGTTTCCCTTTAATTTCCCTTTGCACCTGGAATTAATTTCCATCAGCCTCGCCTTTACTATGTGAATTACCCATTTAAACTTCTCTTAACTTCACGAAGATCTGTTTTCCTATGAAAGACAAGGCATGGCACACTGCAGTCTAAACGCAGTCTTGCCAAATGAGGATGATTACCTATCAGGTGGAGAACAGCTCCCACTGGATGTATGC
The DNA here is from genome assembly GCA_013397375.1 of Toxostoma redivivum. Classification (NCBI taxonomy): domain Eukaryota; kingdom Metazoa; phylum Chordata; class Aves; order Passeriformes; family Mimidae; genus Toxostoma; species Toxostoma redivivum. The sequence goes on from VXBI01004484.1 coordinate 966,163, forward strand.
ATTTGCAGTGGCAGTGAGTTGGCATAGTGATTTTATGAGCCGTGAAGAGCCTGTCAGTAGTGTTCCTCTGCATGCTAAGCAGCATTCACATGTTATAAACCCCTGCCAATTATTCCTGCTCCCCAGGTGTGCAGTACTTCACACTGTGTCCATGAATGGAGTCTCTCATCTCTTCACCTTTGCCTGTTTCAGCACAGGTACCACACCATGGTACAGCTCTGCTCCTAGCTACAATCTCTCAATCACAGTCTCCGTATTTCTCTTGTCAGCACAGAAGCACAGAGAATAGTTTTGGAAGTCTAATCCCTCTAGGACCCTGCTTTTGACTCATCCCCATTTTGACGTAAAACGTAAATTATTCATGCTGATTGCAATCTGAAAGCCACTTTTTTAACTTCTGCAAACTACGCTGAACTGAATGCATCACTCTAAACATGTTTTTATTGATATGAATTCTCTCAAAACACTAAGTATTTTCTGTATCACGAGATAGTACATAAGATTTTGACTTGCAACAAAAGCACTTTATCAGGTTATGTCACCAGTAGCCATATAATCTCTTCCTACAAACCCTGCAACTATAGAAAATAAGGATTTTTAGATTTCTTTGCTATCAACTGCTTTGTGTATCCTTTATTGCTCTTATTACTCACCAGGTTTTCCATCTCTTATGCATTTATTTCATACAGATTCAAGGCTAAATAAAAAAATCAGTACTGTAGCTCATCACTGTCACGTGCCCAGAGACTGGAGCACACACCACAGGTCTATCCTGGGCATCACACACAATATCTGGAGACTCAGAAGCTCCAAAATAGGACTCAAAGCAGTCACTACAAGTGGAACACATCCGAAAACCAACCAAGAGAAAAACAGGGCCAGCAAAAGCAGAAGGGATCTCACACTGTTCTTGGGCCTACAGTTCCATAGGTACCAGGAATTGCTCCAGTAAAAAAATTAAGCTTGAAAAGAAGGGATATTTTACCCTTCCTAATTGACAAGCAGGGGAGAGATGTACAGTTTGTGCTTAGAAGAAAGCAGAGGAGGTAAGATGAGATGCAAGGGCTTTTAGAGTAGGCAGAGAACTTATTTGGGAGAAAGGAGAATCATGGGGTCGCTTTTGTCTTCTCCTTGAAAAGGCTTAATCCCACATCTCTGATTTTCCTGGGGAACACTACTACACTTCATACCATGAAGGATGAAGGAGCACATCTATCTGGCTAAAACTGTTATTTTAAAGAATTCAAGACCTACTGGGTTTGAAATAAAGCATTAGTGATAGTTAGGGCATTGATCTGCCAGCACAAACATCCTTCTCCCAACACTATTCCTGGGCTTTACTGTGTGTTCTTTACTGCTTCACTTAGATATTGAAAGAGACTACTGTTCACAGCTGTGATTTGTTGAGAGCCTGATACTGTCCAGTTCTGTACAAAGGAGAATAAAGAGGAGTGAAGATACTGCTTCTCATTGTCCCTTTTTTTTCACTTCTGGTAGGGGATATTCTGCTTGAGGCATGAGGAGAGAGATGAGAGAGATGTGGTGCTGTCTCCTGCATCCTTTCCCCAGAAAGCAAAAGCAGGAGAGTACAGATGGGTAGATGGAGCCCTGTTAGCAGAGCTTGGTGGCCATCCAGGGAGATGGTTCCATGTTTCAGCCGGTGAAGGACTGCCATAAAAAAATCTCATGTTCTGGTGTAAATGTCAGCTACAAGCAGAATTTCCAATCTAGGGCATTGACTCCAAAGTAATCACACTGCCACACTAAAAGATCAGCTGGCAGAGAGCATCAGAAGAATACTACTCTTCAAAACTCCATTAAAGGTATTTTGTCAAGAAGGAGACTAAATCTCACAACACCAAAAAACTCAGAGGAGAAAGATGAGCACAAATCATACCCACAGAACTACTGCAATTCAAGGCTCTAACACTATGTAAAACAAAAGAAATGCTATGAGGCGTAACTTGCAGTGAGGTTTGTGACTCTCACCTTATAAGTGGGCATCAATCACTGGAACATTAGTAACTCCTCCAATACATGTTGAGCTGGTTTGGGCTGGGACAGAGTTAACTTTCTTCATAGAAGCTCATATAGAACTAGGTTTTAGATTTGTTATCAACATGGAGAACAGTGTTGATTACACAGGGATCCTTTTGCTGCTGCTGAGCTGGGCTTGTACGGTGTCAAGGCCTTTTTTGGTTGCAGCAGCAAGGAGGCTGGGGATACACAGGGCGCTGGGAGGGGACACAGCAGGGACAGCCAACCCTGACTCACCCAAGGGATATTCAGACCACACAGTGTCATGCTCAGCATATAAAGCTGGGGGAAGAAGAAGGAAGGGGGAGTGTTTTTCTTCCCAGGTCATTGTGATAGGGCTCCATTTCCTGGGGATGGCTGAACACCTCCTGTCCACGGGAAGTAGCAAAGGAATTCTTCATTCTGCTTTGCTTGTGCGCGCAGCTTCTGCTTTATCTATTTAACTGTCTTGATCTCAAGTAACAAGTTTTCTCACTCTTCCTCTTCTCTCTTCCTCATTCTCTCTGGGAGAGAGTGAGCGAGTGACTGTCTGGGGCTTAGTTGCAGACTGGGGTGAAACCATGACACATATGGACAGGACTAGGCACCATGGCTCAGGAGTCTTAGATGGTTCACTGCAGGCACTTAGGATGTTAAGCAATCTGATTTGTCTTTCAGTCATACCCAAACTTATCAGCTAGAGTTAAGTCTCATCCATCACAGCTACAGTTCTTCCTGAAAGCGAAAGCTTAGGACAACAGAGAAGCTGTCTTCCTTCCAGCAAATCTTTAACCCATTCAACAAGAAAAAAACAGAATTGAAGCCCAGGTTCTTTCAACTCCTAAATACATCCTGATGAAGAAACCGTGCAAAACATTTTTTCCTATGCTTGTTTCAGCTTGCTAGTGATTTAAACTATCTTCTTGAAGGAGCTGGTAATGATTACATTTTCATGGTTGGATTTCTCTCTTAAACCAACCTGAATTACAAATTCTACTCAGCTGCAAAACACAAAGCAATCCAAGAAAAGGACTGAGTCCACAAAAGTCCATGGGTTTGCTGCTCACATTTTGCTGGGCTTCTCTTAGTGGGTGACAGTTTTCCTAATTGCCATGTGGACAGAGGAAGACACAGTTGCTCACATAGCAGATCACCTTGGCTCTACCAGTGAGAATCAGTGAAGTTCTCCACCCTTCCAAAAATAAACCACTAGTGAAAAAGGCTAGCTGTTTATTTTCAGAAGTCCCAGAAAAAAATATTTGAATACTTCTAAATTTCTTAGGGGATTTCTGATGGACTAAACAATTTCTGATCCTTTTATTTTGAAAAAGAAGTAGGAATTATCCTTATTTTAACTTTATCTCACTAAAAATGTGTGCTTTAGAAGGCATATCTTCATATTTTTCAGAAACCTGAGAGAGGCATGTCCTCTTCTTTAAAGTAATCCTATTCAGAAAATGCATTGCAAACATTAAACTTCCTAAATACAATGGTACCATCTCACCACTATCATCATAAAGATAAAAAATTGAGTTTTTAATTACTGTAATGTCTGGGAGAAGAGGAAAAAAGCACCTCATTTAAGAGCTAGAAAGTTCAAACCATTCCCTTGTAAACTCTGTATTCCTTCCCTTAGGAGACAGAAACTCTGTTTCTGTTTTTTAAAGAAGTTGATAGGAAGTTGGCCAAGAGTAAAGGAGTAATTATATCAAATGGCACATGGATAATGAACCTGAATATGAGTTTAGAAACCTCCCTCAGTAACAGCCTAGCAAAAAAAAAAAACAACAAAAAACGTTTCATTGGACTATGAAAGGAGACAGTCTGTTTCCATGTTCAGGAATTTACAATAAATACTAAATATTTTTGCTTTGAGTACCTAAGTGCAGCAGTACCATGGTCTTTGCTGATTGTCATTATAATGAGAATTTTTTTGTATATTCAAATGATAGTTAGTTTAGACCCTCAGCTGTGGTGATGTATCTGTTTAGGTTCTTACAGTAGATGCTTGAGTTTTAAAGATGAATATTTAAAGGGGACAAAAACATCCACAATTCCTTTAAGGTCATGAATAAAGCATGTGGCTTTGTTGCTGGCTGAAACACAGTGAGTATTTCTGTGTGTTTTTCATAGCTATAATTTCACTTTTTTTGCACCATCTTTTTTAGCATTAACTTCTAGGGTGTCTCATGGTTGCTGAGCTCTGCAGGATATTGCTCAATAGATTTATAGGAAAATCTCTGGTTTCTAAAAAGCTGCTGCTACTTTGAAAAAAAAGATGGTGCCCATAAGGTAATCAAATTGGTATATCTACCTTGGAAATTTTACAGTCGAAGGAAGGACCTATGCACGTGGCTTCAAGCTCATGAATTATTCCAAGTCCAGCAATCAGAAATAGCTCAAAAAATGAGAATGGGTTTAGATCAGAGCTAAGGAAAAAGATACTACAGGGAACCAAGAAAACACGATCACAGAAAAAACTCTGAAATACTTCCAGATGCTTTATGCTCTGAAATAATGCTAGCAGAAAGAAATGAATGAAATCCTGATTGCAGCACAGTGAATGACAAAGGTCACAAGAAATCAAATGACCTTACCCAAACCATCTAGTGACAGGCCAAAGCTGCTAAAGGGTTCTTTCCAGAATGCTAAAATTTACCTTAAAGAAATTAACAGAGAAGACATTAGGACATGGTGTGTGACTGAGTGCTTTCCACTCTGTTGATGGGAATGACGCCTTTCTGTGGTGTTTGAGAGAGGAACCAGTGGCATGTTGTGAGCTGCAAATGAAAGCAGAGCATTCAGCAGCACACTGGGATGTGCCTATACAGAGTCACTTGGCCATGAAATTGGCAGCAAAGTTCATTTCCAACGTCATGAAGGTAACTGTGATAGGCATTTGCACAATGTTTCATTTAAATCCAGAAGGATGAAATTCAACTGAAACCTGACATTTCTTACAATTAAAACAAAGGGATCTCTTTTCACCCCTTCACTGCTGCTACTGGACAAAGCACAAACTGATGAAATCTGTTTTGCCTACATGCTGAAAGTTTCCTTTGAGAATCATCAAGATTCTGCTACCAAGCAAATGATAGAAAAAACAAACAAGCAAAATCACCAAATCAAAACAACAAATCACAACAAGTACAACATAAGCCTTTCTCAGCATTTCTTGGCAATATAAACTGCCTCTTTCTATATAACCTATGGGGAACAGGTTCTCAATTTTAAGTACTGTTCTCTTTTAGGAGAAGTCTCTACACAACCTCCTGCAAGTATCACAAATCCCTTTCTGTCAAGGCAAATGTCATATGCTCTTCCAACTGAGTTGGAGTATTTTCCCCACAAACCTAATTTTCAAAAGTCTCTTTAGTTAACAGCATTTTTGTTTGAATTCACAAGTCCAAGACTGTCTTGAACCATGACATCTGGCTGAGTACACTGAGTTTTAGAAGGCTTATGGTAGTGGTCAGACTGAAAAATTTCCCAAGCATTTAGTTAAAAAAGGAGGAAACAAGAAAAAGAACAGGTATGTGACTGCAGGTACTAACACACAAACATATAGAAATGGAACCTGGTCTACCTGCAATAATAATGCAAAAATCTGAACTAAATTAATCATACCAAGCGAGGAACATCATTTGCTTGGTAAACACAGGTACAGGTGCACTAGCTCTGAGCTGCTGAATTTTACAAGTAATGCCCATATTTATATGGGTCTGTATTTAAAAAAAAATTATTTATCTCACTGGGCCCAATGGCCAAAAAAAGCTGACAAAAAGAAAAACAAATGAAAACAACCCCAAAGAAAAATATCACCAAAAAGTATCCTTCTTGAGCCTCTATGCAATGCCAGGAAATGTATTAATGAACTGATGCCTGTCTTGCTGTTTAGTGAACTGGCTGTTCTGCCAACTTGAGATGAATAAGAGAAAGAAGCATCAGTTCACTGGAATTACATGATCTCTGTATTTTCTTTTAGGCTCATGGATTTCTATGCTCAGCACGAGCACATCGAGTTCACAAGGAAAACAGCATTTGACTCAGATGACAAAAACACATAGAAAACCAAATGCACATTAGTAACTAGAGTCAAATAATGCAGGGAAAATGCTGTCCTTATTTGAGACACACAAGAAAGAAAGAAAGAAGGAAACACCTCCCAAGTGCTAGCTTGCTAATGCATGTGACTTAGGGGGTGGACTTTGAAGGAGAGGAAGCTACACAGCTGAGCCTCACGAGTCCCTCCTTTCTTTACCATTTAGGTATCATGTCTAATTCTCTTCAGTAGCTGCTGGAGGAGCCCAAGCTTGGCAGCTACAGAGAGCAGACAGTCAGAAACTGCTCTTCTCTATTCAGATGCTGGTGCAGGCAGCACATTCTGTCTTCAGTGCCACAGCAGATTGCTGGAAGATAACTTCTCATGACTATAAACCCGTAGACAATTATTTTGGGGCTGTGAATATTAATGAAAGCTTTACTCATCTCACTCTTCTACTTCTCAACAGGGTGCAATTCAGATTCAAATAGGCAAAGTTCCACAAAAGTCTCTGCACCTGGCTTTCCCTTCAGGGTGAAACCCAAATTTCAAAACTATTCATCCAATAAAACCAGTGTGCTAGCATAAGGAAAGCATCCTGTTTTCTTGGTGTATGGGAGGAGAGGAATGAAGTCTTTCAAATTCAGGTTTCACTTCTGGTTCAAATAACTTCCACTGGCTGTCCACCCTTCTTTCCTTCCATCCATCCATCCATCCATCCATCCATCCATCCATCCATCCATCCATCCATCCATCCATCCATCCATCCACATGTCTGTGCACCTACACTGCTGACTGCTCAGTCTGTGCTTCTGAATTTTCATCAGTGTTGACATTTTAAGCAGCTTGGAAAGTAAAATGGAAAAGATAAGATTCTATAAAGCACTACAGCAGCATGACACATACTCTTTATATGAGTTCAATTTCAGATGACACAGAAGAAATAACATTTCTGTTTATTTTATTTATTTACTTACTTTACCAAAAGCAAGGTTGAGTCTCCATGTTAAAAATAACATTGGAGCTGCACACATACAGTTTCAGATAGTGTCAGAATACTGGAAACATCAAAGCAACTGCACCCAATGCATGGGGTAAAGAGACAAGGAACTGGTGGTGTAATCCTTATGACATGGACTGCTGACATTAGGGACCATGTCTACAGTCCATATGGATATGAATACATGGATCATCAATACTTTTGAGAAACTTGCTAATACATAGACTGTGGATACAATAGATGACAGTGACATTTCCAGGCCTGGTTCATCTGTCAGAATGTAGTTAATGAGTATTCTAATTATTTATCCTAAGACCTCCAATGCATTCAAGTCTGCTTACCATTTCCATCTGTTTATTCTTGAATCTATATTAAAAGGATAACTAACACCAAGATAACACTAATTGTGTTGCAGCTGTACATCCCTTACCCTACAACAGAAGATAAAAAATAGTTATCAAAATTTCTAACAAAATTTAGAGTCTTGTTGCTTGCCATGACTTGACAGTCTCAGTATTTCCATCAATACACTTCTATATTTCCAGAAAATTTAAAATACTAGTAGTCTCTGGTTTTTTTCAAACAGAAAATCAACTTCTCTTAGGAGGTAAGGTGAAGTAAAAGTCATTCACTTTAACTAAATCTCCCAAGATAAATCGAACAATTGGATCCATTTTAATTTTATTCCCTGCACTTCTATTGCACAAAGCCATTAGACTAATAGCCTGAAAGATGTCATGCAAAAGATGACAGAGGGAAAGATCCTTCTCCTAAGTAGTGATAGGGAAGGGTGTCTACTGAACTGCAGCACTAAACCTGTCATCTTAGCCTTAGGCTGCACTGCTCAGGGCAGGAGGAAGGAAAGGGAAGATTTTAAGTACACCTTACGTCCTTTTCAAAATGACCCAATCAATATATACACTGGGCTCTCCCTGCACAAGGCTGTACATCCTAAATTGCAACACTTGGGATTCAGAGATTCAGTAAGTCATGGAGACTGAACACTTCTGGTTAGGGGCAAAGAAAGGGGCACAGTAATAACAAACCAAGTTACACAAACCAAGGGCTTGAAGCCTGCAGGTCTCTTGCCCCAGTTTATCTTCTGACTAGCACACTACAAATCATAAATATGCAGAAACCTACCCTCCTCTTCTCTTTGGACATTTTGGACACAATTTTATTTTTGGGGAAGGGAGGGGGGGGGCATTGGGGAAGGCTGGGGAAATGTTTGTCTTTTATTCCTGAGTCACATCTTCAGACCTTAAAAATTTCCACTGTCTATGCAGAGGAAATATGCAGAGGCTGTCAGTGAGGTCTGGCCATCTCTCATTTGTGGTTTCTCTCACTTGGGATGCAGAGCTTCCTTTCAGGGAGGAACACTGCTTGTCATGAGGGCTCTTTCAACAGCACAGCTTAATGTTGGCTGATGGGCACTGTGATTTTGGGCATGTTTCAGGCAGGGTAGCCTGCATATTACCAAGACAGAATGCTGTATCTAGTGGTTCCAAAGTAGATGCAGCAGGTGATATTACAGTGGCTGATTTTATCTTTGATTTAAATAATACCATGTGCTCATTGTTTCTCAGAGCAACAGAAATAACTCATCTTTTGAATCTAAGAGTCTCATTCAAAGGCAAAGGCTCTGCTAGATTTGCCTCATCTTCAGTAAGCTCAACCCAAAGCCAGAAAAGTCAGTGAGAGACCACAGTGACATGATCAAACATTATCTTATTCTACTCCACCAATCCTTTTTGAGACAAGGAGACTAAAAGCAATAGACCAATGAAGATTCATGTCACTTCACAAGAGCAAAAAAGCAGCAAGAGGACAGTTTTCCACCTCATAGGGATGGCAAGAACATCATTACTTTCTGAGACCAGGGCCTCCAAGTGCGTCCTAACTTCACCCCTTTGCAGCTTTGCTGCATTCATTTAGATAATGGCAAATATCACAGTATCCTCCAGTTTCTAAGAAAGGCACTGAAACACATAGACAAAGCTGGCTTAACCACTGGACACTCTGGTGCTGCCCTTCAGTTATACCAGTCCCCTGATGCTGGGGTTTGGCTAATGGATTTGGGACGGTGCATGAGACCTGGCATGATCCATTAAAGAGACTACAAATACATCCAATTTATCTTAGACATCCTGGCAGACTGTTAGCAAGATGGTACTGCACATACTTATACTGTGCTCTTGAAATTAAACTCTGGCTAATTGTGGGCTGAGTAAGGTGTCAACAACAGGAAGTCAAATTTGGTACTGTCTGATTACAAACAAGAAGATCTTAGAGGATATAAAGGAATAGCTATACATTTACTACCAGTCACTCAAATAGATCAAGAAATAAAATCTAACAGTATAAAAATTGATGTAGAAAGCCTACCTCCTCTGCTGAGGGAGCAGAAATGAATGAAAATGTCATAAATACAACAGTATACTCAAAAAGGATAGGTTTTGCTCATCAGTCAAAGAATGAATAAATGAACTCCGTTGCTTTTGATGATATGATGTATAAAGAAAAGAAAAGGAAAAAAAAAAGAGAAGAAAGGGAGGGACATCACATGGTAGGGTACCGAGTCTTCTGATCTCTTCCCTACATATCTAGTATTTCTCTGCTGTTTAGCTTTGACAGGCAGTGACAACATTAATGAGTAAAATTCCAATAATGGTTGTAAAGTGAAGTACTTCCATCTATCCCATTTTCTTCTAAAGAATTGCAAGTTTCAAAAAACTAAGAAGCCAAATAAGCAAACCACCTTCTAAGAGAAATAGCTCTAAGCAAGTAAGTGAAGAAGCTGCCCACCTGGGCAAGGACTGAAGAATAGAATAGGACATAGGTGTGGTGGATGTAAAAAAAGGCACAGAAAGCCAAACTTATTCAGCCAGGTGGCTTGAAGTGCTCTGATAATAACAGTGTGCAACAAGAACATGCCCTTCCATGATCTATGTCACCATCCACATCTTGATCCTTTTCTACAAATTGCCTCCATACCTTACACTTGGAAAAGCTGTGGCCTTTTATAGTTTATGAAATAGTTCTGTATTATATTTTTGATGTATTTAACTTGATATAGAAGAATCAGAACCAGGCATATTAATCAAGATGGCAACAAACACTCAGAACATATAATTACTGTTAAATACAGGAAAACCACTGTATTGCTTTCATTATACTTGATGACATTTTAACTGCTTTTTTGAAATTCCCACAAGGAAATGATTTTTTACTGCGTGTTTGGTGTTGCCCCAATCTTTGCATTTAAGAAGCTTACATACAGACTTTAAATTTGGTTCTCAGATAGAAAGCAGGATGGTAAAATGCTATCAAAAGATGACAACTGAGTTACAGCATTGGAAAGGGGAGGAAGCAATAAAATGAGACAGAACTGAAACAGACAAGCTGTCTGTCCTCTAAAGACCCAAAGAATTGAGGTGTCTTCTTATCCATGTCATTATGTCAGCACTGTGTAATAAAAATGAGGGGGTGCTGAGCCACTGTGACCAATTCCATCATCTTTATTGGTTTTGTTCCTACAACTCCTCAAATCAATGACACAGGTATACAAGAATTCCCAGAAAAGGTGGCAAACATTTCCCCTCTAAGGACACAGGAGTTTTCACTGGAAAACAAAGAACTTAGTCATCTGCTTGCATAAGCTTGACCCAAGCTTGTGTATACTTTTTCTCCTCACACTATCTAATTTATCAAAGTGAAGACCTTGCTTGCTACCTATGTTTTTCCTACCGTTTCTGTTAATAATATAAATTATATTGCAATTTTGGACAAGACATCTTCCAGGGCACTTCTAAGTAAGCTTGGAGCTCTGCTGGCTGACAGCCACACAAACTTGGCCAAGAATTTCCTACTGCCAGCACAGTGTCACCTGGAATGGTACACAACTGGCTTATTTTGTGGCCAGCAGCTTTTGCTACAGGCAGTTTAACAGGATATGAGTTAGTCACTACATAGATGCATGTCAGCAGTTAATGACCTGCTCCAGGCTTCATGATATTTCTTCAGCTTTATTTTGGGATATAAATGTCCCTTCCTCTCTTCCCCCATCACTTTTCTTTTCTTCAGCTGCAGACTAGCCACTGAAAGAATTGCCAGTGTTTAAGGAAAGTCTCACATACCAAAGCTTAGCTAATTTGCTAGTCTTGGCAAATGTGTAAGCCAAGGGGACGGCCTCTTACAGCCTAAATGGACCTTTTTGTTTCTCTTCTCTTCCTCCCCACTCTCTTCCCTGCCTGCAGGCCATGCCCATCCGAAGCAGCACTAATAGATCCCTGTTAGTCTCTAGTCTCAGGTCAAACCCACAGGTTACTGACGAGTTTTTGTTAGTCCCCAGTGTGCAAGACAAAGTGGTGGGAGCAGAGTGCTGGGACTTTGCCCCCTCCACTCCTTGGTAAAGGAAAGGAAAAGGATCATGTCCTGGATGCCTTGGGCTTTTGCCACCTGGAAGTTACCATAAGTAGGCATCACACCTTCCTCCTGGAAGGCACATTTATGCTCATCCTGCAAAACATCAAGGGCTTGAATCTTCCAGAGCAGAAAGTAATGCTGGTGGAAACAAAGTGTGCCATACAGCTCAACAACCTGTCGGGATGTGGAGCATCTTTGCTTGATCTCATCAACTTTCTCTAGCATAGCACCATATTCACCCAAATCAAATACTACAGAGTTCAACTGGTAAAAATAAACCAATTTGGTTCTATGATCTGTTCTGCAAAGGAGAAATATTTCATTCTACAATGAAGCCCATGCCTTTCCCCCTCTGCCTCTTTCTTTATGGTAACTATCCCTCAAGGATTAAAGACACCCATTGTATAATTGTATCAGCTGTTCAAACCTCAAACATGTTTTTCAGCTTCCCACGCATCACAACAGGACCAGGTACACTGTTCTTTTACCTACTTTTCCTTTCCATGTAGTCTAATTTTTTCACTCCAAAATATTTTACGATTTCTGACAGGTACCACTGTAAAAGACTGCAATGCCTCATAGGAACATACTGTGCTCACTCTGCAGATGGTAATGGAGAAGTAGTTAACCGTCTGAAATAATGTGAGAATTAGTGATGTAAAACTTATTTCTATACACAGCTATTGCAGGGCTTACAGTTTGTCTAGAAGATAACTATTTAATTTAGTAATTACTTTTGTGGGAAGCAATACACCTCGGAGACAATCTCTTAAGTGATGCTAAAGTAAATGTTCTCAGAGTTCCCAGTTAAAAGAAATAAGCCTTCCATTCCAGGTGGGAATCACACGTGCATATACACACATATACACAAGCCCCTATACACAACCCTCCCCTTTTCTATTTGGAAAAGATATTTATCTGGAAGCTCTAGAATATGGGCAGTGGCAGAAAAACAAGTGCTGGAATTCCTACAGCAACACTATCTAGTCCACGCTGATTTTCATGCATATATAAGATCTTAGAATAACTTCTGCTTATATAGCAAAACCATGAAGTATAGGAGCACACAATAAATAGACTGAATATCAGCTCTGAATGAAACCTTTTGGGTATGTTCATTCTTAATATTTGTACTTCCATTTCACTTGAACCTAAAGACCCTAAAAACCTCAAGCTCCACAGTCCTTGGCACTAGGAATGCAAAAGGCAAGAGACAGTCCTTTCCTCCCCCTCTCCACTAAGGGACTCATAATCTATTTATAGACCAGCAGGCAAGTGGAAGGAAATCCCACTATCTCTATTTTACAGGCAAGGAGCTTGGGTACAGAGTGATACAAGATAGACATGCCTGAAGTTGCCCAGAGGTACTCTGCAGAGAACCTTTGAGCTGAGAACCTTCATTAGTCAGTGATAAAAAACCACTTTGCTCTGTGAATTCCTCCTCTTCCAATACAGTCTTAAGTTAACTGCTTTCCACTTAAGTTTTCCTGTCAGGTCCTCTGCATAAAAATTGAAAGTATCACACTTCAGTTGTTCCACTCTCCCTTTCTGTTCGGTCATCTCTTGGTATCTTTGAAGTCTCTACAGTTCTTCCTAGCCACACTGAAGCAGAGATGTGTCTAAAGCACGTTCCAGAGCCAAGCTCAGAATTCAGTGGGACACTGAGATTTGCAGCCAGTTTTCAGTATAAAATAAATAAAAATCAGTCAAGCATCTTCCTTTACTTGTTTCTCTGACTACTCTTATTCATCAGTCATGTCATTTGCTATGACCCAGAATTATCATAGTCTTCAGAGAGACCACCAAAATCAGCACTCTGAGAAGTGCTCTGTGCATACCAGGAGATGTTTAGCATTGCAGTGCACCTTGATCTCTTGTAGTTCTAGCTCCTTCTGCTCTACTGGGTTATCAGTCATTTCTCCACATTTACGTTCAGAAAGCATTTTTCTTCCTCTTCATGATTCTGGAACAATTTGTGTTGTCTCCTCAATTCTTGTATGTTTTTTCATGGGACTTTTGCAACTCTTCACCATTCTGCTTCTCCCAACATGTCCCTTACAACCCACAGCATTCAGAGCTCAACCCTGATTTCTCCTGTATTCCTAGAGGTGAGTCATATCTCTCTTCACTTGACCTCTTCCTCTCTGTTCAGTCCACCATGTCTGATTGCCTCTCTGGCACCCTGTCCCGAGTATCTCATTCTTCACTCATGTACAGCTTCACCACTCCATTTTCAACACCGTTTCTGTTATTCTGTCACCCAACCTTTCAATATTGGTGCTTTTATAGACCTCTCTTACTGTTTTCTACTTTGCAACTAAATTAGCATTAAATATATCCATTCTTTTCAGTCCAATGGTTAAATCATCTCCCATATTCATCTTATTACTGTAGCCTCCTGCTTCTCTTTGAGCTCCTCACTTATTTTTTACCTCATCAAAATGCTGCATCCCCACCAACTCTTTTTACCCCTACTTCAGTGAGCCCATCTGCATCACCAAATTCCTTCACTGACTTCTCTCCAAATTACATGACCTCCCTTCCAAGATATCGGATGACTCAGTACCTGCTTCCATTTTTTCCTTCAGTTTCATGGCTATCTCTTTTAGTAGTCTCCTAGTCACAACTTTTGCTAGATTAGCTGGTGGTCTTTGAAGGATTTCCCTCAGTTTCAGAATAATTTTTCCTTCTCCTAGAGTAGCAGAACAATGAAAATATAGAGCAAGACAATGACTAGAATCCAGGACTCATAGCTGGATTTGGAGGATATTTCAGCATTAAATCAATGTATCCAACTGATCTGCCTATGTCATAGGGACTGAATCCTAGTCTTTGTACATGGTTCCCACAAATACAATAGTTATTCAGGTCACACGGTCCACACAGGACATGTGGATACACTAGAGCAGCTATAGGCCTGCAAGGCCATATATAAACTATACAAAATTTGAATAGGAGGGTGGGGGTGCTCACATTGCAAAGTGCTGTGCATTTCCCTTATAAAAAGTAGTAAATGGTCCCCCTTCTTAGTGCTCTTTAGGCTGTGCAAACTGTGAGGATGCACAGACATCTTGAGATCCTGACAGGTTTCTGTGTATCTGAGCTGGTCACAGATTTTTACCTGATCTGTCTGATACGATCATAATTTCAATTCATTATATCATCCTTTCTTTCCAAACACCAAAAGGTCTAGAATTGGCATTCACCAGAAAAAAAAAATGGTATTTTTTAGTGCTGAAAAATGTGTCAGTCACATCAGTGAGTGTCTCCAGGCAGCATAGCTGGGACTACAGTTTCTTTACTTTCTGAAACTCATAGCTGTGCATGCTGGTGGGAAAGAAAAGATTAAGGCTGTACTGGTATAAGTTACTCTTAAAATGATGATGTTAAAAATAATTTGCACGAGGCAGAATGAAATCCTACCCCACAGGAAGAGGGGGCAAAACCAGATTGATGACATGCTCTGGAAACCTGCTGGCTGGGAGCCTCTCTGCTCTATGCTTTGCCTCTCTAGGGTTACTAGATTATCTCCTGGCAAGAAGTATATCCTGCCCTCAGAGTATCTAATGGTTTGAAGCTAAATAACCAAACACAGAAAAGGAAGCAAACCCCTAAAACACAAACCTATTAGTCTGCTAAGAGGTACAAGTAACTGGAGTTATACATTCATATGCATCCATGTGTACACGTGTGCCTCAAAAGGGAGGAAAACATATTCTTTTCTTACTGTGCTAAGATTTCAAGTACAAGGTTCCAAAAAAATCCCACCAAAAGATGTTGATGCAATAAAGTTTTAGGTCAATTCAATTAATCTAGGAAACCATGTTTTTATAAATGGCTTCATTTGCTTTTAAGGATAAATAAACTACACTAATAGTGTAAAGTAACTACTACTACTGGACATAGCCCTCCCTTTAATATCTGTGGAGCTTGCTGTCAATAGCAGCATATAACAGGAAAGGAAACACTCAACATTTTACATAGCATTCATCAGATTCTTCCCTCAGCTGTAGTGGCATAAGCAGAGAAAGAGTGCTTAACCCACTGTGGGTTTCCAGGCTTCTCAGGCTATCTTCTCCCTTTTCACCAAAGCAATTCTGTTCAGCTTTAGCTGCTTTCTAATCAAAGAAACTACAATCACACTAGCAGTATGCTAATTCTGAAGAGACATTAGCAAAACCATGGTTACTTTGTTAAACTGCAGACCTGTGGCTGACAAAAAGCCATGAGATCTCAAATAATATTTTTTTTATTTTGCATAGAGCAAATGAAAGCAGAGTTGGTTAATTAAACTATTATTATTAATAACAGTAATAATTCTAACCTTAATGACAAAAGCTGAAAAATGATGTGCCAACAACTAGTAAGAACCTCAGCTCAGAAAACAGTAACAATTTCAAATTCACATTTGTAATCAAAAAAAGTCTTTCCCTGACCTTCAGAAAATGAGATCTGTATACCACATAAGTTAATAGGGACCTAAGTCGAGTGCCTTCAGTCCTAAGTAACATGCAAATCCACAAGCAAAGCAAAGTAATACAACATTGACCAAGAATGTGGTGTAACATCTGTGAGGCTATTTTTTGCCTGAATGCTTGTATGCTGCTCCTAGTTCTCAGCTTCTCCTAATTGCTGACTTTGGCAAAGTCCAAAGAATTTGTCATTGTTGCCTTCAAACATTTGCATTCCTAGAAACATAAAAAGCGTATACTTACCTGTAGCAACACCTGTGATTGATTTTACCGTCACTCTCTGAATACCCTCTAGAGATTTTGCTCAGTCCCGAAAGGAGAGGGGGAAGGGATGAGAACAGTTGTCTGAAGAGCACTATATTAATTCCAATAAAAATACAATTTTCCCCATGCATTTGACAGCACGATGAAAATCACACTAGAGGTATTCCCGATAAACCAGACCTTCCAGATACTCAGCTGAGTCAAGCAAACTCTACTGCAGCACGACAAGGAAAAAGTTCATGTATCAAGGCAAAAAACCCTGATCTAAAATTCATAGGAATGGGAACAAAACACAATCAATACAAACAGCAATTTCTACAGCAACTGGGGAGAAAAGGGAATGGAAAAAAAAAAAAGAGAAGAGTTGGTGCCTTAACTGTTAGCACAAAGCTTCTGTGGCAAATGAAGGGACCTGTCCCTTTTGGCATCTCCCTGATCGACAGGCTGAATCAATGCCCAGCGCATTCCTCCCGCGCCTCCTTTCCTCTTTCCCTGGGATCTGTGGAGGAGCAAGCCGAGCATCCCAGGCTCCGACGGGAGCGCACACATGTCCGCGCACCCCCCAGCAAGCACACTCGCTCCCCTGCCTCGCTCCTACACCCACAGGCTCTCAGCACTCACCGTCACGGGCTTCCTCCCCGCGACTGCAGTTGCTGCAAATGTGTTTGATCTCCTTGCCTATGTGATACTGTATCACAAACGAGACATTGTTGTTAGTGGTGTTGGTGGGTTCCTTCAGTGGCTTCATCCTCACTAGATAGAAAGCTTTCTTTTTAGGTTTCTCTCCACTCATGCCTGAAACCGAGCCCTGCCTGCAGCCAGCAGAAGGAAAAGCCAGCATCCCAGGCTGCCTGGCGTGCGTGCTGTCCGCCATCCGCTCCCGCTCGCCTCGGTGCTTAGCTGCCACACACAACAGGGATGAAGGGGAGGGCTGGGGGAGAGGGGGAGGCGGGAGGCAGAGCAGGCAGAAGCGCTGCCTGAGCCTTGCTGTCTGCCCTCCGCGACCCCGCTCCTTAACCAATCCCCCGGGCTGGGCTGGAGGATGCTCAGCGTGTCCCCGCTCCGAGCCTCTCCCTTAGCTGCGGGAGCCGGACACATTTGGCGGCACGGCGGAGCCTGGCACACCTTTGGCTACCTTGCCGCCTGCGAACACCCCGGAGGCAGAGCCTCCCTTCGTCTCTCGCTCCCGCTGCATTCCCTTCTCCCACGCCCTCCCCCGTCCCTGCAGGCCCCTGAGCGCCCCGGGCCGCGGCCCTGCGGGATGGCGGGCACAGCCCGGCTGTGCCAGGCCTGGAGAACACGGCAACAGGGGCGGCAGCGCAGCCCGTCCCGCGGAATTAATGATGTACACACAAAGAACTGCCCAGCAGCGGGCTGCAAACCCTCCACCCCGGCTCTCCACCGTCGCCTGCGGCTCACGGGGGCACAGGGGCACTCCGCTTCAGCTGCTCCAGCAAAACCAAACCACACCCGCTTTTCATTCTTGATTCTTTCCCCCTTTGCTTCTTATAAAAGCCAGATAAGGTGCTTGGTCCGGCTCGTGCAGGGCTTAAGAGGGCGGCCATAGACAATGGCTGGCACTGCCTGGTGACTCGGGCCCAAGAGCCCCTGCAGGGGCACTGCTCCTCCGCGGCAAAGGCTGACCCGCAGCTTGTGACTGCTTATCCGGGCGGTGAACTTCTTTGTCTCCCTTGCCTCCTGCCCATAGCTGCAGCTGCTCCAGAGAACAGCCTAATCATTCCAGCGTGCCCGCATTTCCAAAACTCCCCCTGCCTGAAAGGGATTATAATCCCCAGCCAGACACGCTGTCAATCCCTTGCTGTCCAGCTGCCCCCAAAATGCTGTGTGTTTTCACGGCATGGTAAACAACCCAAGCTGCCCAACCTGCCAAAGCATCTGCTCAGGACAGTGCCTGTGACACAGAGAATGAGAGGAGTGAGGGTGAAGATGCTTGCTTCTTGCAAGCTCTGGGAAGGAAAGCCTGAAGAAGAGATGATAACCTCAGTTATTCTGGCTGCTATTACAGGAATGTGAGTGCTGGTTCTTTAAATCTTCAGCAAGCTCTCAGTTTGGCAGGCACTAAGCACAGAGAGTGCAATTGGGACAGATGAAACATGGCAAAGAATAACACCATTCTTCTTATTTTTAGCCAAAGGCCTCACTCAGTGTTAGAAAAAATCCACTCATTCTGCAATTCTTTACCATTTCCATATATTGTTGCCTCATGTTTTACTGCAACATGAGGACAAAACAGCCTTGCTTCTCTTCAACTACACATGAAACAGTCAGTGAGACTTTTGCCTAAAGAAGACAGAGCAGAAACTTAAGGATTCAGTGCCATGGTTTTCCATTTTCTCAAGTTCATGCACACGCGCACACACACACACACACACACACACACACATATGCAGAGGCACACAGAAGATGCATACAATGAAACTGCTGACCTACTTGTTCTGCATCATTATGATGCAGGTCTGACTTCTCACCTGGCACTCCTGGGAGTTGAAACTAAATGCAAGGCTTTACTTTTCTCAGCAGAATTCACAAATCAGCCTAGGTGCTATCAGATCTCATAGAAATACAGACTGAAGCAGGCTTTCAGCAGAATTATACTGGTCACTGAACCACACAAGCATCCTACACACTGGGCTATGTATGTGGGTTTACGCTGAATAGAGTCAGTCACCTCAGGTGATGTATTGCCCCAAAGGACTCGATTTTGCATGTGTTGCTCATCTAAAATTCCTACCCATTTCATATAAGTGGTAGGAGAACAGGGAATGCACAATTATTCAGAAATAAGCAGGTGAATTCCCCAAATGTGCATAGTGTGTAGTTCTGAGTTAATGCACTAAAAAGCCATTCCTTTGAAGGCCTGATGCTGAGATGCTGTTTGCTATGTTACACATTTGGAAAGTAAAGGCTGAGAAGAGTTTGATTCCCCCAGCAGTCAGACAGCAGTTCAGACACTCGCAGTGGAATTCCCTCTAACTTATTCATTGCCTTTGAGAACACCTTCAGTTTGGTTGTGATTCAGAAAATAATTAGGCGAGCGGAACACATGATCATAATTCACCTTCTGAACTTGCTTAGAGTTCACAGCTGTCACTGGTACTCAGTACTGCTGCATTATGGAAATGGGTCAGGAGAGAAAAGCACATTCAAATGTCAGCTTCCCTGAATCTGGGAAATATGACTGTTAATGAAATGCAGGGTGAACTCAAAACTGGAATATCATATCTGTTGTCCCAGGGCAGTTCTAGGGTGCTGTGCCTCTCCTGTCTTAAGAAAGAAAATCAGTCATACATTCAGAAGAGCTGAAGACCAGGAGAGCTGGTCTTCTAAGGCAAATGGTCTTGTAGTTCAGGAATTAGCTAAGACTTTTAACATGAAAAACTGGGTCAAGTCATCAGTCTTTTGCAACCTTCCTCTGTCACCTCAGACAATTTATTGACAACCTCTTGATACCCCAACTCCTTGCTTAAAGAACAGTGATGTTGATGTTTCTGTTTCTCAGACAAATTTTATGAAATCATAATCTAAGTTTCTCTGAAGGTGTTTGTAGATCACAGAGAGAATACAATCAGACTTTTCAAATACAGAGACTTACTTTTTTCAGCAAAATGAGAGGGGGAGTAGGAAAAACATGTTGCATCAGGCTTAGTCCAAACAGTTCCCTCACTTCAGACTTAATTTTTTTTGTTTCACTTGATTTTATTTCAACAGTATTTATTCCTCCTCTTGCAATTCATTTGATTCTAAAGCCATAAAATTAAACTTGGATCTGAAAATAGACTTCATACCTAAACACTGCAGTTTTACTGACTCTGGTATTATCTGCCCAACTCAAACAACTTTTAGAGAGGGACAGAAGAAACTTCTTTTTCAGGCAGAGATCAGAAGATTATCACCTACATTCTAGTCCAGCCTCACATATATTCCATTCTGTGAAAGAACCAGCAAATACTACCAGAGTGGACTGAGTTTTACAAGCAGATCCCAGGAGACTGCAGAAGCCCAGCTGCTCTGACATGTTTGTGGACAATTGGGAATTAAATAACTGGTGAATGAGAACCCCAAATTATCATGGAGAAAGCCCAGCACATTTTTGCTTCCAGATGCTATGTATTTTGAATGCAAACAAGCCCTGAAGCCACCTGCAAGTATGTCTCCTGTAACATGCTCTTTGCTATAACATGCAAATTGCCTTCATTCCTAAGAGCTGCCTCACAGAGAATCTGAATTTGCCACAGCTCATAAAACAAAAATATGTTTAATTACGATCTGTTTAATTATGGTGAAAGCTGCTGCTGCTAATCAGTTCCAGGACAAATAATGTAAAATAAATGTACTATAGTAGTCCTGCAGAAAAGGACTTGCTTTGCCTTTTTAAAGATAAGTAAAAAAAAAAAAAAGTCTAATAACTCTTTCCCTACCTTACACAGCTACAAACCTTGGCATAATTTGATTGCACAGTGGACAACAAAAATCAATGAACAGGATGTCAGGTAATTCGTTATTTGACAGTGAATCAACAAACTTGCATCCTATTCCCTGCCCACATTTTCTTCTTCTATAAGTTTGGGAAAAAAATTTGTACCTTTAGTTCTTTCACCCCTGCAGCATTTGCCATTAAGGAGAGTGCCAGTTCCATTGTCAATAAAGAAGAAATGGAAGCAGCATCCTCTTTAAACAGATGACTACTGAGATATTGGTTCTTACCTGCATCAAAATCTCTGAGGATTGACTGTCATACCCTTTTCTTCCCCCTTTCATCATGTCTTCCCATGTCAGAGATCACTCGGCTAAATGTCTTTTTGGGACACTGTGACCTCAAAGAGCAGGCAAATCTTCAGCTGCATTCTCCACTCCACAGAAAAGAAGACTCCCTCATTTCTTTCTCTAAGCTGTGTCACTGTGCAAAATGCCAGTTAGGACACCTCTGAAATGTGCCTTACAGCCCTCAGATGAACAATACGGAGATTTCCATGTGGGCTGGACAGTCTCTCCCAGCACAAATAGGTGCACAAGAGAAATTGTGTGGAAGCCTCTGATCCTTATTTCTTCAATACAAATATTGTCTTGGAGAGCAGTGGTGTTCCCCTGTAGAAGCTACGGCACTGTCCATGTGAAAATTCTAGACAAATGCAGTCTAACAAGGCAGCATCACTTCTTCTCAGCTGTTTGGTCTTTCTAACCAAAACACCATGATTCATGTTTTTCAGTCTACTTAGGCAGTAATGTTTTTACAGGGATGCCCCGGTACTTGGCAGGTTTTTATAAATATTTTGCTTTCCTTCCTATTTCCTCTGCTCATGGCACTAAACGTCTCAGTGAGAATAAAAAAGAGATAAAAGATAAATTAATTACCAGCCATTCTGGTGATTAATGCATACATCAATGTTGTGCTACACACAGTGATACAAACTGATCAGCTTGGAGTAAAGAGGGAAATGTGTAAAATTTGATCACCGACTACAACACAGGAATCAGCCCCATGCATAGTACTTCCTTTGGTAACATCTTCAATTTACTATCCAAAAAATACCCTCAAAACCACCTCAGGACAGCTGACATTTGTCAAAGGAGTTTGTTGACAAGTGGAGAATCTTTCTAATTGCAATGCACAACTCAAACCTGGCTACCCAAATAATTCCTGTTTGCCAGGCAGTTACTGCAGCGGGAAGACTCTGGGCCATGGCAAAGACTCCAGGGTGCTAGGCTGACAGTAATTCTGCTTACTACATGGCACATCAGCAAAAATAGGAGGGCAAGGAGGAGGGAGAATCAACCTGAGACTCCAGCAGGCCAAAATAGAATATGACCTTTTTAGTTTTGCAGCTATAAACACATTCTTAAGCAACAATCCCAGCTACTCCTGGCAGTCATCAGCCCAAGAGAGCCAGGTGATGAGTGCTGCACAAAGGCAAACTGAAGGAAGACAAAAGGAAAGAAAATGCCTCTTCCTGGCTTTCCTACATTCAGCAATACTGCTGAAGCATCACGTCTCACTCTTACGCTACCTGCAGGGCACTCCACATCTTGTGCACATGCTTTGCCATGATGGAATCCTGTCCTTATTTAGGAGAAGCCCTGCTTTATTTCAATGTGATGCCATATGGTGTGATACAAGTGAACAGAAAAGGTTACACATAAAAACCACATAAGCTTAGGAACACCTGTTTGCTGCAAAAGTGAAGAACTACTGAAGGGGAAGGCCTTCTAAGGATAAAAAGGAAGATGTCATCCTACCTAGCAGGACAGATGGAAAGTTGCTGAGCTGCCATTTGAATGCCCAAACATCTATGTGTAATCAATGACCAAAGGCCTGATGAAGCTAAGGGTAAACATCAGCAATGAACAAATGTGGGGTCTGGAGTTCTAAAAACAGCTGAGGAAGCAACCATTAGCATTAGATGATGCTGAAGGGAAGACAATCTTTATGCTGAAACTATAGCTGAAGCTCTTGCTGTAGCAAAGCCTCCTGCAAGTCCTATCACCAGAACCATTAGTCACTACAGTCCTAACAAGGTCATTACCTCCCATCTTAGAAAATCCACTCTCAGTTTTTGTATTTGATTTTGATGTGGCATGCCCTGCAATTTTATGATTGGTTTGGAGCACATTGCACATCCTGCATAACTTTCAGAGGAATGGAAACCTTCTTTTGCCTTGACAATAGACACAGATAGAGCAGAGGCATGA
Source organism: Toxostoma redivivum (assembly GCA_013397375.1). Lineage (NCBI taxonomy): Eukaryota > Metazoa > Chordata > Aves > Passeriformes > Mimidae > Toxostoma > Toxostoma redivivum. Next base: position 989,090 of record VXBI01004484.1, read on the forward strand.
ATCGGAACTTGGTAGCACCCCTGCATGACCTAAACTGAGAATTTGATATAGCTGCCATCTTGAAGTTAACAAAAAGTGGTTCCAAAAACCTCACTGCAATTATGAGCCTGAAACCAAGGAGGAATCTGAATTAAGTCCTGCGTGGCCAATTTAATAATTCCATTTAGGAAGGATCATATTTAGCACTGATGTGAGCATATAGACTGCAACCTGACACTGATAATTGCTTTGCCCCATGTGTTTGGAACTGTGGGAATAGACTCCACTAGTAAGATTCACTACAAAATGTGGGCCTGACCCAGTGCTTATTCAAGTTAATTGGAATTTTTCCATGACATTAGCTGCACACCTTAACATATACCAAAACTCAACAGCACTAGTGACTTTAAGACTCACATCATCACAGCAGCTTCCCTGCTCCCTGCTTGACACTGAGAAAATAAAGTATGATATACCCTGGATTTTAACACACCACACCACCCCAAAATTAATTTTTCTTTCTGTGGATAAATAAAGAAACAGCTCTCCACCTTCTTCCATCAAACCCAGAGCTGTCTTATATATATATATATATATATATATGCAGAAACATATTTTTAAAAACCTCACCAAACTAAACCCACAGTCAGGTATCAGGCTGCACTTACAATTCCTCACAGGGTTCTGTTCCCCCACAGCCTGCTAAAAAAAGCACAGCAGGGGCAGAAGTTGGTGTGCCTGTGTGTACCTGCGTGTCTAGCAAGCCCCTGGGGGAAAAAAGTCTGAATATGACTTATTCTTGTCACAAATGCTCCTAGACAGCAAAAAGGGAGGGAGGAGGTCAAGAAGAGGAGTCCAAGCCTCTAGAGTAATAAAGTCAAGTGCTGGTCACCTCTGGCTGACAAACAGGCAGAACTGCTCCCACATCATGGGTTAGTTTTATACTGCTTCTTACAGATATAGAAGACCAGGCACCTACTTTACTTTCCAAGTAAAACTACATGTCTGAAAAGCAAAGCAAAGAAGGCAACAGGAGGCTTCCAGAGCTGTGCATTACAGTTGTTTCATAGGACCCTTAATTTGGACAAAATCAAGTGTTTCACTTAAAATAACAAGAAAAATACAGCAGAAGCCATGGATTTACAATATGCAATAGAGGAACTTGATACTTGGTGGAACCTAGAAAGGCTCTACTGTGATAAACTTATGACTTGGAACAGCCTTTTCTGGATGCTCTTGAATGCAAAGAAAACTCAGTAAAGCAGGTCAGAGTCATAATCTTTCAGGATGCCATTATATTTTTCTCAAGAATTACACATCTCAAGATAAGAACAAAAGAAATAATACTGAGAAAAAAAATCTACTTTTCATTGCTAGTGCCTGGAAATCCTGGGTAATCAACTTCAAATGCCTGAGAAAACATCAGTCTTTCTAGAACTGCCACTTGGGATATCCTGAATCTCTATCCCTTTGAGAGTGTGCAGGACAGATATGAATATCAAAAAACTCCCAGAAGTCTAGGGCTTCCTGTCAAAACCCCTTAAAGACTGAGCCATACACAGTGCTCTGTCTGCCCTGGCTCCAGAAAGGTCTGAGTCATCTGGCTTTAAGCAGAATTTAAGAAAATAGGTCAAACTGAACTTCTCATCACAGGCAATTGCAGTGAAGTCAATCAGCTTGCACAAGCATTGCTCTCAGCACAAACTGCCCTCGTATTTCTGTCTAGATAACTAATCAAATTAATTTATGATCATATCAAATAGCATGACTTCCCCAAGAATGTACAGACTAACACTCCTGGCTGATAATTCTTACTTATAAAAGTTGCTTCCCAGGTCAAAATTATGGAGAAGGATCACACTGCAGGAATCTTTGTTGAAGTAATACATCCAATGTAAGTAAGAGTGTAGCTTGAAATTGCTAGACAGACCAAAAGATTTATTTCTAAGCAATTAAATAGATAGTTATTATCTCAGAAACTCTCTATTGGCTACCGAGATCACCAGTCTACAGCAGACAAAGTTACAATCAGCACATAATAGGGATGACTGGATTTTTTCCTTTATAAATGACTCATATTAAGTCTGCTGCTTGCAGTTCAGAACAGTTTACTTGAAGGTCAGGGATATGACTGTGCATGAAGCACATTCATTTAGGGAACACTTTCACACAGAAAAGAAAACAGCAAATGAAGAAGAATAGGCTTGGCAGGCTTGGCCCCAAAGTGCTCATTTGCAGTAACAGTTACAGACTCTTACCCAAGCTTTCCAGGTCAAAGGCCTAGGACTTACCATGTTTCCTGTGTGCCACAGGGGGAACCATACAAAACTAGCAGGTTTTCATTTGTTTTTCAGTTCACTATGGTTCCTGTAATTTCCAGTACCAGTGTGTTTAAAGCAATCTGAGAAAGTCACAAAATGCAAAAAGCTTTGGAGGATGGAGGCATGGGGAGAGCCACACAGCAAGTTCAGTAAAGTCAAACTCTGACCAAGCTCAGACAGAGGATGAGAGGCTGAGCTGGGAGAACAAGCTAAAGCTTCATGAGATCTAACAGAGGTACAAATGAACAGGCAAGCAGGCAGAATCAACTGGGAACATGAGATGAGGGGAAGTAACATTCAGCCAGAAGAGAAAGATGTTAAAGGGAAGGAGAATGAAATGAGAGATCAGGAAACCTGTGAACACCTCCCTAAACTTCCAGGGTGACTTTGAAACAACAGACCCTCCCAACCTTCAGGGGCTTCCCCACCACTGAGAAGCACTTTCCAGTAACACATGAACCAAGAGTTCTGAGGCAGCTGCAAAGGCTGATTAAGGTACGAATGCTGGCAAAGCTGTAGGGGGAAGCTTTCATAAGCATCTGCCTCCACTGAGCCTGACAGCAGCATACACTGTCAATCACCTCACTTCAATAAGTGCTCACATTTTTCTCAAATTAGAAATTAAGACAACACAAATCCCTAGGAATAGCATACAGTTTCTATACATATCCCCCAGTGAGCTAGCAGTGATGAAGTGAAGCAAGAAGCTTCTGACATTATCACAAGCATCTTTTTCAGTCTTTCCTCCTTCGGCATAAACATAGGGTCCTCTGAACAGTACAGAAACCTGCATGAGGAACTTTTTATTTTCTCCAAAAAGAAGCAGAGAGAAAAAAGGTTCTTACTCTCCTCTTTTTAGTCCCTGCTTACTATGGGCCAGTCATTTTTCATCATCAGACCCCTATCCTTTAGTTGCTGCTTGTACTTTCACTGTGGACTGGTGTGAAGCACAAGCACGGAGGGAGAAGTTTGGCTTTGCATCAATCCCACCTTTACATCAATCCCACGTCATCATTCTCCCACTGCCCCCAGAGTTTAACACAATGAGGCTCTACAACACCAACAGACAATACATGCACCATCAACAGATCTTGCTGACAAAAAGCCATATTAAGCATTGTTTACCTCTTTAAAACCTTGAATAGCAGTCAACACAAAGAAGCTGCGGTGTCCTAAAGGATCTGAAGAAACAGCTGTATAATCAGTTTTTGCTGAAATCCTGGAACATATTTTAATGTGAATCTTGCCAAGCTCTTTAATATCGGCCCATTGGTTAAAGCCTCAATACCCAGGCTAGATTTTAGTAATTTCTTAGGGGCTTTTATAAAAGCAGGAAATACTAACAACTAAAATCTAATTCAGCTTTTTCAGTGATGCATTGCTATAATATATAACAACATACCTATAGTACTCTTCAAAATCTTAGCCATCATGTGGGTTAAGTTATTCACAAGAAATAAAAACTTATTGCTAATATATGCTAATTTTTGGAGGTTTTATAGATTCAACTGCTTCACCTGTATGATCCATGATGTCTATCTGTCAAAACCTAAGTCTCCAGGGAACACAGGTAGCAGAAAGGGGAGGATTTTGCTTTCCCAGAGGTTTAAACCAGAGAAGAATATGACTGAAGGCTGAACTAGAAGGACTGCAGTACAATACATGTTTCATCCAAAGTGGAGTAAATGCAGAAAATTAGTGGTAAAACTCACTGCAGATCTTTTTTATTACTTTGCATTACAAAAATTCCAAGGGGTCCCAGCAGAGCTTAGGACTGCAGTATACAATGTGCTCTGACATTTTAACAGACTTTTTGTCCTAATGATCTTCAAGTTTCCTCTAGAGCAGTCATCCTCTGGGCTTAAAGCATCCTGGCTTCAAGACTTTGTTGGTTCAAACTTTGGGAAAGGTCTAAGTGCATTATGAGGCCAATAGCAGATGGACGTTTTCAATCACTCTGTGGGTTATTGCTGGAAATACATCACCAAAACGTATACTAAGACGTCAAACACATCTATGTTCCTTACATCACCATGAACAGCTAGGAACTTAGTGTTCACAGGCAGTACTTGAAGAGCATGCTGAGAAAAGATTCACGAGAGAACAGTTTGCAATCTTGTGATGCTAGCACTGAAACACACATTTCTGCAAAAAAATATTTTCCCCTCCCCACAATAGTTTAAGGTTTAAAGGTGAGACTACTAATTACTTACAGCCAAGCATTAAGACCAAGTTGCCCAGGAATGTTGTCTACTATCTCTGTTGGTTTTCAACCAACAGAGAAGGTTGGAAGGGATAAGACCCCAAGCAATCTGATCTAACTAGATCTGCTCTGAGCTCTGGATGTCCCATCCAACCAAAGTTATTCTATGATTCTAAAACATTCAATCAATAGTATCTTCCTCTGATTTGTACACCTTTGAGGTAACAACCAAAAGTAGTCTCGGGGTGTGTGAGTGTACTTCTGCACTCTGCAAATTCCAAGCTTTCTTGTGAGGGTAATAGTTTTCAGCCACTCAGACAAGGTATTTGAGTGGGATGTGACCATGCTACAGCCCTTTGGTAAGGAGCTGGTGAGTTGTGCTCATGGGAATATACACAGCTTTTGAGTTTTCTCCAGAGAAGCTGTTTGGCCTTTTTCCTCAGGGAACCTGCAGCTTCTTGAATAACTACAAATAAGCTTTTCATACCAAGGCACTATTTTTTTTCCCCTGGCCATACTTTGCCATTTTTCTAGCTGTTTTGAGAAATACAGAATTATGTGTATTTTGTAATTATGCCTTGTAATCTTTCTGATAAAGGTTCCTCCATCCCTTCCTAGCCACCTCCATCTGAAGGAATGCCACCCCCACAATCTGGTTGCCAGAAAACAGCTATCCTGGGAAATGCAATGTGTTAAATGACAAAGGACTGCTCTGCCTGCCTGAGGCATCATGCTTTTGATGTCTGCACAGAAACATGCTGAGGGGGAAATGAAAAGGCTACCAACGCTGACAACACAGGGCACCAGCCACAGCTGCACACAGGAGAGGAACAGGAATTCTGTGAGGCCAATCTGGCCATCAATGGGAAATGCAGGGACTGTTAATGGGGAGCAAGTTTTTGCTTCACTCTTTCTCTTGTTCTTCTGACCAAAGCAAGACTTAAAAGGGAGACAAGGTGAGAAAACAAAGAATACAGGTTCTAGAGAATGAAGCAGCTTATTATAAAGCTATTATGAATATTGGGCCTGATGCTTAGCTAGGGGATAATCAAGTCAGCAATTAGAGATGATGAATGGTTGAAGGGGCTTTATAATGATATGGAAAGATTTTCATCTTTATATCAGACAGGTTGAATTCAGGTCAAGTCAGTACCAACTGAACATGAATGCCACTGATTTATTTCATCAGGTTTTGTAGTCCCTTGTAAGCTATTTGGGACAAAGGCTTATTCATAAGTAATTATCTGCAATAAGCACCTCCACTTGCATGAGGCAGGGCTTTAAACAAGGTACTGTTCGAACAGCCTGTCTTTGAAAAGGTTACAATTCAAGTAGATAAAACTGTAAAAGTATTATTTAAATATGAAAAAGAGAAAGATGGCATTGTTTGTCCAATGCTTTACAGAAATGATGTGTTGGACCTTTATTTTAATCTATGTACAATTATGAGCCAGTTCTTCTTGCCTGGGCATTTAGAAACTGCACAGTGCCTGTTGGGCAAAACTGCAGTCTATATAAAGAAGCAAAGAACATAAGGTGCCCTTTACTAGCCACCATGTTAATCAGCATCTTTCAAGAGTCTGCTTCTGCTCTCACAAGTCTCCCTGGTGAGAAAGAGAAGGCGTGTTAGTTAGTACCAAGGAATGGCGTCAGCTTCTGGCTTTCCAGCAAGGGCTATAAACAACATTATCTTTACACAATGGTCAACTCCTCTTCTACTGGGTCACTGTCAGAGCAGCACTGGGGTTTGCAGGTCACAACTTGTAGTTCAGATCCTCTCCTGAAATTTTTGGGAATTCAGAGTTATGAATCCTCTATTTTTTACATTTGGGAATAGTAAATAAATACATGAGACTAGATTAGAGGTATTGGCAAACAGAGACAGTTAAGGGACAAAAAGAGGTAGGGAAGCTGGAGGAGAGAAAGAATCTAGGAAATTTAGTTGATCCTGGAAGGAGAAAAAAAATAAAACAAGGAAAAAATACAGAGAGCTAATACACAGAGACCCCCAAAGAAACTGCAGTGACCTGACCCATCAGTGGGATTATACTGATGTAGTCCATCATCATTGTCATTGATTTAGCACAGATTTAAAATTCCATGCACTATAGTGCTTCATCCAGCACACTACTAAGCAATGCTACTCTGCAGCATGTTCTACTTTGAGTCTGTGCAATGGGACAACATTTGGCATTTGCAGCAGTATAATCATGTTGAATAACTGGACTGTGAAAATCTTTAAACATCAATTTCCTCAAGTCCATAGGACTAGTACAAAACCAGTGGTGTGGAGGACAGTGAATGGGAGGTTTAACCAGTCATCAATTTCCCATTCTAGCATGCAGTGTCCATACAATTAGATTTTATATTTTGACAATTGTACGAGAGTTAAAGTAATTACAATGATATGAAGTTTGAAGTGTGGAGTTTAGGACTAGGACTTCTGGAGCTGTGAATGCCTCCAAGGCAGGAATGTGCTTATTGACGTACAACCAAGTAATATTAAATCAAGGCATCTGAGAGAGGAGGTGGGAGGCAGTGTCTTCATGGCTAGGAAGAAAAAAGAACAACTTTGTAAGGAGAGACAAAGGGATTCTAGCTTTGGATGGCACAGGAGATAATGTCTTTCCTTAATTTCTTTCTGCACCTTCTTCCCATCCTCTGAGAACAGATAGAAGTAGGCATTTTGGACAACAAAGGAAGGGGGAAGGATTGCAGTTTGATTCAGGAGAAAAAAATTAGGAGCTAGCTGAGGTGCTAAATCAGTCAAGAAAATTCTTTACTCTCACTTAAACTACTGTGTACTAGTACTTATTCTTCTGATGTTCTCCTTCACTGTTAAAAGTCTATGGATTGAATAAATCTATTGTCTCTACATTCTGTCTCCTGGCACATTTGACTCTGAACATGTAACACAGCATTTTTGCTGCACAGTAATGGTGACATTGGGACAATTAAACAGACACTGAGATTTCCAGTGTATCACCCCAGATATCCAAAGGCTTACAGCTGCCCAGTGTCAGAGCTGGTCATGCTAGGTTTGACAAAATGATATAATTCAGGGACTCCTACCAAGAGAACTCTAGCTTTTAGGAGAATACTAGGGAAGATTAATGGTCTTGAGAGTCCTGAGGTGTGAAGCACCACACCCATAACCTCTGTTTTTTGTTCACGTTTTGAAATTGATGGTGGTTATTCAGATATAGAACACATGTCTCAACTGCATCACAGAAGCAATTTAGAAAATACACTTTGCCTCTGCATAATAGATACTTGTAAAGTTTATGGTGGTTCTTCCATATCTCAGTAGACACAGGAGGCATTGCAAGCCTGACCCATTCAACTCTGTTGACAAGAAGCATGGCACTGAGATGAGAGACACTGTAATATCAGAGTCTTTTAGTTCTAAGGTCTAAAATTGTGTGCCAACATTCTGTAAAGTAGTACCTTCCAATGGTCTACTGCCTGGGAGGATGGATAGTTGTTTATCTATCATTTTAATGAAGATTACAGAGTTTTTTTGGGCTTTATTTATTTATTTTTATTTTTAAATTGTTTCAGGCATCATTTTTTGCTATCTTTGGCTATAAAAGGTGCCTGGAATGACAGGTCAGATAAGACACAGGCCTTTTAAAAATGTGAAAACATTTTTCAAACAGTGTTGTGCTGATAAAGATTTTTGATAATGCAAGCCTTGCAAAAATAGGTTTCCAGGAAACAATGGATCTACACACTTGGGATGACAGTTAAAAGCAAAACAGAATAGGGAGATGTCACAATGCAAAGCTTTTTTTGGATGATTGGTATACCTTTATAATTTAATCTCTGTAGATTAATCATTCTCTGTGGTTTACTGTGCTCACAAAATTAAATACACTGAAATTCAAACCAAGGATCCTGAAACAAACCCAGTCAGAGTCATTAACAATGCTCCAGTGAGTATGCTGGCACACTTTGATATTCCAGGTCAATGAAGCTTGTTCTAAGCAAAACATCTGGAGCACTCTAAATCCAGCTTGCTTTAAAATCTAAATCTATGCTGAGCTTCTCTTCATTTCTTTAAGATGCCTTTTAATTACAGTCCTGATCAATGCCATTTTGCAAAAATAATTTCCTGTGCTACTTTCCCCATTAACAATTAAAATTACTATTTTCTTTCATTCTACTCTGGATAGTGTCTCAGAGCAGAGCATCAAAAATCTTAATTTCTGTTCATTAGCATTGATTTTTGATCCAAATACAGAATTCTAATGTTGGTATGTGGTCTGAAGGTTTTAGAATTTAGTCATACCTTCCTCTGCCTTTTTCTTCTCAGAGCTGGATTGAAACAAACACTTAGGGTATTTAAGGCTAGATATAGATCTAAGCTAAGAAAATGAATCTTCATTGCTTCTTAAGACTTTTTAAAGGGAGTCATTGGAGTCAATCAGAATTGAAATGCATTCCAACCCACTAAACTGACAAAGAGTTATTTAAATAAGCATTCAACAGATTTTGTCTTTTATATATATGTATTCAACCAAGTGAAACTGGGCATCTTTGGAGAATGCACTTACTTGGCAAAAACCTAATGCTATCAGATTCTGGCCATTGGATATTGTACAAAGATTCCACATCCTTCCCCTTTGCCCCCTTTTTCTCATGGAAAAATGCAACCAAATAGTATTTCTCCTGTGCCAAATAGGCCCCACCTGAAACTGCATTCTCAGCCTCAATGTTTGAGAACATCTATGTCTCTAAGGCTATGCTGTGAATCCATTAATTCTGAAAAGCAGACAAAGAAGCTGGGCACCCTTCATTCCTCAAAAATGTTGTAGGGGTTTTTTTTTGTTTTATTTTGTTTTTTAAATTTACCAAAATACTTCGAGCCTTTCCTAAAACAGAAGTCCCAGACCAATTTCTGTTTGGTAACTCTCCTCCTGTATACACTGAAATTTCATTTTGGCTTTGTCTTATGGGAAGAACATCCCAATGAATCTGTGTCAACTCTTCAGCAGCTTTACCTTCCCCCATAAAGCTATGAAAAACTTCTGTAAAATCAATGCACAGATTATTGCGGAATTAAACTCCTCCACCATGTTAAACTGAATGCAAATTCATGCAAATTTTGCTGTAAAATGTCTTTTGCATTGCTCAATATAAGGCAGGTGAACCCACAACAACAGACGTAATTTTCAAGGGAAAAATCACACTTAGAAACCTCTCTGGCCACACTGTGGGAAGTTCACATCAAGGAGAATGATTTCCTTGCAATCTATATTGCAAAAATCCCTCTTATATGTCTTACTTTAGATACTGTTTTATGGATGTAGAGTGAGGAAAATCTACTAAGTACTAGTAAGTCTAGCAGAATTCAGTTCTTACATAGCATGAGCCCATTACAGTGGTGATTATCAGGGCATCAGTGACACAGCAAGATCTTCCCAGATACACCAATATCTAAAGCAGAGCTAAACTGCATGAACAAATACAGAGCACAAATCCTAGTTGGTAATTGTACCACACTGAGTTCTGACAGCGAGCTCTGTAAAGATACGAGGCTTAATCACTAAAGAAAAGACTCAGAAGGAGCTCCTGTCCCATTACATGCAAATGTATTTATCATCCTGTGGATAAGTAACTGAGATACAGCAATGTCTTGCACAAATTGACTGCATGTCTGAAGTAGGGCTGCAAGATACACATCTGAAGGGAGGAGCTTACTTTTAATGATCGCTCCAGTCAGTTCTTGTAGGCAAATCCATTTAAAAATCTCCCAATCTTGGCAAGAAGTGGCTGCAAGTTACTACTACACCTAGGCCTGGGTCTGTAATTTGCTTCAGAAGAGATATATCCATAGAGCAATGCATTGCTGCATAAGGATGCATGGAGCATGACATCTGGAAGAAGCACTGTGCCAACACATTGTGCCATACAGACGCTCTGTTAACTGGCTGTGAGTTAAGAAGAACAGGAAAGAGCTGGCATTTTTCAGCTTCCCCAGGATTTGTGGTAAAAGCTAGCAACTGCACTGCCCATTGAAAAGAAATATTGAATGTGCGTGGGTAGTGTACAAGCTCTTATGCCAAGATGCAGAAGCAGCATCTCAGAGGTGGCTTTCCAAGCTATTTGTTTTCCTTCTTTGTTTCCTCTTCTAAAAAAAGAACTACTGAACCATATTCTGGCACTTAGAAGCCTCCCAAAGATGATGTTTCCAGTGGTATTTAGACGTTTTGCTATTGCACAGACCTTTGTTTTTTACATGTTTACAGTAGCATACACGCATTAAATATAAGAATGAATACTTTGTTTACCTAGAGTGTCCCTAAGGAGGCTGAATTATTGAGGTCTGAAATATCTCTATCCTTTTTTCTACCCTGGGGCTGATTGCTAGCCTGCAATTGTCAGTCATGGGAACTGAAAGTTAGGTGGCCAAAAATAAAAGCTACTGCAAAGAAAACATGTTTTACAGAAAAAATATGAAAAGAAAAATCTATAATTATCCAGTCACATTGGTGACAGTGAGATCCTCCCAGCTTTCCAACCATGTACAATTAGCAATTGTTTTAAACAATCAATGAGTTAATTACAGCAGTAACTTCCCATTACATTTCATGGGGAATGTATTATTTGGTGGGGTGCATTAGACACTATAAAGTAGTACTTCCATTTAAAAGACAAGCAGAAAGAGTATCACGGTAAGCAGTGTATGCCCGAGTCCTACATGACTTCCCAGCAGCATTCCTCTCTGCAGTGCCAGTGGCTCTTTTCCTTTTGGGGTACACATTTCCTCACCAAATGAGACCTGAAGCCCCAGTCAGGCTCAAAATGTATCTCTTCCTGCATGCAGAATCTCATCTACCCATCCAAGAAGCACACTTGGCGGTGTAGCACGTGCAATCCAGCAGTGCGACTGCCATATACCACTCTCTTACTCTAGGGACACATTCAGATGTGGCTTAAATAAGACAGGACTCCTGTCAGTAACCACTTTTCTCTTTGAACACTAAATTGTCGATATGTTCCTAAGCGTTTTTGTCTCTTTTTAAAAAAGCTTCTTACTAGCAAAGATTAATGACTTTACTGTCCCTGTGAAAAATGGTGAGGAAAGCACTGCTAAGCACAGCTACGATTTATCTATCTATATAAAAATCCTACTGCTTAGCTTTGATTTGCTGCAGAAACACAATTTTAGCTTGGTATGAGATACTCATTTGCATCAAGGCAATTGATAAATTGATGCCTAGTGTAAGAGCTGGCATCATAATCTAGTACCTCGAGCTTTTGTGGTTCATTATCATCTCAAGAGTGTCCAGGTCTGCATTCAATTACATGCTTCCAGAATGCAATTTCAGTTTCATGTAGTGATTGTAGACTTCTAGATTCTGCCCAATAAAGTAAAAAAAAATATTCCTTTTGCATTGCAACTGGTGCCTGGTTCCTTGTCCTGCTGGCAATTGGGCATTTCATTATAAGTGCCAGAAATCTGCACTGCTGGGAGAACATGGAATGATCTACCTATTGCTTTCAGAAAATCACTGCTGCTTTGATAAAAAAGCAACTGCTTACATGCATACTGGACTCTTAGTTTTCAGGCTGGATGGAGCAAGGGCCTTCACCAAGGGAAGAGCCATCTCATGCAGGTGCAGGGAATGCATTCTATTTTGGAATCCCAAATGGCAAGCCAGAGAACGTATATTCTGTCAAGAGAAGGCAAGCCAGCACAGGAAACAGCTAAGGGTATGCATTAGGAAAGCTATACATGTAGTGTTTCTGTCTTCCTAGCCCTAAACAAGGCTGAGTAATGGCATGTCATTGCTCTGCTTTGGAGATGGCCTTCAGGTATGATACTACTTGCTTGGAGGGAATGAGATGAAAGCAAGCCAGCAGCAACCCCTCCCTTCAAACTCGCTGAGCATCAGCCACACTCACTATATCTTTGCTAACCTTCAGTGACAAACCCGTGGTTTGTATTCCACTCCCCCAAGCCACTCCCCTGAGTTACTGCTGCAGTTTCCAGCATTAGCTGGAACAAGCTGTCTTCCCCCATGCTTTGCCAATTACAACCTACAGATGCTGGGAGGCAAGGAAGGCACCAAGAATATGTCCTTATGCAAACATGGACATTCACATTATGCACAAGGTTGGCCCGACAAACAAAGACACACATCTGACACAGCACTCCATTCTAGATCATTTGCCTCTCTTTTAAGGATGATAAAGTATATCACAAACTAGCTCACAGAAAAAAAAATAGTATTTTGCTGCATTCTTGAAATGGGTATTGTTTTCCATTGTTTTATCACATTTAATCTCTGAGGTTATGACACAATGAAAGTTTCCTTGTAATAATTGCATAGAGACTTCCAAAAGAATTTTGTTTCCCTAATAGAATGTCACCAGATGATGATTAATCTGTCTCTCCTTTGAGGTGCCAAAGAAAGGAGATTTAAAAATAACCCCAACCAAATAAAAAAGGCCAATCTGAAGGTTCATGTTTTCAAATACAACTAGTGACTACATGGGCCTAGTTTAATATGCACTGAAGACTTTCAAAAGCAAGGGGAAAATATTTTCTAAAAGGCAGTCCCCTTTAAAATGTGTTCAGCCAGCCATCAGCAAACAAATAAAAGCACAATTGTTTGGGAAACTTAAGCCTAAACACCATCAATTTTAATCTCATCTTTAAATACAATTTCTGAAATGGCAGCACTGACTTTACAAGCAGAGAGCAGAGAAACAGCAGAGAATGACTCCTGCAGACAGAGTCACACATGCGACAAAAGCAAGGTTGCAAGTGCAGCAATTGTAGCAGCACTTCTTCAGGGAAAACCAGCTTGTAAGCAAGAAAACTCAGGCACAAAACAGAACAAAACCACTCCAAAATGACTCAGAGGTCTCAAAGGCTGAAAACAACAGGTCAATTTTAATGGCTGCAAAAAAATCCAGCGCTGTTCTTCCAAGCAGTTATGTATCAGGAACAAAAGGATGAACACAAGCAGGGCTGATTTCCAATTAATCACTGCTACAAAAAAATCCAGCACAGACTGTGTCCCATTTAAACATGAATTTGCAGCTTCTGATTTGCAGTCCATCCCTTAGGATAGTTTGGGTCAGTCTGTGGACTTGGTAATTAGTGTTGGTGCCTACAATGAAGGCCATCAGAGACTCAACCATGGTTTCTTCATCCTGGTTTTGTCCCTGTAATAAATGTCTATGTTCAACCACTGCTGACTTGATATTTTATCAGATGGTTCCTCTCACCCTCCTCAGCCTGACAGTTTTCCAAGACCACATTTTAGTGGCCACTCTAGATTGGTGGTGCTGGGTTCATTTTGTTAATTCCCTTTTTCTTTGAGCAAAAACCCCAACAAATCACTGTTTAACACCATGGCATCCAGACTAAATGCCTCTACCTTCTTCTGCTGTTTAAGGCATCTGTAAATAACTGATAAGGATTACTTATCTCTGCAGATGGCTTATGTTTTGGCAGACAGGGGAAAACCCATCAGCTCCAGTCTAAAGTAAGATTCTGAAGCGGAGGTTAGTCACTCCTGCTGCTCATGGCTATGCTCAAGCCTTGGAGCTACTGCATCTCTATGGCTTGTGAATGGGCCAAAGCTTCTTTCTCACTTTGATATATATGCAGAACACCACAGTAATTAGCTCACTACACTGCTAATGTAAGACAGCATAAGTCTATCAAGTTCAGCATGGCTGAATCCTTTACTCTCACTTGTGATGTGACTTACAAATAGGAGTAATAAATAACAGTCACCTGAATGCTAAATCTGTTTCTCCCCTGAAGGAACTACACTTGCTTCACATCCTATGCAGACGAAACATCCCTGGGTCATTTCCTCCATGTGAGGTAAATCATAGAAACATCTCCAAGATCAAATCCAACCTTTGACCAAACACCACCATGCCAACTAATCCATAGCACTCAGTGTCATGTCCAGTCATTTCTTGAACAATTTCATGGATGGATACTCCACCACCTCCCTGGGTAGTCTGTTCCAATGCTTTACCACCATTTTAGTGAAGATACTCTTCTTGATGTCCAACCTAAACCTCCCCTGGCACAATGCGAGGCCATATCTTCTTGTCCTGTTACTGGATGCCTGGGAGAAGAGACCAACTCCCACGTGGCTACACCCTCCTTTCAGGCAGTTGTAGAGAGTGACAAAGTCTCTGAGTCTTCTCTTCTTGAGGCTAAACACCCCCAGCTCCCTCAGCTGCTCTGCATATGGCTCATTCTCCAGACCATCTAACCAGCTTGTACTGGTTATACAGTATAAACAGTTATACCATGTCCATGAAAACCTAGAGCAAAACAGGTAAATTTAAAGTTCATGTGGTCACAGCTTGGGCACAGCAGGAGAGTGGACTGGCCTCTCAATGCTAATGATCCCACCAACTTTCTTTCAATGTTCATTTCAACACCTAAAGTTTTGCCCAACAGATATAACTCTCATCTGGGTCAGGTCTCCAATGAGTAGATTCGCTTTGCCTTTGGGAAACAAAAAGTACATTTGGCTAGTTATATCATTTAGATCTTTTCACTCTACTCTGTAACTGCTTAGAGTTGCAGAAACAAAAGGAGAAAAGCCATTGCTTCTTTATTTATTTCCTTCCCCCCCTCTACTTCCCATGCTTATTCTCAGTAATTTTTAATTTTAGATATTTAACAAAGATACAATACTACTTTCAGGTTCTGTTTGGTTTTTAAAGATTAAAATAAAGATGGCTCAGAAGCTTCATATGCTTAAACACACACTTATTCACTTGTTTCAGACAGAGACAAAATGCTTAGCAGAGAAGTAATCTACCGTTCCCTCTGACCCCCCACCAAAAAAAAAAGGCAAAAAAGCCAGTAAGGCATAGGTGAACATAAAATAAAACAAAATTCTTAGCTGTCTAGATCAGCAGCATGCAGGCAGTAAAACGGAAAGAAATCTCACTAACATGACATAACAGTCAATTACAGTAAGCAACGTTTAATGTTAAATATTGCAGCCTGATTAATCAGCAGATATTCCTATCAGTGAAAATGGTGCTCTGCAAGTTCCAAGTTTTAGTTCACTGCACCACATTAAGCAAAAGGTGGGAAAGATACAAAGGGAGACAGATTCATCTTTTGTGTAATTGCACTGACTCCAAAAGCAGACTCCTTGTACTCTTGAAAAGGTTCTGACTTGATATTAAATCCACACTCAGAGGGATCCTCCTGATCATAATCTCCCACTAGGATATTGAAGTGTTTTACTTTTTAAGTGCTTTCCCAATACATTTCTAAATGTATATAAATTGACAAAATGAAAAAGACGAATGCTTCAAAATATTGTAGGTTAGGTTCATTTCTGAAGAGTTACAACCGAGGGCAAAACACACCACAGAAAGTATGTGGTGGGCTTGAAGCCCAGACTACCATCACATCTGGAAAAGTTGCAGTATTTGGGAGGTTGTTTTCAGGAATTCCTGGCCTTGCTGCAGTCAGTAAAACTGAGTTTCTCACTGCATAGAACTACTCCAAACCAGAAACCCAAAGCTTTACATAAAGTTCTTACTCACATGGAATCTCCCAAATCTCTTCTACAGCTTAAAAGACTCACAATATGAATCTTTCAAAGTTTTGCCTGCTCTTATACTGAACTGCTACAGAATGAAGGACCATTTTAACATTATACCACTGAATTGACTGCCTTGACATCCTGAAATCCCTTCTGATTGAAATTATCCTTTGATGCTAAGTAGCATTAGTATATTCAAAATTGAATTTTGGTAAACTGGAAAACAATATTGAGAAAAAGTTGTCTAACTCAAAATTCAAGATCCCTAAAAAACTAAACTTTGAAAAAAATAGCATGAAAAACTGAGAATAATGCTGCAATTTATTTTGGTAGTGAGCAAATTCTGACCAATCATATAGGACTTTTTTTTCTATTTCACTGCTATGAAACAACTCAAAGCGTGATAAAAATTATTTTCAAGCAAGAATATTGTTTACTCAATGGTGTGGGTTTCCTTTCTTGTTCTTTGAATCTGTCATGAGGAAGAGGAAACAAGTCTTAAACAACACTTGACTCTCTAAGAAATGCTCTCTCAGAAAACAGTTTTTTCCACTACAGATGCACTTCCAAAAGTTTCCAGCATTTTCTTAGTTTGCCCATGCTGCGAATCTATGTGGATCTGACAACTGGTTAAGAGAACTAGGAAACCAAGTGCATTTTGCCATTTCTTACAGACGTTTTATATGGGTACATCAGACAGTGTGAAACAAGAATAAACTTAGAGGCAGAAATATTGCAATGGTGGTCAAAGTCACAGCTGCAGCTTCAATTTGCTCTGCACTTCACTTGTAAGTGAATTCCATGTTTCCCCTAGTCATTGTATTTTAAAAACACAACCTTGGATTTTTCTTGGTTGGTTTTTTTTTGTTTGCATTTTAGGTTTGTTTGTGGTGGGGTTTGGTTGTATTTTGGGTTTGTTTGTTTGTTTGTGGAGTTTTTTGTTGGTTTTGGTTTCTGTTTGTTTTCTTTGGTTTGGGTTTTTGTTTGTTTGGGTTTTATTTGGTTTTGTTTGTTGTGGGTTTTTGTGCTTGTTTTACCCTCTCAGGTTAATAAACCACAGAATTTCTAACAGACACATTTGCTCCTTTATCAGCTTGATAGGCTGTTAAAAATGCCAGACACCTTCTGTTCTACTGTCTGAGAGTGGTAGGCTTAGAAAGTTTGAGGCATCTGGACTTTACTTACATACCTATTGCAGTCTATTGCTTGAAAATCAAGGCAAAAATAACAAAATTTGAGACTGTTTCTCAATTTGATAAATCAAATCCTAGCTTCACTGTTGAGCTAGAATTTTTCTTCTAATCAACATATAAAAGATTGTGTTGGACCATTTTCTTTTTTTGTCACTCAACACATAGAGTTTCCTCAGAAAAGTTCTATTTGCAGATTGTTTATCCA
Source organism: Toxostoma redivivum (assembly GCA_013397375.1). Classification (NCBI taxonomy): domain Eukaryota; kingdom Metazoa; phylum Chordata; class Aves; order Passeriformes; family Mimidae; genus Toxostoma; species Toxostoma redivivum. Next base: position 1,006,543 of record VXBI01004484.1, read on the forward strand.
ATAAAACATAATGACTCCTTCAGAGATTAAAAGTCTAATCTTCAGTAAAGCTGACCACCTCTTATGAAAATTAATAGGTCTGTGCTTTTCTACCTAACTAATCCTCACTCTTACTCCCCTCATGGAGATAATGCATAGAAATAAGATGATGCTGAAAGAAGTTTCAGTTCATTCAACTTCTGATCTCCTGAGATTGCAGAGCACAGAGAAGGGTTCTGTAAGAAGACATCTGAATTATATTTTTTTCTTCAATATCTTTGAAAGATACTGTAGCAATATGCTGTGATACAGGACTATCTAGTGAGCTTTCTTGATAGCTGTGAACGAATTTGACTACACAGATGTCCCCTATAATATCATGGAGCAATGGCACTACAGAAATGATGACTATAACCTTTCAGTGCCTATCTGGGGAGATTGCCCTGCAGACAGACAACATTCAGTGGTCTAGGTCATAGGAAAGGAGACATTCTCCTGTAGCTGCTCCCCAAGACAAGATAAACTGCTTCTTAATTTCAACTGGTCATGGGTCTATATTTTGGGAGCAGAACAAGCAGGGTTGCAGTCTCAATAACAGAAATGAGCTACAAAGACCCAGCTCTGCTAACACACGTGTAGTTCTGCTAACATATCAGCAAAGGCAGTGGAGTTAGATCTCTGCTAAAGTCACTGTATCTGTTGTATGATTCCAGTGACAGCTACAGATAGGAAAGATGCCTTACACTTACCAATGTTTGCCTGAAGTCTTTTTACTGCAGATACCTCCACTGTGAAATAAACTCAGGAAAAAGACTGTTTAGCACTGACAGACTTCTGAACATGCAACACAGTTAGCAATATCACTATTAGGGAGGACCAATAATCATGCACCACATTTTACAAACTTATAACAAAGATTACATTACCCACCACTAAATCTTCCTCTCTTATATGTAAGGTTTACACAAACAGCACCATAAAATAAACACTATAAACACTTCTTAAATAGAAACTAGAACAGCACAGGACAGTGCAACTATCTAACCTAAGGTCAAGGTCATGCCATGCCAGGAAACAAAAAAAACCAATAAAAAGATAAAAGCTGTTATTTTGCTTTACTGGAATGTGTTAGTGGATAAAATGCTGGGGGTTTTGTTTGCACTTCTAGTTCTTTCCCAAACTTCTACAACATCAGCGGAGTTGTTTAGCCTTTGTAGTCTCCACATGTTACTATTTTCCTACTTAGATGTCTTTAGATGTCTAGCTACATCACAGATGGCTAAGTTTCAACATCTGTCTGTGTCTCCTTTAAAAGACAGCAGAGAAGTATGGAGAGCAGAATACCCATTTTTTTCCATGCCATGAATATATCTATTTACCTGACTGTGACACTTGTCTATAATCACAGCACCCCATGCTAACAAGCAGCCTCTTTCTCCCTGGCCATGTTTCAGAACAGCTTAACCAGTAGCCCACAGAACACTTCCTATACTTCAATTTCTTTGGGCTAAGTAACTCAGGCAAATATCCCTGCTAATCAACGGAAGACCAATTCCATACTTAAAATCCATGCTAGAAGGTGCTAGAGAAATGACTGGTCTCTGCTATGAATGCATGGCTTTCTTCACCTACAGTAGAAGTTGCTTCTGTACATTTTCTTTCCACTCCCAGGTCTCAGTTTGTCCCTAGCTCCTTTTTGCAGCCTGACAGCTGCCGTCGTTCAGCATAACCACAGAGCGCAGAATAAGCATAAAACTGGCTCAAAGTCTGAACTCCATTTTGAAGTGCATCCTCTGGCACTTTTCTGAACAAGCCTCTTCTTTTGTCTCCATCTTTTTCTCTCCCTCTCCCACTTGGTTACAAGGCTTATCCTGCTTTCATGCAGATGTACAGGCACTGATTTTGGTAGCTATCAGGTACTGGTAAAATATAGCTGCATTTTCTATCATCTTGCAGTAGCTTCAAAATCACATGTCAACAATAGGGTTAAAAATAAAAAAAAAATAGCAGTAGAACATATTTTCCCCCTACTTCAGCATTTTCTCTCCCTTTACTGAGCTTCTCAGTGACTGAGGGCTGAGAAAAGTAACACTAGGCCATTTCAGGTCTTCTAGATAACTTTCTATACCACCTCCACTGCTTGTGCTGTTATTCAGCAGTTACTGCAGATCTCAGTTTCAGTAGGATTTGCAAGTCAATCTTCTATCCGTAAATCCCAGATGGCTCAGTGATTTTTAGTGCAGCTATTGATCTCTTCATTCATAGATACCAGCTTCTGGGCAAACACACCCAGCTGCTCTCATCAACCCCTCCTGACTGCCACCAGCAGAAAAGAGGACTTTGAGAGCCCAGACACTACCCGCTAATAATACTGCCACTTGGAGCAACAGAATTAGGCAGGAATAAGCATATGGTTTGCACGTTTGCCTACCTGATTATAAGGCTGCTGCCAGGCTCCCTCCCTTGCTCTGCAACAGCTGTGCTTTTGGCAGCTGAACAGCAGCCTTCCTAAGTGTCATGCTCTGAAAGCACACGCTCTACACACACCCATCCAGCCTTGCCGTGCCAGACAGCCCCTTCTCCACTGTCAGCCAGCTGAAAAACAAGTTGCAATTCAATGACCAGCTCCAGTATGAAAAGAAGATACAGAGGTCGGAACAATCAATGTAATTAACCATTCTGAAAACAGTGCAAGACTTTTTGTAAAATGGGAACAATTGGGTTTAACCTGCCCTTTCCCCTCCTCTCATATATTATCTATAAATCAAGGTCTTCAGCAAATCACTGCATATTTGGTGCCAACTGCTCTGTCTTTCTCATTCTATCTTACACCACTGCAGAACAGCCAGAATACATTTGGGCTCCCTGGTAGAAGTGTAATTGCTCCTTACCTCTGTGAGGTAGGGAATTGTACCTCCTCCCTGAGACCAATGAGGAAGGTGACAAGGAAACAAGCCAAAGGTCTAGCTAGCTTTCCCACCCCACCCATGCTCTTCCCTGCAGATCATTAAGCTTGCTACCATAAATTAAGTTTCCATGTGGCTGTGGCACCAGGAGGAGATTTCAGGCAAAGTGGCGTGGTATTTTATACTACTGTGACTTGTTCAGATTTTGAATGCTGTTTGTTGAGCTTTGTTACATTCAGTTTTGTCTCCTTCTGTAGGGAATTACTCAGCCAGGCAGACACATGGCTGCAGCAGCATAATTAGAGGATTCAAAGTGTACTAAGCTCATCTGGAAATCGTATGAGGTGGGGAGATAAACCCAAATAACGACAAGGAAATACTATCTCTGTGCAAGTAGCAGCTTATAACTTCCCCAGTGTGCACTCTCCCAGGGATTGCTGTCAGAAAAACTCTATGAGTTACAGAGTAGTGGAAAGCCCACCTAAATTTTAGAGGAACCCATCAGGAAATGGAGTTCAAAATAAGCAAGCAAACAGGCTGCAACATGCCCTCAAGAAGGAAATGGGTACAGGAAAGATATGTATGAATGCGAGTGTATCAGATTTGGGGGGATGAGGCAACAGTTTCAACAGTAACAAAATAGTGGGAAATTTTAAATTCAAATTCAGGTCCAATACAAGTCTTCTCCAAAGGTCAAAGGAGAACATTTCTGAGTTTCATAAAGTTTAAAGGAATCTTTAAAGGAATCATAAATTAAAGGAATCATATACAAATACCTATATATGAGATTTTGGGTTAAACCAGCTCCATCATAATGTTTGGGAAAATATCATGCAGAACACAACAAAATTAGAATGGTGTTGTTTATAAATGCAAGTGAAGCACAGAGAGTTCTCCATCATGGTGGGATCAGCAATGGAATTTGCACTTGATTTAAACTCAGCTTAAAACCTAGCCCAAGATGGTTCTTTGTCTGCCCTGACTAAGCTTAAGGAGCATTTCATTCATTGCTGTGTTGCATATGAGTGGTGCATAATGAGAGACTCTGCAGCTAATGGCTTGGATGTCCCATCTGCATGGCCAGGTGTGGTGCTAGGATGTGAGGCCTGACAAAAAGATCCCCATTTCTGGTGGATTCTGTCCATGTGGTTAGGCATATTCCGTAGGGCCCCTTAAATCCTCAGGAACAGATATGCTTTCTTGCTTCAGTTGATTAACTGCTTCTAGATGACTTTCAAATTCTTTCCCAAATTGCCTGTCATATTTCTTTCCTGATCACACTTTTGCTTATTATTTGTTTTCTTTCTATTTAAGTTGTGTAATGAGGTAGCCAGTTTCATTTTTACCACTTCACTGATTTTATAGTGTAATGTAACAGATTTGTGTAATTGTTACTTCTTTTTCCCCATCATGCCCCACACCAAGTATATGTAGCTACCAGCAGCTTTGTCTCTGCAGTCAAGTTCCTGCATAGCGCAGCTCTTGTTTATAATTCTCTTTCTGGTCAGGGCTATTACTGATACTTCCAAAATGCATGCAAAGAGCCAGCCAAAGACCAGAATCTTGATGGAAGAGGCACTGACAGAGGTGTGCAGACCCACAGTGGGAATGAGCAGCTCCTTAGGTCTGTGGTATGTGCCCTTCAGAAATTTTCCTTCTGATCCAATCTAGCCCGAGCACTTTCAAATACAAATCTTTCAGCTTTCCAAAGTGCTTCCACAAGGGTGTACTGCCACCCTCACTGAGGAGGGAGCTGAGGGATGGCTCACAGCTGTGACCACAGAATCACAGAATACGCTGAGTTAGAAGGGATCCACAAGGATCATCAACTCCAGCTGCTGCCCCTGCACAGGACACCCCAAGAATCACACCATGTGCCTGAAAGCATTGTCCAAATGCTTCTAGAACTCTGTCAGGCTTGGTACTGTGACCATTTCCCTGGGGAGCCTGTTCCAGTGCCCAACCACCCTCTGGATGGAAAAGCCTTTTCCTGATATCCAACCTAAACCTCCCCTGACATAACTTCAAGCCATTCCCTTGGGTCCCGTCACTGGGCATCACAGAGAAGAGATCAATGTCTGCCCCTCCTCTTCCTCTCACAGGGTCTCCCCTCAGTCTCCACTTTTCCAGGCTGAACAGACCAAGTGACCTCAGCTGCTCCTTTTATGGCTTCCCCTCCAGACCCTTCACCCTCCTTGTTGCCCTCCTTTGGACGCTCTCTAACAGTTTCAGGTCACGCACTGGAAAATAAGCTCAAGAAAAAGAAGTACTACTGGAAGGACCAGTACACACCTGGCCCTGCCATTTATGAGTTTTTTGCTCATTGTGAGCTGGTGATGTTTGTGGACACAGTGATACAAATGTGGGCTGACCTCCCAGCACACAGCAATTAAGCAGGGCCGGCTGTCTCTTGGGATTGTTGCATCCTTTTTCTCTCTGAAAACCTTCCACTTTGGGTGTGACACCATGCTGACACTCTTGTCTCTTCAGCAAGCTGCCTTTTCCTTACCCATTCCACTTATCCCCTGCAAAGCACATGCAGGGAACCCTAAAGGAAATTGATATTCACAACAAAAACAGAAAAAAGAAAATGCTGTTGAAGTCCACTTGGGTTGCTGAATATTTTAATGTGGTAGTCCCCAAACTCAGAGGGTATTCAGTGATGGGATGGATTTGTTATTGGACTCTAATCTGAATGAAAACTGGCATGTAAGAAAAGGCATAAAGCAAAAAGCTGTCAGAATATACTGATTTCTGTGATTTTACTATCCTAAAACTATTAGCCTCTGGAAGGGACATATAGTACTTGTTTAACTTTGCATCTCATTTTTCAACAGAAACTTTAACAAATAGAGAGAAATAGGGGAACTTAAAACGAGAGTAAAGTTGATCCAACGGAGATCTGGATCAAAATCTGTTCCCTGTCTTGTGAAAAAGACGGCAGTGTGTACCACAGTTACCCCTTATAAACCACTAGCTGAATGGGAAGCAGCAAGTCAAGCGGACTGGTGACACTGAGTACTCTCTGACAGTTTAGGAAAGCAACACCTAATGGTCATCTCATGAACATCCTTGGTAACCTGAACACAAAACATCACACAGTTTCATCTTGAACTGTCTGTGCTTGTCTGCTGGTAAAGAGTTCTCCTCTCAACTGAATTTTTCAGTCTCCAGCCTCATCCAGGTTATGATCCAGGTTAGCTGCTTGTAACGACAGCTTAGAAATGCATGGTGGACTCTTATTAAGGGGATCAACTGAAGAATCAGGTGTTTTCTCTTGTAGTTTCATCATGTGCAGTGTAAAAAAAAAACCACCCAGATCTTAGATTTCAGTATTTTAAACCCAGCAATAAATATAGAAGAACATTCTGTGCAACTGTTCTTTGATTGTTCTATGCGTGGTTGGTCTATTTTTTTACTTTCTATGCTTTAAAAATTTAAAAATTTTTTGGCTTTCTGTGCTTTAAAAATAAACCTCATCAAACAGTTGTGATTCTAGCATGTTCACATGATGTGGGGAGCTGGGATTCCATGAGAAACCATGAAGTTGTGGTGCTGTGCTCTACACAGAAAGTCTGAACATTTTGGGTAGCCATCAATCCTTGTGCAGCTCCACCAGGTTCACTGAACCCAGTACAGTGTGTCCAAACCAACTGCTTTTTGTTTCTGCATGGTAGAGATAAATACAAAAAAATCTAATTTCATCAAAACTGTTAAAAAGCTTTAAGACCTATCAAAGTGGGAAATGGGCAAAGCTATCTTGTGTCAAGCACAATGTAAATATGAAACAGAGACAGCAATACAGTATTCTAATTTTGCTAGACAATTATTTTTAAATGCTGTATCTCTGTGAAACATGTCTATCGAACTATTTTTCTTTCTTCAGTATAACACATAAAAAATGCCAAAACACCAAGAAATCCAAAACTTTGTCTGCTTCAAAGTCCCTAGAAATAATGTGAATGCCTAGCAGAATTTTAATGACAGAGAGATTTACTGCAGATTAATTTGATTAAGTATTGCTAAATAATGAGGAATTTCAGGAGACCGCAAGATACTGAGGGGTTCTGAATTCAGTTTTTTGTCTGTAATACTTTGAGCAATTTTATATTATGTTGAGTTTCACAGAGGCAAATTAAATGCATTTGTTTTAAAAAAATGTCCACAATATAAATATTCCTAGCAAAAAAATGCAGTATTTCAGAGAAAATTCACAAAACAAAAATGCTTTAGAAACAACAATAATACTTTCTTAGCATCTATCATTTTCCAAAACATTTGACAGAGAGCATAGCAAATTAATCCTTACAACAGTCCTTTGAAATTCAGAGATAACTAATTCTTCTTTTACAGATAAGGCCCACTGAGTTAGGATAGTAAAATTGTTTGGCTAAAGACATAGGGAAAACAAAGGCTGAAAGTTAAAGGAGTATTGACAGATAACATGTTTCCAGACCCTCATCTTACATTCTTCTTAATGAATAACTCAACATTTAAAAAAAATAAGGAGGGTAGTATCTCTCCCTATATTGAAAGGCTGCATAATTCTGGGAAAAGCAAAATAGCTCTGTGCCTATGTGAAGAATAAGTACATAGTTCAACCATAAATGTGCATAACTTCCTTTTTAATATACAGACAGCTGTTCTAGGGGAAAAATACAGTCAGAAAAGCTTGGCTTGACAATGTATGAGTCTACCCCATCCAATCAATCTGGATGTTGTAGCCAGAGCCATAACAAAAGCAGGAGAATGAAAATTGCTGGTCCTCAGTATCCTTTAAGAGAAGGGTGACAAATGTGACCAACGGCTCTGTAAACCAATATAAAAAGACAGGCTGTAGACTCACAAGGGCCAAGCAAGTGGCATTCATTAAAAACATGAGGAAGAAGTAAACATGATGAGATTTGGCTTTAAAGTCAAATCTAGAAGAAGTGGTAGAAAAGCAGTTCAAGCCACAGAGAGAATTCATTACTCCATGGGTATCTCTATAACTTTGCAAGGAATCCTGGCCAGCACCTGAAGTCAAATTTAACCCTTTGTAGATCTACTAACTTGTGTGGAATCTTTACCGAACAAATTTCTTAAAAAGCTCTGGGATGGCTACCTAAAGCTCTTTGTAGTGAGAGGAATTTCAAGAAAAATCCAAATTACCCTAACAGTGAATCTAAATATAGACTAGATTAAGTTGTTCCTATCTCATTGAAGGTCTGCAACTGCCTGTGCAAAAATCTCTATTAAACTTTCTCACCTTAGCTGGCAAGTAGTTCCACAGGATTCTGGGCTGTCAAGGTAGCGAATGAGTGAGTGAGAGAATGGCTGAGCAGGATTACCATGACACAGTAACATGAAGGTGAATGTAGTGGTCAACTGAAGCACTTCAAATGACAGTACTGGTGTTTTTCACATCCTTACCTCTCACATGCTTTCAATGTATGGGTATTTTTAGAACTTACTGCATGTTAAAGAAGAAAGGTTTTAAAGGTTTTAAAAGGGTAAAACAAAGCAGCTGAAGAGAGGTGCTCATGCTTTTGAAAGGTGGCAATCCAACCTAGTGAAAATTAACTACTTCAAAAGGCAATGGTAACAGGTGAGAATGGGAAATGAAATGATCAATACAGCCTAGAGACAGTATCATGAAGGGCCCACATTTTGCCTAATACAGCTCCTCTGAAGTCAAACAGAATAGAATTTCATGCTATTCCTAGGAATAGAAGAGAACAGAATATTTTAGTTGGAAAAGACCTAAAATTATCATCATAGTCCAACTGCCTGACCAATTCAGGGCTGACCAAAAGTTAAAGCATGCTGTTAAGGGCACTGACCAAATGTCTCTTAAACACTGACAGGCTGGGAGCATCGGTACCACCTCTCTAGGAAGCTTTTTCCAGAGTTTCACCACCGTCTCAGTAAAGAATTACTTCCTAATGCCCAGTCTAAATCTTCCTTATGCAGCTTGGAACTGTTCCCACATATCCTATCATTGGACCCTAGGGCGTAGAGCTCAGCACCTCCCTCCCCCCTTCCCCAGGAAGCTGCCGAGAACAATGAGGTCACCTGAGGCCTCCTCCTCTCCAAGTTAGACAAGCCCAAAGTCCTCAGCTGCTCCTCACAGGACTTGCTTCCAGCCCTGTCACCACCTTTGTTGCCCTCCTCAGGTACATTCAAGAATCTTCACAACCTTCTCAAATGGTGGCCCCAGACCAGCACACAGTGCTCAGTGTGAGGCTGATGCAGTGGGATAACCCCCTCTCCTGGCTGGATGAGGTTTGCCCTTGGGGCTGCCAGGGCACACAATGGCTCACTGGGACCTGCTGCCAGCCAGCATTCCCAGATCCCTTTCCACAGGGCTGCTTTCCAGACACTCCTTCCCAGTTCATACTTGTTCCCATGATACTCCATCCCAGGAGCCAGATCCAGCATTTGGACTTGTTAAAGTTCATCCCACTGATGACTGCTCAGTGCTCCACTCTATCTCTCTGCAAGGACTCTTGTCCCTCAAGAGAGTCAGCAGCACTTCCCTGTGTTATATCATCAGCAAACCTGCTAAAGGGGCATCCAATTTGTGCCTCCAGATCACTGAGAGATATTTTGAACAGCACTGGCCCTAGGATGGATCCTGAGGAACACCACCAGTGACCAGTCACCAGCCAGATGTAGCCTCGTTAATCAAAACCCTTTTCATCCTGCTGTTCAGCCAGTCCTCCAGTGTGTACCCACTCCCCCAGAGATGGGCTACTTGTCCAGAAGGATGCTGTAAAGGATGGTACCAAAAGCCCTACAACAATCCAGAATACTACATCTGCCACTTTCCTTCCACACACCAGGCAGGTGACCTTTTTGTAGAAGGATATCAAACTAGTGAAATGGGACTTTCCTTTTGAGAACTCATGTTTGATTACTGCATTGGTCTTTAAATGCCCTTCGGTACAATCCAGTTTAGTCTTCTCCATACTTCTTCCAAAAACTGAGGTTAGACTAGCAGGTTTGTAGTCGCCTGGGTCTTCCCTCACGCCCTCATTGCATATAGGGCAACTTCTATTCTAGGTAAGACTGGGGAGAGGAGCTGCATAATGCACATGTCTGCAAAGCACACAGCCTCGTGTGTTACGGAAAGCTCTGCCTGGAGGGCTTAGGAAGCCACAGAGACAAAAAAGACTCCAATACAGGTTTTAGGTTCTGTGCTCAGTGTGGTACCCAGGCAACCTTAATATTCAGTACTTGTATACATCTCATGCCCCTGGGGAGAACGGTTTTGAACTGTGGCCTAAGCAACCTGACAAAGAGCTGCTAGCATTAAAATGATCAGTGTTTCACAGACAAGTGGAAGCAAGTGGGTACACAGCAAAATTACTGTTCTCTAAGGTTTTTTTTAAAGAACTGACAGAGACCAAAGGAATATTTTTTTTAACCACACATTTAAGAAGATTGCCAGAAGACATATGCAGTAGATGCCTCACTTCAACTGCTCTGAGCTTCTTAAACATATAAAGTACCTGGGGATATCTAGGTTGTTAATGAAAAATGTTTGTGTAAACAATTTTTTTATTCCTTCTAGCAAATTCATGAACAGAAGCTTCCAAAAGCCAAAAAAAAAAATCATTAATTGGACAAAAATAGGTAACTGAGCATATAAGTGGGAAATTTTGGAAAGTCAGACCATGGAAGTGCGCTGCTTTTGGAACAGATAGAACTGATGGAAATGTATTTGAGCATTGCGCTGGCTGAGTTTGTTGTCACAAAGAAACTCAAAGGGCTGGATCTGAACTCCAGTTTCAGAAGGTGTAGATTTGACTAATACATTAGGGTATTATATCCAGAGTCTGCATCTGATCCTATAAATCTGTATGCAGAGGGGGAAGCACAAGCATGTAGGGGAGGTTTTGAAAAAAGCCTTCAGGCTCCTCTGCCATTTTGCTAAGCTGGATTCAACTCTCTAGAGCAAATCTATCTCCTAGTACACTTGCTATTTCCATTGTATGCTCATCTTAAACTGTATTAAACTATCTTAAATGGTCATAAGTAATCTCCACAATTGTCAGGGTAACATCAAGCAGAGACTTTTCACCATCCTACCAAAGAGGCCTTTGAAAGACTCACCTCTGAAATGAACAACCACGCTGCCACTTAAAATAATTTACCATATCAGCAAAGAAGTGCAAAATTATCAAGATTAATAATCATTACAAAAATCCTGTCCAGGTATGTGCTATGGATTGTGAAAAAGATCTAAAAATGTTTAAAAAAGAATAAGCCTTGAGGCACTAGGGGGAAGAAGCTGAACTAGCAATTGACACTACCAAGTAGAAAATGAAAATTTTGATCTTTTAGAACCAAGACCTGAAAAGAATTCTTACTGCGGCATTTTTAATACATCTTTGCTTTCTAACTTTTCAGAGAAATGCTTTTATTGACATGTGAGAGAGCACAGACTCAGTACTTGGAAAGAGTTAATGAAAAAAACCTCAACATTTGTATACTTCAAAAGTGATGCTTAAAAGAACTCACACAATTTTTTTCCACAGTAAATACAGAAACCTGTCACAATACCAACAGCTCACCTAAGATAAATACAATATAGTGGATCCAATTCCTGTTGGAGGCATCAACTATAAATTTCTTACTCTTATGTGTTTATGGACCACCTCAAGGATATAAATACTTAACAGTGGGAGATGAGGTTCCTCTTTTGTCCTGCTCTATCATGTTTTCCTTTGGTCTGTACACCTTTGACATGTGCAGTCACACTCTTTAAGTTGCATGAAGCCACACTACCAATACAGGCCGGGGGATGAACAGATTGATAGCAGCTCTGCAGATGGTTTAGGGGTGCTGGTAACTAAAGTACTGGATATGAGCTGGCAATATATGCTCACAGCCCAGAAAGCGTCAAACAACATCCTGGGCTACATCAAAAGCAGTGTGGCCAGGAGGCTGAGGGAAGAGATTCTGTCCCTCTGCTCTGCTCTGGTGAGACTTGGAGCATTGCATCCAGATCTGGGGCCCCCTACATAAAAAAAACCTGGACTTGCTGGAGCAAACCCAGAGGCCACAAAGATCATCAGAGGGCTTGAGCACATTTCCTATAAAGACAGGCTGAGAGAGTTGGGCTTGTTCAGCTTGGAAAAGAGAAGGTCTTGGGGAGACCTAAAAGGGACTTACAAGAAAGATGGGGGCAGACATTTTGGTAGGGCCTATAGCAATAGGACAAGGAGTAATGCTTTTAAACTAAACAACCTCCCTTATCTGCTATGTACAATCAGAGCACAATCCAGAAACTACTGCTATAATTCTTTTGAAATACTGTGTCAGAAAGCATTTATTGCTGCAGTGTCAGTGGGACTGTACTCATCACAGCAAGGATCCCTCTCAGGAATAGTACAGCACTTTGGAAAATGTCAAAGCTGACTAGCTTGACCTGTACTCAGACATCATAAATTTGTCCATAAAGCTACCTTTGCAATGCAATGAGACCATCTTGTCTTCTGTATCCTAGCAATTAACAGCCTTTTTGCTTCTGATTTTTAAGCTTATTCAAGGAAATAAAATAAAAAATCCAACACTAAACTGAACTCACACAAAAAAGGCCAATCAGCTAAATTCAGCCTCAGACCTGATGTCTTATATGTCACAATTCAATGAAAACATATATGAAACAATTCCTGAACTGACAACAAAATGAAGTCACATCTCTACAGGGGGTGCAAGAAGGTGCTCTAGAAACCTCCCTGCAGGGATTTCCATATGATTTTATTCTGCTCTGAAGGGCAATTTCACATGATGCAGAACTGTGAACTGTGTGATACACCGGTAGCTGCTAAAACAAACCAAAGCTCCTTGTGGACCAACCCTCTCTAGTTACATCCCAGTCTGGAACCAAAGAAAGAAGTCACAATTAAGGACAAGAGTAAATGCGAATTAAAACAACCAGACAACCAGATAAATCAAACAAAACAAGAATTTTAGATGTACCAAATTTCAGTTTTAAAAAAACAGTAACAATAAGGACTACGGCCTTGTCTTGTCTTAAAGAAGTTTCTTGCCTGGCAACCTCACCATACACTTGCACATCCAGACACAAGAGGAATATGGACTCTCAAATCCTTTAGAGAAGTCCTCAGGAACACTTAAAAGTCAAGGAGAGTAGTGAGTTATTTGGGTCTTTTGGCAAAGCCTGAATCAGTTTTAGCCTCAGCTCCCATCCTCTTGTAAGCACTCACGACTGAGAGCTCTGTACTGAATGAGATTGATTCTGCAGACATGTCAACCCAAAGAATTACCTGCCTTCCCTTGCAGCAAAATTTCAGCTTTATGAATTTCTGTATCAAGTTATTGCCACAGGATCCCTTTGTTTCTCATAAAACAGAATTGGGCTTTTTTTAGCAGCAGAAATGAAGCATAGTCCAAGCTGGTTGCCAAAAGTGGTTAATAGAAAATTATCATACCACAGTATCTGGAGGAAGAAAAACATATCAAGAAAAGAAAAGCCTCTCCTTTTTCATTCAGACAGAAAGAAAACGAAGGGACTAAGAGAAAACCATATCCAAAAGGTTTCAGGTTCTTAATTGTGCTTTAAAGGGACATTGGGTGGATTGTCCAGTTAAGACAGAGAAAAGTTAAAGTACCTCCATAACAGCGGAAGGAGAGCTCACAGCAACAAAAACATGATTTTTTTTAAATCTTGAAATCTCTATAGCACTGCAAGGTGTAGCCTTGGTCTCAGCAATCCTTTGTGTTCTTTTGGTCAGCACTTCAGACAGCCTCATGAGGACATAATGCTTTGTATTTGTGCCTGCATTTCTGGAAAGCCTCTTTCTGCAGTTAGCATGAAACATCTAGGCCCTATCTTGGAGACTTTGGGTTATTTGGAAGTCTGCATTGTTCTGTGGTTGACAGCAAGTCCCAGACTTTCCTGCTGGGAAGTATCTTTCACAGTGAAAGGCTTCCCCTAGCCAGCACTTAGCAGAACTGCATCTGAGTGAAGAATATTGGAGCATCATTTCTTCCCATTTCTGATATGTAACTGTATCACTGAGCAGAGCCCAGGGGATATGGAAGGAGACCTAATTTCGACTTGTGGAGGTTTCTCATCAATGTTTTTTCTCTGCCACAGAAGACAAAAACCAGTATTCCATTTCCCAAACCCCAATTCTCTGCAAAAAAAAGGTGCATTAGTGAATGCAGATAATTCAGGAAAAAAAAAGGGGGGGCGGGGATTGTGGGCCAGAATTCTGCTGTGCACATCTGTATCTCCTTGTTTACAGACACACACTTAAGGCAAGTGATGCCCTGGTCAGGAGGACCAGGGGGTCCACTCTTCTCCTGTGTGCTCTTCATCCTCACCCTGAGAGTATAAATTGTTGCCAAAACAAGAGGTACTCACTGAGGATGTGCCTGCCTGAGAGCTGGGGAACCAGCACTGCCAGTGCTCCACTCTCTCAGCTGCTTTACAAGGCAGCCCACAGGATGCTGACAAACCAGACAAAGGAATTCTGAGAGATTTCCAGCAAAAGTTCACTTGCTTTCTTTTCTGTTTTGAATTCTGTCCAAAGAACACTGTAATTTGTCTGCTTTGAATTCCTTCCAAAGAACATTGTAATCATTATCATTCTGATGAATCAGCATTTGCAGGTAGGAAAAAAGAAACCATTTTGCTGGAGAGCTTCTCACTAGTCCATCATGAGGTCATGAACTTGGGATGCTTCCAGTTGGTACTACTTTTAACAAAAGTCAGTAAAACATTTTGCCCTCAGGCTAAATCGTGTATTGGATATTTCACATACACAGAAAACAGACTGGTGTAAGAGTTTTTTTGGGGGAATTACTCATCCTATTTTATGTACAAGGTAAAAGATTGACTGATACAATTTTAGAAGCACCTAAAAGTGACCCAGTACTACTTTTCCATATATAAGACTCCTGCAGTTTTCAGATCTAATACCTTACATTTTGCTATAAATTTATTGCGATGTTGTACATCCTGGGACTAGATCAGAAGGACTGTGAGACAGCAAACCTTAAATCTGCCACTGGCAAGAAAAACTGCCACCTAAGTTTTAAGGACATAGAGAAGTACATTTTTAGTTCTCTTATAAATTAATTGGGTGACTTTGTGCAAGTCACTTCACCTTTCTCTCAGTAAGCACTTCCCTTCATCTCCTTGGCAATCTTGTCTATTTTGATTGCAAACTTTTTAGGGGAAGGACTGTGCTTGCAATAGAGATACTTAAAGAGACTCCAGTTTGCCAGAACGTCTATGTTTTATTGTAATATTAACAGTGCAATTAATGAAGACCAGAAGATCATAACTTTTTCTGGAGTCCACCATACAAATCTTTTGTGAAAAATGAAAATGAAGTAATTTTTAATATTAACTCTACACTGTTCAAAAAGTATGCAGTTTCATAGAAAAATATCAAAACTGACCTCAACTGCCCAACACATTTTTGTGGATCTGTGAACAGCACAACAGTGGCACTAAGACATGTGACATGTTCATGATCCATGATCATATCAATAAAAAAGATTATTTCAGGACCTAGCTGGAAACCCCCAAGGGATGCTGCACAGAGGGCTGAAGACCAGGTACACATCTAACAAAGGAAGCTGGCAAGGCTGCAGGAGCAATGGGCTACCTTTCCTCTCAGCTGCAGCCTAATCTTGGGCACAGAACCTGCTCCTGATCCTCTCAGCGTCTTGTGGGGGAGCTTCTGGCAGAGTCCATGTCCCAGTAAGAACTGGACTTTGCCCCACTTGTTTTCTACTATCAACGAAGCTCAAACTTGCTTAAGCACACAAAAAAAAAACCCCACAGTGCAAGCCAGCTTCATTGTTTGCAAGCATGTTTCCACACAGAAAGTGAATAAAGCTATATATTTTCCTTTGTATCAAACCAAAAATCACAATATAACAAGAGCCTTTATCCTTTTTTTTTTCTTCAATTAAATTAATTAAAGCTTATTTAGTACAGTGAAAGGTTAAGATGTCATTGTCTTGCTTTGATATTTGCTTGATGAGTGACATTTCTAAATATGCAAACCAAACATTTCAGTTGTCCCACAGCAGCTCTGACTGAAAAATTTGTTCAGCAAAATGAAATTAATTGTTATGGGTATATTCCCTTCTTTTTTGGTCCACTGTCCTATCGTGTACGCCTTTTGGAGTGTTTTATCACAGGGATAAGCAGAATGAACTCTGGCTGCTTTGCAGATGAATGATATCCCAATTAAAATTTCAGCTTAGAAATGTCTAATGGTTCTTCCTTCTTGTAACCTGAGTATAAGTTTAAGGCTTGACTTTGAGGATAATCATTTAGTTTTACAGCACAGTGATGTCAATTAAAGAGATTTGCTTCACACTGAATATAGAGCTCCAAAGTCTCATAAGCTACTAATGATAAAAAGATCTGTAAGTCTTCCTAGAAGTGGAATGAATGTAGCCTTTTGAAAATGCACATTGCTTGATTAAATATGATGGTTTAAAACTAATTAAACCACTCATCACACTCCCGAGGGCCTATATACCCTGTAAAGAATTCAATTGGACTACTTGGGTAAGAAAAAGAACTCAATTGGTTATGTCTGTGCCTGTTTTACGTTTTACCAAATTCACACTCTGCTAAATGCACCCACCCTTGTATATTAGTTTTTAAAGGATTCAGGGGATTTTTTTTTTAAATAAAAATCAACTGAATTATTCCTACCATTTCTCTCTTGAATTATTTCTTCCTTGAATTATTTCCATAATGAATTTCTTTATTTCTTGCAAATCCAGTTTAGGGCTCATAAAATATATGTCCCCAGTGGGTATACTCACCATCTGCCAGCATGTAGGCCTGTCCTAGAACAAATACGTGAATATGTGTTCCTGAATTTCACCAACAATCAAATAATATAAAAGAAGTGCTATCTATCTAACCACTTCAAAAAACCTTCTCATCTATGAGTTTCTCCTGAACTAATGAGCACCAGAGTTCAGCATGAGCAGGAATGTAATACAGTAACTGCTACCATCACCCAAACACAAGGATAGGCTTGGCATAAGAAAATGGTCAAAGATGCTAATAAATGCTGAAGTTGTGTAGTACCTAACATGCATTTGTTGCATCCTAATGTGCATACAGTTTATGAATTGTGAAGAGACTTGCAGCCTTTTTTATATGCTTTGATCTTGAATTTGTGATCAGACCGATAGTTGTGTTAAACCTGGGTACAAATCCTCTTTCTTGCTCTGTCTTGGTCAATTAACATAAAATACCTTTTTATTTGCAGTGTTTTCTGGTGTCAAACTGAAATCCTTAGAACCTTAGAATCCTTTAATTCATTTACAATTAATTATTTTATGCCTTCAAATGACTACAAAACAGAGTGCAAAGAGACTAAATTTCTGCAAAAGGCTTAGCTAGTCATCAGACTTCACCAAGCAGCAACAGTACAGCAGTGTTCAGAGCAGAGTCTGTGGTGTGGAAACAACATTTGTGCAGAATGTGACTTACCTGCTTGGGCCGTTCACACCCTGCATGGAGAAGTTAAATACTTGTCTGTGCTTATACCTATCAGAGCAATACTTTTCCACATGTACCTGTAAACTAGAGTATTCTCATCTAAATGCAATCAAGATCTCTGGCCATTGCTGTTCTTTTGCTTTCTTGCATTTCAGTGTTACTTGTTATTTAACACCTTCAAGCACAGAAATTCTGTACGTAATTATTATGTGCCTCCTCTTCAATGTATTGCTGTTACGGATCTTGGCATTAATCATACAGAACAGGATAACATTACTTAACAGATGTTGCCCCCTAGCAGATAACAAAGAATTACAAGTGCTGCCTGTCAGGAAACAGCTTCTGTCTCATAAAAATCTGGTGAGTCAACTGAGAATTTCAGCCATTGTTTATTGAGACTAATAAAAAAAAACATTATTCTGAGAATGATTTCTCTACAGATCTGAATGCATATGCTCCAGAAAAGAGAGATGATGTTAATGCTTACTGTTATCTTGGGCCACAAGGGATGTGACTGTCTCTTGGGAGAGTCCAAAGTCTGATTAAATACAGAGATACAGACACGGACAGATTTGGGTGTGTGGAGACTTGCAGCTCCACAGATGCTTACTGCAGCCAAGCTGCAGTTCTCTTGTGACTCCCAGGAGCTGGGAGCTCTCTGAGCTCACGGAAGCAGGACCAGATTTTATTGAGGGGAAAAAATAAAGAAAGCATACAAAACAAAGCCTCAGTCCTAAGAATTGTAAGGATAGTCCTGAAAATAGTCCTGATCCCTTGTATCTCAAACTTCAGAACACAAGTACAAAGCACTGCAAATTTAATTTAAAAATATCTCGGGAAGTTTAATTGTCTTTTGGGGCATGTCTCACAATTTTGAGCTCCTGCTTCTGGCACTGCTATTGGAATCATCAGAGTGCTCTGATCACAGCCAGATGCAAGCCTGAGACTCACTGAAGGCAATGTGGAAGAAAAGAGGAAGGGAAAAACATAGATAGAAAAGAAAAATTATGACCCACTTAACACTTTTTAATCCCAACAAGAAAGAAAGAGCAGAAGAGAATTCTCCTTTGCAGCCTTTCCAAGTTTTGTATTGGTGTTCAATAACGTTATTAGGCCACACAAACCATTTTTTTTCCTCACAATGAAAGGAATATCTTGAATTAGCATCTTCATCTTTTTGTTCTTCCATCTCTTCAACTTTAGTTATCACTTAATGGCTGCCAGTTGATTTTTATTATCATCAGCTTTTGATTATTACTTAATATTATACTGCAGCAGCATGAGTAAGACCCAAATCTTCCACAATTATTGCCTCCTGCCACCAGATGCCAGCGCTATAAAATCTATGGATGTGTGGCACGCCAGCAAGTAGAACCATTTCCAAACCACACAGAGCCAGGCAACAACATTTCTTTTCAACTTTCAGTTCAGGGTTAGTAGAAAATGCTAATGATCCGAGGAAATTTGCTTATTTTTAAACACATATTGCTTTTATGTTAAGAGAAATAAAACATAAGCAAAATAAAGCTGATGTAAGATCATAGAAGATGGTTTCTTTTGGGGGGAGAATAACAAGAAATTCTGTGAAGTACTTTATTCTCAGCTACCACCCCCTGGAGGTGGAAATTACAGAAAGCACCATTTTTTCAAACGGTTTTTATAACCTGGTCCCAGATACTCACCTCCTGTGATCAGAGACATTTGTGAGATCCCCAAAATAAGCAGATAACTTGAGTTTTTATGAGGGAGAGAGACAGGACCCTGAAGATACAACTACCACACCTGTCAGCCCCAGCCAAGATAATCTGTCCCTGAATGTTGAGCTTATTTTCCCTTCTGGGCCCAGAGAACCTAGGCAGGTCTCTTTCCCCTGATCCTCATCAGGAGAAATGAGCTTATCACCACTCTACCATAAGGGACAAAAATCCTTGTGAAGAGATGCATAAAACATCTGAACACTCACACAACTCACCCAGGGTGGCACTGGCAGAGTTCCTGTCTGCCTTTCACAGTTCAGCGGAGGACATCATCTTTCCCTTCATCCCTGCCTTCAGCAGTGGGGAAAATGAAGTCAGCCCTGGGTGAAATTCCTTTCTGCAGCCAGGATTAGCAGCAGTGGTTGGCAGCTGGGGGACCCTGGAGGTCACACTGTGGAAGCCCAGTGGGGAGCAGGATCCACAAGCACAGCTTTCTCACATACTCAGCTAAGCCCCTGTCAACCCTTCTGGTCCAGAGCATTTGCTCTCTTGGGAGACAGAAAATCAATCCTAGCAGTCCCATCTGAGACCATTTAAGTGTCTGTACTCTCTCACACGTCTATTTTTTTGATACACCTGTGGAGAATGGTTGTTTCCTTCTGCACCCAGCTTTTCAGCAAGTTTGTTTGCAATCACTAAGAAGCTCTATTCTATGCACATGGAACACCGAGAAATGACATATGCTCACTTTATATTTAATAGGCCTCTCATTTGTTTAGCAATAAAATGTATAGTCAGTAAGTTTAATGATGCTATTAATAATGCCTGTATTCACAACAATGAATACAGTCCATAAAATATTAATGGGAGAATTTACTGAATTTATTAACACATTAGACCAACCCAAAATCATTCTGAATGAGCACATATCTGAGTAACTTTGAAAATCTGACTACCCTTGATTGTAAGCAAGGAAAGCTGCTGCTGAACTTGTGAAGTGTTTTTTTCAAATTACTATGAAATTATGAAGCTCTTTCTTAACTGATGATCATCCCTCTAATCTATTCCTCTAATCTATCCCTCTAATTATTCCAATTCCACAATAGACAGAGTACTTTATAGTAATTTCTAAATTGCTTTCATGTTCAATTACTTATAATTATACAAACAAGTCTAAAATTGATGATCCGTGCATATAATTATAGATTCTGCAACACAGCATAAGCAAATAAAGGAAACTACCCTTATTATGACAACACAGTTTCTAATAGCCAGGCACTGCAAATTTAATTGCAGTAAAGGGTGGATGGTGTTATTATGTAATTAGTAACAAAACTGTTATTTCAAGATAATTAAATGATAATGTGGGCACTGGAGCTCAGTCTTAGAGCGATCTTCTCCTAAGTTTAAGGTGAAGGAGCCCAACCAGATTCACAAGCTGAGCATATTAAGTTTAACAGTGTTTTCTTCTGTAAGCATTGTTAAAAATATAATGACAAAACGATGCACAAAACCGTACTGATAAAGTGATTACTTGTGGCCTCTCCTTTCAGGTTCTTTCCTCTTAGTTTGTCCATTTTACCACACTAATAGAGAAAGGCAACAGCGTATGCGATTCATTCTTTGGAACTTCATTACTACAACCCTGGCCTTTCTCAGAAATAGAAATGACTCTTAAAAGGGAGACAATCACCTCAAATTTGTGAAAAACAAGAGTAAAGGAACTTAAACCATGGCTAGTGAAATCATAGAACAGGTGCAGCAGAAGGCACATGCAGATGATACAAGAGGGGTAAGTCACAGACTGCAATGAGGAGACAAATCCAAGCTCAATACAACCATCCATAAGCATCTTCACACTGACTGTTTCTCTTGACAGAGTTTATTTTCTAGGACATAAGCTGAGCTATCAGGCCATGACTTGTAATCCCCCAGTAAAGAAAACAGTCAAAATAGAAAAGTTTAACAATTGTCAACTTGACTTGGTGTGAGTTGTCCACAAATCTAGTATCTGTTTATAAGGCATCCTTTCATATTTACATTTTAACCGGCAAATATTTAAGTCAATAACAAGACTCATTTGTTTTAATGATGCTGGATTAGGGCTCATGGACAAGAAAAACTGATCTGATTAAATTTTTTTTTCTGGATCATTAAAGCATCAGGAAACTAACTGATCTTTTCTTTTCCTACATTATCAAGCCTTCTGATGAGAAATAAAACTTTTTAAAACGTGAATCACAAATTACTGACGACACCCCCTTACTATAGGGAAAGGCACACTTTTTATTTTTAATCAAACAGAAAGGTAGCAGAAATTGGATTCTCACTGATATCAACTCATCTCTTAACGGAAAAAATGTTGCTTTGTAGCTTTTCACGACTGCCACACAGGTAGTTCTTTAGTATGAAGGCCCTTTAGTCACAAAATTTATTTAATTTTTAACTCTTTTTTTCCCCTGCATTATTTCTCAACCCATAGTTAAGGCACGAATTATTGTAGAACAGGGATAGATGTGTTTAAGTGTGTGAAAGTGAGTTTCCCTCTGCCTTCAGAAACCCTCAGAAGGCTGATACACCTTAAGAAGGGGAGAGCTGTGCTGGAGGAAAACAAACACTGGACAGTGGTGATCCAAGTAGATATGTTTCAAAATAGAGATCTCATTTAATAGCTGAACTATGACAATGTCTTTCTACTGCATAAGAAGGCATCCATCTCTCTCCTCCTTCCTCTCTCTGATGGCAGCTCACTTGTGCTGCTTCCTTTGCACAGGTCATTAATCCAGAAAAAAAAATTAGTGCTACAATCACAAAAATTAAGAACATACAAATAGCCATGGTAACACAAATTAAGAGGGCAGGGCTTTCTGTCTTAGAGCTGAAAATAAGAAAGACTCTGCCGCTTGGGTGGGAAAGAATCAATAGGTTAGCTCTGCGGCAACACCACCCTGCTGTATGATGGTTTGTCTCATTTTATCTGAAAAAAACAAACAAACAAACAAAAAAAGCACCCCAAAACAAAACTGAAATAAGCAAACAAACAAACAAACCAACCCACCAAACCCATAAACCAACCAACCAACCAACCAACAAACAACCCTCTCACAAAACAAAACAGCAAAAAAACAGATTTGCTGAAATATGCTGTATCACAGTGGGACAATCCCATATAGTCACTTCTAGAAAAAAAAGGAAAAACCCAATGTGTTTAAAATAGATAGAGTTCCATAGTGACACAAGCTGATTTATGAG
Source organism: Toxostoma redivivum (assembly GCA_013397375.1). Classification (NCBI taxonomy): domain Eukaryota; kingdom Metazoa; phylum Chordata; class Aves; order Passeriformes; family Mimidae; genus Toxostoma; species Toxostoma redivivum. The sequence continues at coordinate 1,028,877 of VXBI01004484.1, forward strand.
AAGGCCTGAAAAATTAGAGCTTAAAAACTGCCAAGACAGCGAGCAATCCCTCTTGCATGCAATGCCAGACCTCACCACGAGATGGAAGTGAAGTTTAAAAATTTAAACTAAAATCTGACCAGAGTGGAATTGTGCAACTGTGCAGTCACTGCTAATGCCATCTAATTGACAAGTGAGGGTTATTATCAGCATGGGGATTTCTTAGCTCCTTGCTCTCTGCTCAGCAGCCTGGGATGCAATCAGTACAAAGTAAATATTGTGCTGACATGTCACCGTGGGATTTCATTTGGGGTAGAATAAAACACAACCTTTGATTCTTGCCTTGGACTCTCTACTGATAAAGCACCACAAGCTGTGATCGGTTACGTTTTTTCCCTCCCAGCTACAGGGGATGATTATTCTTGAAATAATTAATTGGTAGACAAGAAAAGCAAAGGTCTCCTTATTCTTGAACATTTTAAATTGTGTACTAGAAATGTCAAACTAGTTCAGGAGTAATTAGTCAACAAGTTGCTGTGCACAGAACTGGAGCTGAACACGATGAAGATTATTGCTGTGTAAAACCCCGCAGAGCTGCAGATGCACCTTTAGCAAACAGAAAAGATCTGCAGGGGAAATAGGTTTCCCCTCTTTTGTATCCTTTTTGAGAAAGATAAAAGCTAATGTCAGAGCAGGAATGGCCCACAGTGCTGTGGGTAGTTCTTTCAGAAACATTACAAGATTTTCTTCTTAGGTGAAGAACTAAGAACTCAACAATCCACACAGGAAAGAGGTGGTAGGGCACATACTGAACAGGCAGGAAAACTGAGATGTAGAAGGGTTAAGACTCAGGTTCTCTAATGCATTAAGGTGATTTTCCAAGATGTACAGGCTGTGTCTTAAAAACACACACCTTGAAAGTGGTTCCTTGGTGTCAGGTTTGCACTTGCACATACCCTAATTCCATGGTGGGAACCTGGTCCATGATGGGCTCCTATTACACTATTTAATGCCAGCAGAAAAGATAAAGAACTAAGAAGTGATGACTTCGAGGCCTTTCCTAGGCATTGACCTATACTTGGAGCAACTGGTGACTGCAAGTACTGATATGGTATTTTGAATCTGAAAATAACCCCAAAACAACAACAACAACAAAAAGTCCCTCAGTTTTTTTACTATAGTATCCTTTATATTAAGATCAGAAGAGAGGCTGAATCATATACATTATATGCAGAGAAGACTGAGGCTATCAGACCAGAAAACAAGGGCATAAATAGGCAGAGGTATGAAAAGTATTAAACTGCCTTAGGCTGTTTACAGTGTGTTCAAACAGAACAACAATGTCACTGCAAGTTTTTGCAGATGGAGGATCACATACTGACTCATTATGTGCCTGAGCCCCAACTACTTTTCAGAGGTATCCTTCTAGGTATCCCATTGCCAACCATCGAGATGTACAAAAACAAGGATGCATGAATGGAAATGTGGACTTAGTAATGGAGAAAGATCTGAAATAGGGAATTTCTTGACGATATGGCAAATCCACTTCTAGTAAAGGAATGCAGGGGAAAAAGTGGAAACTCTCCCTGCACAATACATAAATGTTGTCTTTCACAGGTATAAGTCTATAATCACCTTCTAAGACCAAGATTATTTTGTTTCATGATGTGTAAATATACAAGGCTGGACACAATCCAGAGCAGGGACCCATAAGAAGCCTACTGCTCACACTTTAAAAACTTTGTACACAATAAACTGGTTACATTTATCAAAACTCTGACAAAAGTCACAATATGCTTTGGAAACCATGCAGAGAATTGTTTTCCTCATTCCAGGTGAAGCTAGGTGGAACAATGATCAGATAAAGTTCCTTTTGGATCCACATGAGTTTTCCTCAAACTGCTGAGTTGTTGCTCTAAACATTTCTCTAAGCTGGCAGGTGATAAAGATGCTAACAGAAAGTTGGTAAATAATTTCCTCACATAATTTCATTCCTGCTCTAGCTGGAAAAAAACATAATGAGCAAAATAGCTGGCAAGTCATAAAGGTGGACAATCCTTTTTCATATTAAACACTCAGTCTGCATTTTTTCCCTAATAAATAAGGGCTGAGATAGCTACTAGCAAAATAAGCAGAGCATATCCAGAATGCTCTGGAATAATTTTATTTCCTGAGGGCAGAGATGGAGTGCTCTTTTATGCTACCACTGATCAAGTATGCAAGTAATAAGTAGTTCTAAGTAAGAAACAGAAGTCTCAACACTGGAAAACAGATATCAAATCCTCAGGTTGCTTAGACACGTACAGTCAGAGAGCAAAGGGTGCTCCTTTTTACTGGTGAGACATGACAACAGCTCCCTGGTTACTTTCATTACAGACAGGTCTTGGGTCAATGTTGAGGATCACTTTTTAACTCAGAACTGGTCCTGGATTCTCCCTCAGCACTTTCTGCTGCCTCACCTCCAGCCAGGGATGCCGATCCTTCTGCAAGCCTTTGGCAAACGCTAACCTACTGCTGCCCATGTGCAGAGTTACACTCAAATTGTTTGCAAGCTTATTTATCTTGTGTCCTTCCTTATGAGAAGAAGGATACCATAGTACTGTCATCAACTGAACTTCTTGCTAAAGAAATCTCTTGGCTGCTATATGACATTAAAACACTAATGCACGCTCCCTTTTCTGAGAGAAAAACTACTTTAAAAGCTCACACAGCTGCATCATTCGATTAAAACCATGCTTCCTGTGACAATGCAGGCTCTCCTTTGCTATTTAAAGCAAAATACATGTTTTTGCATATAGGTGCAGATAATCACAGAGACCGACACACATCAATCATACTTCATAACAACCACCTCACTTGACATGTCTGAATCAGCCATCACTCACAGTGGGGAAAAAGAGGTGCCATCTTTCCTCCCCACCCCAGACCCTAACTGAATGCCTAATTAATGCATTTCAGTCGCTTGAAAACATAACTATGCCTTGACAGAAAGCTCTAAGTCTGAAGGTGTCTCAGGTAATAAAATTCAAGGCTCTGAAGTGTTCCATGGTGAGAAATACCCGAAAGCCTGAGCCTGTATCATTTGAACCTCAAGCAGGAAAAAAATAGACCACAGGATGTTTCTTCTTTCTTCTTCTTCTTTCTTTTTCTTTTTTTTTTTTAACCAAAATCACAATCTTCAAATCTTGGCTAAAGCTTTTGAGTCTTCTGTAACTCATTTTCCTATTCATTATGCAGGAACTAAGAGTTGATCATCATTATAGCTGTTCTAATTGTAACTTACAATCTTTAATCTCTGAGCCCTTCAAAAGATGTTTGATGTACTGCATTTAAGAGCCAGGTGCTGAAACAGACAACGGGCGAGGCGGAGGGGCAGGGGGAGATGGGGGCGGAGGAGAGAAAGGAAGAAGATAAATTTAACCTTTTTTAACCAAAAGATGAGTCTGAAAATCATGCTGGATTTGATATACTAGTTTTATGGAGAATCAAAATCATCAGAATTCTCTTCAGTTTATCTCCCTGTCAGGTCACAGCTCATGTTTTGCATGGAAGTTGTGTTTCCATATGAGAGATAAGGCCAGCTCACACTCACACAACAGGAATACTTTTAAAGATGAAAAAGTGATGTTAAATGCAGCCATTACTGAACTGAAAGTCATGGGGGAAAAGCACATTAGGTTTTCATTAAGGCAAGCCAGGCATATGTGCAATTTATAGAACTGTTAGCATGAAGATTTTTGTGAATTTTTATAAGTAGTTAATGATAAAAAGTTGAATTCCCTAAATACAGTAGTACAGGTGTTAGAAATAACATAAAAATACAGAACCTTTTCAGAACTAAAAGGTGTTGTATATCTTCAAAGCTAACAGGAGATCTAATTTGGTGGCAACGAGCCTGAGTTAGAAGGCTTCTATTCAGCTGTGAACGTCTTCAAATTTCAAGAATTTTCAAATGCAGTTTCTTACACTGAATCTAGGAATAGGAATACATCTTTAATTTCACAGGAGAGAGCACTGGAAAAAAAAACCCAAAACCAAACCCCCCAAAACAACAGAACACTTAAAAGAAAAATACTTAATGCAAAGTGTTATAGTTTAGGAATGGTATTCTCCAATTTAGTGTTCCCACTCCAAAGCATGCTGCGTTCCCTCCCTCCCCTCCCACTTCCCCGCGGTGGGCTGGTGAAGAGAACTGAAGGTACAAAAGGAAAAGATCATGGGTTGAGATAAGAATGATTTACTGGAAACAGCAATGGGATAAGAAAATGAACAATAAGAACAAAATCTTTAATAACAAAACTGTATGAGAGGGGAATGATTCATCTGCACAGAGCATTTACTGTCAGCCTGACAAGACCCAGCCACTCCCACTGCCAATGCACCTTGACACTCTGAAGAGAGTCCTTCCCCCATCCCTGGAAAATGAGCTGATAGAATAATTGTCGAGTCCTAGCCATGCCCCCTCCTGGCTACTGCAAAGTATAAGACTGTTCTGGTCAGAACCAGGACACAAGGTTAATCTGATCAAGATGTACTGTATACTGTTGAATATGCAAATTGAAGTGCTATGGAGTGTAAGCTAAGACTCCTTTTATTTATCATAATCCCATAGAAATATTTATTGTAACTCAGTAACAGGATGACCTGTGTGGCTTCATGTGACCTCTCACTGACTACATATGAGTACTTACGAAATGCATATAAATCAAGTCTTGATAATTTAGACCTTTATTTCCATTTCTTCAAATGTATAACAAATACAGAGCACTTATTAGATACAGATGTCATAGCTCATTACAGACAGCTTAGTGCCCTGGGTTTGCTTCCTGTCCCTGGAGCTTCAGCTTCAGTCCTTGTGTCAGGAAGGGCTCATGTATTTTTTTTTTTGTGAAGGTACCTGAAGCTAGAGACAGAATTTGTACAGGGGAGATTCAATGCTGAATCTGTCTGTTTTGACAGACTGTTTTCCTGGTCTAATTTCCCAGTAAAAAATCCCAACACTGGGAATTGCTGCACACTGCATTCAAAATAAAATAAAGGTGTCCTCAAATCCCAGATTAAATATTAGCAACCCAATCATCAGGAATAGACTCACTTGGTCACCTGAAATTTCTGGTTCATTTTGCTTGTTTAAGAATACAACCTAACTGATGCAGTTATTTATCCCCTTCTCCCATAAAATAGGTCACATTCTGTGAAAGCAGCAGAATCATGGTGGTATGAAATCGCAAGGGGGGAAAATCTGGCTTTGCGTGGGAGTAATGAAGAATAGAGAACCCAGGCACATACAAACGCTTGCAGTACATACTGTCCACCTGTTTTGTGAACTTCCACTGTCAACCCACTGTTCAATGGCAATGAAATTAAAGCAGAGCCTGAAACAGGAGAATTCTGAGTGGTCACTGATTTTCCTTGCTTCTTGCCATAAGGAGGGAGGGCTTGGTTACTTAATTTTTGCAAGATGTGAGGAGTGATATCTGCCACACAGTGAGGAAAGACTTACAGAATCAACCTCTGAATGCAAGCAATGTGATTTAATGGCCAGATTTCATATAATGCAGGTTCTTTTATCATGGAGAGATACATGGACTAATGCTGAGAAATGCCCCTAGTTAAAATGAAAATAACATGGAATGATGGCCTAAGCAAATAATATTCATTAGGAATTGAGAGATTTGAAACAGATTTTCATAGAGAGGAAAAAATCCACCGGGGAATTCTCATATAAAGCCCTTAAAACCCAACACATACATCTGAAAGGCTTCACTAGTGTGGGATGAGCAGATTATTTAGTTATCCTCCTTCTCTGGATGTGAGAGATTGTATGGAAGCTACTCCTTGTTTAATGAATGCAGGCTGAAGAGAGCACTACATCTGACACTGTAGCTATCAATTATACAGAGGGATCATCAAAATGGGCCTCAATGTGACGATGGAGCCCTATGACACTGCAGGCTGGGGGGCTGGTGTGAATGGAAGAGTTAAAATGAAGACAAACACAACAGATTTATCACAGAAGAGCCCCCCAACTACTCTAAAAAAAATCTCTTCCTCAAACCCAGAAGGCTGCAGTGAGAGAAAAGAGGGTAAAGGCATGATGTCAGAAAAATATTAGAGACAATAAGGAGAAGGAAAGACAAAAAAAGCTGTGTAGTAAAATCAGAAAAGTGAGGGACACAATTAAATTCTGCACACAATTAAAAAAGGAGCTCAAGACACACCATGCAGGGGATTAGCTGCCCTGTATAATACATTAAAACTATAAAAGCATTGGAGATCTTTCTTCATTGTTTTACTGGAGACAAAAAACATTGCAATTATTAGCCTTTAAAGGTACAGCAGTATGTTGGTGTCTAGAGAGACCTTCTGACAAGTGTTGCATAGGTGCTTTATAACACTGTCCATGCATACAGGTGTTCACAGTACAACTGCAAAGCTCAGACAACACGGAGATACACAAAGTGATTGCAGATAATGTGCCCAAAATAAACACTACAAATTTCATGCCAAGAAGAGACCCTGTTCCTTCAATGCACATGTGGGAGCACACATGCCCACCCTCAAAGGCCTGATAATCAGCAGGAATTTTGCAGGCCCCAAGCAAAAGGTAATTTTGAGAGAGAAACCTGAAGGAGAACACTAATAGCTTTGCAAAGGTTACTGGAAAGCATTCCTTAGCACAAAGAAGAGAGGAGAAAGCAAGGAGGCGTTTGATAGGAGAGGGAAGAGATGAGAGAGGAAGTCTGGCTGCAGATGACAGCTAAGGGAAGCACAGTTGCAAAAGCAGCCAGGAAGGGAGGGTGAAAATTCCAAGTCCTTCCCCCGGGTTAGCCTACTTTTCTCTGGTGGGTGCTGGCTCCTTCCCTCCTGCCTCTTTGTTCCTCTCCATTTCACTTCCTTCCGTTACCTACCTTTCCTTGCTTCTTCAAAGCAGGAGGGCTGACTACTGAATCTAAGCAGCTCTGCTTCAAACAAAACACATCAAAACCATCTCCATTAGCTCCATCACATTGTTCACTACGCTTACCCACTCCTCCTCTCAGCATCCATATTCCCATTTAACTCAGATGCTCCTTGGGTTATTCTGTGTTGCAAGTCCTGACCATACTTAAGACTACATTTCCATGGCTTTTGGACTCAATGTAATAAGCATGGCTAATAGCACGTCTTCTGAGAGAGGTCAGTGGCTTAATAGAACATAAAAAGTAGCTCTGAAAATAATATATAACTTGCTGAGCAGAAAGGATCCAAAGAGTGCGGTGGCAGCATCGGAAACTTCATCCAGAAAAAAAGCTTTGTTTCTTTGTTACAAGAAAGAAGTATGGATGGCCAAGACAGTATTTTAAAGGATGAAGGTGGAGAAACAAAATGGGAGAGAAGACAAAATAGAATTTTATTGGTGCAAAATTTAAAGGCTCCATAAAAGAAGTATTCTTGGGTCATTTTCATCATGACACAGACAAAGAAATTAATAATTAAATTCTTTCTGTGCATGTCTGCAAAAAAAGATTTTCTGGGATTAATTTATTTTTAATAGCTGAATTTTTCTATTTTCTCTTCTCTTTCAAGAGAAGACAAATCTTTCTGTTTACTAAATCATATGAAAATTTGCAGATTTGTTCCCTATCTCCAGATTGGGGAGAAAAGAACAGAGGAGAAAGAATTAATCAGAGACTTGAGCAGAGACAGACAAGTGTAAGTAATTTTAAAATTGTGACATAAAACCATGGTGACCTGTCAGCGTATTTGTTATGATGAGTGCCTGGCATGCTTCCCAGGCCCACAAGAGGCCATTACATCTGTCACAAGCCAACTTAATCCTTTAAATACTTTTTTAAAGATTTTTTTTTTGCCAACACTGCAGAATTTCTGTATGATTATTGCAATTCTATCTGAACTGAACTCTGCTACTAAACATGCTCTGCCAGGTCTAATGAATTAAACATACTTAAAAACAAAATAACTACAAAAAAACACCAAGGAAAAGAAAAATCTGATTCAATTAACCAGGAAAAGCAGTGGATGCTCTGTCTTCTGAGCCACTTTGATGATTATTGTGTTATGGAAGGACAGCAGGGCGGACAAGTGAGTGTTATCATTGAAGAAAATGAATTGGTCAGACAGAGTTCTGCAATTAAACCAGACACTGTGCCTCAGCTTCTTCTGTGAACTGGAATTTCTAAAAACCTGTAATGTTTAAAGGGGAAAAAACCCAATCTTAAAGACTGTGCATAAGCCCAAGACGTTTATACCTGTACCCAGAGTGTCCCAGTCCTTCTGTAAGGCTGATCACCATGCAGGGCATGGCAGGGGAGAAAACTAAACAGGCTTTGAATGCCATGCATGGGAGGTAAAAATAGCAGCCTTTTACACTTGAAGATATGATTTTTACACACTTCCAGCTGTCATCAACGGCCATTCTGCCATACAGGCTTCCAAAGAAAACAAATAAGATGCAATCAATAAGTTTAAAAACTTTGGAATTTAATTCTTCTCACACACAATACACTTGGTAGTCTTGTTAGACATTAAACTGAGAAATTCCATGGTTAGAAAGGCATTATTTTAAAAGCAAAATTTATAAGATGCTATCATTTGCAAGGTGATAGTGTGCTCTGAATCATAGAAGCATGGTCAATGTGTAGTTAAGGGTTTTTTTAATGAGTTTTAACTATGCCTTTGTATTTCTTTCCTTGCCTGTAATTTTCAACTCACTATTTACTCTCCATTACTATTTCAATTCTGGTTTTTACATCTTCCTTATTTATAAATATGGACTCATCTACATCACTCACATACTCAATAGCTGCAAAAATTCCAGCCCTCTCCTATCCCTCTTTTCATATGGATGAAAACCCCCAAGCCACCATGAAAACAGGCTGTTTATCATGATTTAGTTGCAGTTTCAGTAGTAAGTTGAAACTCAGAACCAGGAAGAATCAACTTTTAACTTCAGAAAATCCTTCATTTGAGCACCTCAGAGAACTGGCAAAGTTTATGTTCCTGTTTCCCAGAGAGGCTTTTGATTTCCAGAGCTGAGACACCCTTAATTTTTCCACAGTCTACATTCACTCAAAAATTATTAATGATTTTGATAAAAACATTTTCCATTGTTCATTTTCCATTGTTAATACAGGAGAAAGTTCCACAGCTTTCAACACATTTTGAAGATTCTGTACAGGCTACATGCATTTTCTTTTTAGAAGGAAACACATCTATTTTTCTTGTCAAGGCTCAGTGCAAGCCCTACTTTTATTTAATCAGGTATCCTCAAATTTGCACTGTATTTGCAGTAAGTTACAGAACAGAATGGTTGAGGCCCCCATGACTGATGAAGAGTGGGCGTAATAAGGAAGTTGAAGTGAAACCTCGGATGTTACAGGTATCATAAGAATTAGACTTCTGACTGAAAAATAGCATCAAGTAGGAGGAAACCTCAGAAATACTACAAGTGTTTTTCAGAGTTAGGCCACAGAAGTTTAACAATCATGTTCTCTATGAAAATATTATCTTCTAAGCTGTTTATAAATGCACAGACTGCTCATTCATGTTTTCCTTTGGTTGGCACAAGACTTGACAGCCAAATATATGTTGAGTCGACTTAACTCTCTAGTAAATGGATACCTCCATTTAAAGAAGTTGCCTGAGACTGTCAGACAAACATGCTAAAGGTAAGCAGCAAGCTCCTGCAGTGACAATCAGTACGACAGATACCTGCACACAGTGGAAGAATGAGTAGCTTCTCTGTTAGGAGGCTACAGCAAGGCAGTGTTTCTCTCAAAGACTATGAAAAGAATAAATCTCTGATTACACATCCTGAAGTGCTCTGCGCATCTCCTTACACCTGTCAGCGTTGGCCACAGCTCTGTATTGGATTAGACAGAGAGCAAGGGACTGCTAGAGATGAAATAAGGTATTTAGGACATGCATCTGGGAATCCATCACTGAGAAGGAAATGCTCAAAATTCTGCAAAAGCAACTGTCATGCAGAATGCTAGTTTTGATGTCCCAGAGTTGCTCTAGTTCCTTTTAATGGCATCAAAGAGACAACAGTGCTGGTGAAGTATTAAGCCCTATGCCGATGGTCTTAACTTGATCTGTGTTATTAAGTGCTGAAAAGTTCTGATAAGGTAAGAGAAAGCTCTCACCTTGCTGTATTTCAAACTTTAAGATGACTGCTAAGCCCGCATTACCTGAGAGCAAACATACATACTAAGAGTGAGAATATCTCCATACCTCGGCAGTTTTGAGAGGAATTTGAAAGGCTAATACAAAGAAAACAAATCAGTATTATTGCAGAAGGATTATTGCATTCCTTTACCAGATAAGGCTTGATTATTTGATGAAAGCATTCAGAAAAGGACAATTTGAAAAAAACAGATGTGTACATGATCACATGCTGTACAGACAATGGTGAAGTGATTAAGCATGGGAAAGCAAATTCTTGAAAGATTCAGCTCTTTAGCCCAGATGAGCATCAAGCAGTTTATTTCAGCTCACCCACTCTTCTTGGTGCAAGAGCATTATGCAAGAACGAAGGAGGAGTGTGTGCACAAGGCATGAGAAGGAAAGCATGGATGTGGGTGTGTGCATGCAAGAGATTTGCTAGTTCTTCCTAGTTTTACTTAGGTGTGAAGTAACTCAAAAATAGTTTTTTTTCTCTTGACATGTTCACACATTTGCACTCTAGCTCAAAACTTGGGAAAAAAAAAAAAAGATAAGAAATTAAGTACTTGAAGAACTTCAGCAAACAGTGGTTGGTTGAGAGCCTGGACTTCCTATCATGTGGCAAACAGGAAAGAAACTTTGCACTACCAGCCACAGCACAGAGACCATGCAGAATGTAGGTATGGAAAGTGAAATGTAACTAAGGCAATACCTGGTGCAGCTCACAACTGCCTAAGGAATCATGATAAAACATCTAACACTTATGCACAAGTACAGTATGTGCTATATGCACCAAATCCTTCTCAAGTAAACATCTGTCCAGCTTGTGGCCACATCTTAACCCAAAATATAAAGCTCTCTTATGACCAAAATATGAGTAAATGTTCCCAGGAGAAAAGTTGTTGGGGGATGAATAATTTTTTCTTTCTTTTCCTTTCTGTGGAATTTTTTTCCCATTGCTATGCTAAGGACTTGTGACTACAACTTAGTAACAGTCGTCTCTCGCAGGAAGGTGAAAGGGGGGGGATGGACAAAGGCAACCAGAAAAAAGGAAGAGGGGTGGGGCCGGGGAGAGGGAGCGTTCTCGCGGGCTAGCACGTGGAGTTGGAGAAAAAAGGTAGCCGGGGCTCCGGGTCTGGCATCTCCTTCCCCCGTGGGTTTCAATGCCGGAGACCACGTTCCCTGCTGTTTGGACCTCACCCTGCCGCCTTCCCATCCTATCCTACTGTTCACTGCTGAGCAGCAGCAGCACGGCCGGCGCCGTGAACAGGAGCGGCCCCCCCGCCTCCCGCTCACAGCGGAGCCGCCGCCATCAGCCCGGCCTCTGCAGCTGCGCGGGACCGGCTCTGCCCACAGCACCGGGAACTGAGCTCAGTAAAAAAGGAGCCTGTGGCCAAAAGGGACTAAAATTGAGCTGTACTGTTCTGTTTTGTTGTCAGTTTCTAAAGTTGTTGTTATTTTCTGCTGTCTGCCTGGTTAGATATATTGGTAAAAAACTGTTATTCTTATCCCCATATCTTCTGCCTGAAAGCGTCTGATTTCAAATTATAGTGGTTGGAAAGGAGGGGATTGCAGTCTCCATCTCAAGAAAAAGAGCTCTTGCCTTTCCCTAGCAAATACCTGTCTATCAAACCAAGACAAAAGTAGAGTGCAGAGTTGTTGTCCATGTTCATTTAGTTTGGCTTTTCTGGTAAAACTACCAGCAAGAGTGACAAAATATGAAACTGTAAGAAGCTAACAGAGGTGTGTTGAAAGGGACCATAAACTAATTTTTGAATGTGGCCTTGTGCCACATTGACAGATGACAACTACCTTTCTCAGCAACCACTAGAGCTACTGAGTTAGGGCAGAGAGACCCTTAAACTACAGCACCATCAGCTACTGTGATGGGGTTTTTCAGGTGAACTCTTTATTCTGCAATTTGCTTTACTTTTCTGGTTCTGCTATATCTGTAGTTTCTTGAGTTTTCCAGTGGTCTAATTTCCCTCTTTGGCTGTGTGAGAAATGCACGCCTTGGGGGGAAAAAATAAAACACAAACCTATGGATGTAATTCTTTTAAGATGTAGGAAGTTGATCTTCCAACTTTACTCTGCAAGTTTATTGCCTCTCTGTGATATTGCTTTTTCAACACTATGTGCAAGATTCAGAAAGACTGCACTCTCAACTGAAATATAACCTCGCAATTATTTCGCTAAACCTCCCTCTTGTAGCCAACAAGCTGCTAGCTGGCAACCTGTATCCTTAGGCCTCTGGTGGCTCCTTTTCTTCACATACTCTTGCAAAGACAACATGAAAAATCTCACAGTTCAATCAAAGTCCTTTTGCAGTGGGTGTTACTGCCTGTCATAGGTTAATACTGCTCAGCTGGACAGAAAAAAAAAAAAAAGAGGCAAAATTTAGACTCATGTAGAATACCTTGTGCAATAGGAAATGGAGATTTTATATCCCAAATTTAATATAATTGCATTGAGATGAGCAGACAAACAGTTTTCCTATCCAACTGATATGATCTGTGTGAAATCACCTGTTCCAACATGTTATCATATTCATTATGGTCTGGAAACCAGAGGGAGAGCTCCTATCAATTAAATTATATAAAGTACTAAATTGATTTTTTTTTAAATAGGAAGAACAATAAAGCAACATTTCAAATGAACTTGTAGCAGATAGAAACAGTAGGAAATAAAAGTACATGATCTGTCTTGGACAAAGAGCACACTATATTCTGTAAAAGCACAACTAAACTGCAATTCATACAGTTCCACTTCAATGGCATCATTAGATATTTATTGAGGAAATAGATGAATAAGCAGATCACCCAGCAGCCATAGCACTCACTTAGCTATGCTTTAAGCCTATTATGTGAAAGATATAATAAAACAAGAACTTTGGTGCATCTCATTTTCAGGTGCCAAGAAGCTCCTGGTACAGAGCAGATGGAGAAGAGTTACCTAAGTTGGGGCTGTGATTTCTGCCTGGCAGTATAACATATGCACGAAGCAGTAGCAAATCCAGACTCCTATTACATATTTTTCCTAAAAAACTTGACTGAAAGTCAACTCCATCTGCAAAGACCCACATTCACACTGAGACCTGTTACTCCATCGCAACTTTTATATTATGTACATACAAACTCAACACAATTCTTTTGCATCCCTTTAATTGTACCCTGTGTCAGTCCCTCTCATTTAGCATCATCACTTTGTTTTCAAAGCCTTGAAGGTGCTAGCCAAAATTATAAATCCTTAGTATTCAACTTTCTGACAACACTGATCATTCAGGCACTTAATTAATGTGGTCCTTCCCTCTCATTTTTCTTTTCACTTTAAAGGCACAAGCCTGTTAATCACTGAGATCCTTTGTGTGGGCAAGAGGACCAGGCTGTCTCTTAGTACTTGCTAATGATTCTTTGACTGATGTAAGGGGAAGAAAATACCACAGGAATGGCTAGGAGTAGATACATTGGCAGCCCCTGAGCAACAGCTGATGACTTTAAATACAAGCAAAGGGCTGAAATCATTCCCTCTGAGCCCAGAGGAACAGCTGGGATCAATATGACCCACTGAGTAGCTTGAAGCACGTCACTACTCACTCATTTCCCATATTGTGTAACACATGGATTAGCCTCTATGGCTAAAGCAACGCCCAGGATCATGAGGCAGGATCCCAAAGAGGCCAGAAGTGCCCCATCTTCTTGGGAAACAATGTTCAAAGTGTGAGTGGAAAGGTGCAGAACAGGAATGGTGAAGGAAAACAGTCTGATCTTAAATACTTATCCATTCTCTCTAGCATCCTGCTGACTATGCTCCCTAGGCTATGGCAGAACAAGAATGGGAAAAACCTAAGGAGGATGGACAGCCAAAATAGAGATTTGTATTTCAGGCAGTTTTGGGCAATATCATAAGACCTATTCGGACCACTCTCTCTAATGATCAGACCATTACTTCAACATAGTCCTGAAATGTGGTTCATTATAGCAAGTTTGACAACTCTGAGATGTTTCTGCAAGATACTTCAAAGCAGATGTCTACAGGTTTCAGAATTGAATGGTTATAGCTTTCTTTACTTAGCTTTGCCTGCCATTCTTGACAACTGTAAGCAGTCATACTGTTAAAAAATTCTTGCTCTATATTATTAATATCCATCTCTCATGACATACCAAGTTTCACCATTATGCTTAAAAAGATGCATCAGCTTGTTCTAAAAATGGGCAGCTTCCAGGGTTCTAATTACAAAGACCAGAATGGGAAAGGACTGAAACAAAATCAGATACTTCATCCATTATTGCATCAGCAGTCTTTGTCCTTAAAACCTTTTCATCAGGATATAAAACACTTCATGTTCCTATAATAACATTTCTTAGGAAAACAACTGCAAAACATTTGATATTTATTTGCAGTCTGATTCAATAGGTTAGTGAAGCTGCTTTCCATTGTTTCCCTTGTCTATTCACCCTCCAGCTAAATGCCCTCATTACACAGGGTGACCTAGAGCTGATGAAATGTAGATCCCAGTTCACTCCACAGTTACAATCAAAGCTCAAATCTCCAGCTGAGGCTAACATCCTCAACACAGCCTAAATAGGAAGAAAGGCCAGCATTCAAAGAGAAACTATTAGTTAAATACATTACAGTGAAAGTTTGCCCAAGGGATGAAAATTCATCATCAGACTTCACAAAGTTTTTGCCGTGGAAAGGAAATGCATCACTAAAATTTTCTTTCAGAAAACAAAAAAGATTACTTGCTTTTCATTTTATACATGCCTGTTGGTAACATAGCTTGTAATATAGCTTTCTGGAAGAGATTTTTGGAGCAATAGGTTCCTATATTGAAAAAGGAGATGAGAAGACTCTGGCCATGAGAGCTTTCCTGTTTCTTCCAACTATTTCTATTCAACTAATAAAAATATTTTCTCTCTGTGAAAATATTACCTTGCTTATAGTCAAAATTGAGTCTTGATTTTATGCTTTCTATCATTTGACTGTAGAAATTAATATTTGAATTATTGTGTTTAAAGGAATAGATGTACTCCTAAGAAACCAGGTATCTGGGCTGTTAACTGCATGAAAGAACACTGCACAATGGAAAAATCCAGAAACTACATAAGTTACACAGTTTTACAGAAGTAAACTATTATACCTATGACTTGGTGTCAGTCAAGCCTTTGGCTGCTATCAGTGGTGCAAACCCATCATTGAAATGTTATGGAAAAAAACCCTGTATCCTTATCATACGTTTATCATGGCTATTAGTACTAAACCACAGCAATATTTGAAAAGCAATACATCTGGCACTCATTTCCTTAGATGAGGAGACTGTCACACCATCCCTGATTACATCACTTTGAGCCACAGCTGTCTTAAGGAACCAAACCAGAAAGTGTCAGATCCACAAATACAGCACCACTCAGCATGCAAGAGATCAGTTGCTGTTAGTGACAGATTATACACTGGCCACAGCTCTGTCCGTCCAAAGTCCTGCCAAAACTAATGTCATTGCTAAGCCAAAAAGGTTAAGAAAACAAGATGACTGAACCTATTGTGAGCCTCTGCAAAATATTATATGGCAATACAGATGGATCAAACTTCTTTGCCAAGGGGAACATTGTTATGCCACTTCCCCCCCCTCTTTTTAGTAAGACTGAATATTTAAGCAAAAAATTATTTCAGATATCTACTGTTTTATTTTAAAAAATGTCCAGGCAATGATGACTTCTGTAATGAAGAAAGTAAAAAGTAATTATGTGGGACATTAGGAATACTGATGTGTGTATCAAACTTTAATGGTTTCAAGAATAAATCAAAAGGAGCTAAATTATTAGAATATATGTTAACAATGTTCTGTTAAGAAAGTTTATAAAGACTCACCAGGGTTGAGCTAGAATAAATTGCCATACTCTCAACCTTTATGAAAAATGTGCCCAGATAGGCCCGTAACAAACAGGAGTAAGCAAAGTGCCATTTAACTTTATTTTAAGATTCTTACTACCCTGGAATCTTCTCTTGAACGGTACTTGACATCATTTGTTTCTCAGAAAGATCAAGGAGGAAAACAGTTAATCCTGACAAATCCAACAAAAATCCTAACACAAATAACGTTGCATGTACCTTTACTGGTGTCAAGCTAAGTCATTCTGCTATGAACAAAATCAACCAGGAGTTGAAGAAATTAAAAAAACCCTAACTATATAAAAACAACATGGCAGAAATTTCATTTCTAGAACTTTTAGTTCTAAAAATATGAGCAGTGCAATGCCAAAACCTGTTCACTAACTTCCAGAACTCACTGAGTTCCTGATGGATCAGTTAGTTTTGAACACAAAATGTGTTTTGGCAAACTTATTTTTCTCTTCTGCCTTTAAAGCACTGCATTAATTCCAGCACTCTAATTAAATAAAGCTATCTTTAGCAAGGAAGAGACAACTAGAGAGAATGCTTTCTATAAGAATGCATACTACGCTCACATCTTGAACAGGGACCAATCTGGTTCCTTCTACATGTCAACAGATGCAGGACAACCAGAATGTTCCCATACAGAAAAAGACAAAGAGACAATCAAAGACACAGAGCAGATTGCACATTAATAGCATTTAAACAGAGCAGGACTCTTCAGGATCTGGAGGAATGAGTGATGACTAAAATCCTCATCAGCTTGCAGAAGGTGAGTAGGAAATGACTATTCACTGTTTCTTCTAATAGAAATAAGATGAAATCAATAAGATCAACATGTGGCAGGATAAAAACAGCAAAAGAAGGCTTTTTTTTAATGCAACATACAGCTCAGCAGTAGAACTACATGATGTGGGAAGACATGCTAAAAATCCTACCACCTTCATAAAGCATTCAGGCAAATAAATGTAAGGGGGGGGAAAAGTATCTGTCAGGGGCTAATAAACATGGAGAAGCTTATTTGGCTCACATACACCATAAGCTACAGATCTCCAGAGACCACTATAGTGCACTGGGGAAATGTTATTCTGTACTTACCTCACTGTGTTCTTTCCTAGGCATTAGCTACCAGGAGGTATTAAAAATTAGGCTAAACGGACTTTGTAGCAGAATGCATTTTATTAAGCTTATAAAATAAAATCAATTCAAAATGCTGACATGAATCTCAACTGCACTCTAATTAGTTCCCATTCACAGATTGCCTGACATGAGAAGGAAGTTAAAAAATACAAAAAAATTTGCAGTAAATTTCAACTAATAAAAATACTAAAAGCTAAGAATACTTAGTATGCATTCATTTGGAATTAAAGTATGTAGACAATTAAATATTGTGCATTTGCCAGTTTAGCAAAGTAACCCTGGAATTTACTACAAAAGCTTTATCATGTTGTCAATCAGCATGTTTTGAATCGCCATGCATGCCCTAGGAATGCATGCTGCTCCTGGAAAATAACTAGCAACTACAAATGAAACAAAAAACAAAAATGAATTATCTATGTAAAGGATTTCTGCTGGCTGATTAAAAAAATCTATTTTAATCACGATTTCAAATCCATCAACTCTGGCTGTGAATATATTCCTTCAGCTTGGAAGCTATTTGCAAGAAATATCAATTCACAAACTTCATCAGACTGTCAAACATAATACAATGTTCTTAGGTACTAATCAATTATAGACAAAAAAACACGAGTTGTCAGCACATTTTCACCAGCAGCTGTTATTGGAGCTTTTAAAAGATAAATCAGCAGAATCAGCTGGTTTTACCAGTGGCCTGAGAAAATGAAGTTTACTTGATATACTCTCTATGTTTTTCCCTCTCCTTGTCCTTCCCAGTAACTTAAAAATTTGGTGGCCAAAGCTGCCACTGGCTAACAATCTTTTAGAGGGAAGGAAAAAATACTAGGATAATTTGTTTGGCTTCAGCTTTTGATGGGCCTTGAGGCATCACTATGAGCAGCCGTCATACCTGTCGTACGGGACAGTGCAGACCCTGTGGCTGAAGTTCATCTAACCTGACCAGATCCATTCCCTTCCTGCAACATTTTTGAAGGGAGAAAGGTTTGGGCTCTAGCACAGAGACACATTGAATGGGCTCTCCAAAGAAAGAGAGCAGGCTACCCTCCATAGTGACCCTTGGCAAGAGGTGCCTGAGTCTCTTCTCCAACCCCATGGACATGGGACTGCCTTCATTGGCTCTATTTAGCTCCCTTATCCTTATAAAGGGTACCCACAAGTTAACCCAGTTAGCACAGTGGGAACAATCCCTGCAATGCACTGACTTCTAAATAAAGCCCACAGGTTGTCTGGGAGAACTTCTCCCAGACCATAGACATAGACCATAGACACGAACACAAAATGGAATTAATTCCTTAAGGACCACTGGTGTCAAGTGCTCAGAAACAAGCCCTTTTCAAGCTATCTCTATAGATACAGCACAGAGAGCACAAGGAGTGAGGGAACTGTGAGGAAAGATTCCACTCTATATTCCTCCTTCAACAGCCAACACTTTAGTGGCAGGGAGCAAGTTCTACAGGAAACTTGACTTCACTGTTTTTCTGCTGTGGGACCGCATGGAATATTTAACACAGGATCCATTCTGCCACTATTCCCTGCCCTGCTCAATTGCTATCATCTGCAGGAAAATCCAGTACCAATTATAACCTACCAAAAATATGAGATAACTTAACAAGATGGAATATTGGCAAGGAAAAAAAGGAGGCAAATGGGTGCTCAGCTCTCTCAGATGCTCAGTAAGAGCTGAGAAACTAAATCTCACTTAAGACTGTGACCCAGCTATTAGCTACCAAGCTCTGGCACCCCAGTGCAGACAGCATTCTCTGAAGAATATTTGTTGAAGAAAATAGGCAAACACTGACACGTCGGCTAGATGAAGACTTGATCATGATAAATTACTGGTGTTTTCTTGAGCAAAGGGCTGCTGCTCTGAAGGGACAGTATCATAATGAGACTGACACTCAGAGTGTTTACGAACAGTGTTACTCTGGGGAAAACACAGGGACTGGCCTTATATTTTCAGTCATTAACGCTATTTTTTTCCTAGTCTCATTAGCACCATTATTTAGAACAGCATCTGCACACAATCACAAAAATAGAGTCAAGTGTGCTGCCGTCTTTTCCCATGTGTGCTGTTAACTCCAATTTTTCAAACGAGCATTCCATGTGCACGCAGCTCCACCAGCATGAAGAAATCTATTTTAGGACTGCTCTAATCACTGGGCACAAACAGGGAGGCAGTCAATGGCCTATGCACTTGCAAGCAGCAACATTTGCACAAAGTGAGAACATGGCGAAACAAGCATAAATATAGTCACAAAGATTTCTAACTCAAAAGAAAAAAAAAGAAAGAAAAGTTACTTTTCCACTGTGGGAGTTTTTTCAAATCAGAGAGAGATGTGAGGAAGAAGGTTCAGAGTAGTGTTAGCCAGGTATTAAGTAATATGGATGTGGAAAGCAGAAAGGGACATGTAAGTGCAATGAGCCATTTTCTTGAACACTAAGTGACAAAGCAACCAGAGAGAACATTAAAATATAGATGGATGGTAGTGTTTTTTCAGTACCTTGGAGAAGCAAATGAAACATTTGGTCATAAGGAGCCCAGGAAACAAAAGCTGTCCAAAAGCATCATCTATTTTCTCAGCCACTCTGCAAAGTGTAAACACTACACTTTAATCTGGAAGGAGCCTCCTCCAAGCTATCAGGGAGATGTGCCAGTGTGCTTTGACCAGATCAGGAAATGCATTTTGCAATAAACTACTGCAAAAATGAAAGTACCTGATTGGGCCTTGGTGGTGCCCTGATGGGCAGTTGCCCTCTTATATTTATGGGACATCAGTACAGCCTCATCCACTCCAGTGCAAGCATGCTGATTTGAGGTCAGTACCGACCTTTTTTCCTCAAACTGTTTTCATTTTTCTCTCATGACCGGCTGCCCAGCACTCCTGCATCACCTAGGAACAAAGCTGGGCTCTCCTTTGGTAATGTCTTTGCTTGAGCAACAGAAGGATTGTTCAGGGACTAGACTTAAAGTTAATTTCAGCTGGCTACACACTACAGACTTGTGTCACTTATGCTAGCTTTTATTTTCAATAGGGTATCCATCAACCTTTCAAATCAAGTTAACACAAAACCCTGGGTTTTGTGTTACTTTTACTTTACTAAAAGTAAATTTTTACTATTTGAGTAAATCTATTTGAAATTAACTGTCTCTCATAACAGAAAAAAGTCAGAAGATGAGAACCAAGACTAGTAGCAATAAACCTAACTTCAGCATCTCCTCCATGTCTACATTTTCTATTGAAATTCCATTAGAAGAACAAAGTTTCCCAGGCTAGCCTGATCCAAGTTTCCTGAAAGTGTAACTGCCCCTGCTGACCTTCTGTTGTACCTCCAAATAATTATTTCTGATGAGATCTACAAAGCTTTTTTAGGAAGGATGCTGGGGTGAGGGGGAGGAAATCATGCCTTGTTGGTAAATCAGTAACCACACATTTAACGAAGCAAGCTGTCAGACAGGCATAAATTGTGCCTGCTACTGAAACAGAAGGATGAGCTATTCACCCCTGGCATCAGAAGGACTCCAGACCAAAGTTTCCCATTACTAGAGTGCCTCAGGAGATAATTAGCTAGCAAATAAAGCCTACTCATGTCTTCACCTTGGTCATTATGATTGTTTGGATTTACAGTTCAGGGCCATTCTAGCCAGTCACTTTTACTGTTGGCTAATACAGAATAACGTGTAATATTTTTTATGTGTGCATTCATAACCAAAAGGCATTGAAAAGGAAATTATTTGTGGGTGTTTCAATGAAAAAAGTGTCATTTGGCAAGCAAATGCTTCAGTTGTACCTTCAGCTTATGCAGATTGGGCTGAATACAACTGCGCTGACCTAAACTAGTGATGCATCTGACCTTTTATCTTCAGCAGATCACAGTACCCAATTTCACATCAAAGAGCAGCAACACTTCTCTTTGGATAAGAGAAATCATCAGAAAATATATATTTATATTAGTTTCTTATGTATATAAAACAACTTCTAGAGATATTTCTACTGAAGAAATAATTCTGCTGAAAAACTGTCTTAAAATTATGTAAGATTTCCCAGTGAGCTGAATAAAAGTTGCTTAAAATTGGAAGTTTTTTTGATTGACCTCTCTTGTTATCCTGGGTTTGATATCAGCTTAAGTAAAGCAAGATAAATGACATTTTTAATACTGCTTTAAAACTGCAGCTTGGTGTGCCATTTAGTCAACAGCATATTCTTTCATATGAACTTCAGGAGAAAAAAATACAGTGTGGAAAAAAACAGTGGAATATGTTGCAGTCATCGATTTTGCTAAAGTCACAGAAAAGCAAGAAATTTGCCTGACATAAATGACACAGCTGAATCTCAGAACCCTTACAGTCTTCCGATCAAGCAAGATCACTAGTAACTTCCAAGGTATAAGCAATAATTTCATATTTTCCCCTCCCTGAAGAAAGTAGGAAAATAAATAATCAAGCTGGTTTTGAGTTACAGCTGAGTAATGAATACAGTACAATACTGCACTACTCCATCATTCATTCATTCAGACACTTCAGGATTTCTCAGTGCTCTTAAGAACCACAAGAGCTAATCATCTTCCATTTGAAAATCAAAAATAATAGCAACATCTCAGCTTATGAACTAGGATTCATAATCTGTCTGAAACTTACTTCACAACAAGTTGCTCCAGCCATTTAGTCTTAAACATTTTATTAACTTGTATGACATGCTTTCTTTGGCTGGGGAAAGGAGTTGGTTGGGCTAAAGAACCCAGAAGGAAATCTTAAGATCAGGTGTTTAAATGTCACTGGTATCATGTACCTAAAAAAAGCGTTCTCTTAAGAACACACACGGATAAAAATCTGGCCCTACAGAAGTTAGTGGAAGAAACTTAGCCTTTGATTTCAGTATGTCTAGAAATTCACCCAAATTTCATAGATCGGTCTGGCACATTCAAGATGAACTGATTTGTTTGCTGAAGAAACTGTGTGAATTAGTTGCTCAGCACAGATGCATGCTCTGAGGAGTGTGACTTCTCACAGGACTCCCCCTGACTGCATCAGATTTTATGGTAAGGGTCCTCTGCAACTAAAGGTCATGCAGATTTTCACAGGAATAAACAGAGACAGCTTAAAATAGTCCTCCAAGACAGCAGTTTGCTTATAGTACTTAACTGAAGTTTCATTACAGTGAATTATGGTTTGCAGGCACCTTGTCATTTAATAATGTAGACGAAACAATTTAGATGAAAATGCAATAGATTCTCACCTGATTTTTGTATGCAAGACATGGAATCAAGACATGCTGAACAGGCGGAGACGCCGAAGAAATGATTACTTGAGATATCATTACTTGAGTCTATTGATGAAGTGGAAAATAGAGTGTGAGGAAAAGATGCATGGAGACGTAATTACTATTTACAGTGTCTGACTTTAATGCTACACAATGGTAATGTGAATAAATCCACATCTTAAGCACTCAGGTGGCTACAGTGAAGAGGCTCTCCTGAAACCATTATGCACATACTCAATATACACACATCTGCAAGGATCTACCTATACATAACTGAATCCACTGATTGCCAGATCATTGCAGCACCTCTTCTGTGCTAATCCACATAGCTTAAAGATGATTATACATTGGAACAATATTCATCCACCTTCAAGTATCATCATCTGCTCACCTCACTAGGACATCAGGTTAAATGTGTGTATAACATCCAACAAATCCTTACCCAGCATTACCCACAAGCAAGTGAAACTGGAAACAAGAGGTACAACAGTTTCTGCTGAGGTGATCCTTGATATACATCTGTCTCTAACACACACAGCTGGGCATGCATTTAATTCTCACACTCTGTTTACATCCAGAAAAGCCATCTCTTCATACATAAACTGCTGCAGGGCTGTGCTTTAGCATTTGCTGCTTCTATGTATTTGCTCAAATTTTGGTGACATACTCATTGAATGAAAATGCCTTTCGATATTCAGAAAGACTAAGAACTACTTTTACCTTCTCAGTTCTCCAGGTCGTGAACTAGACCATTCTCCAATTTGTAGAACAAAAGATGCTGTCATATAGCATGTTTAGCCACTCAGAACCTGAATCTTCCTCTATCCCCACAACAACCATTAAAGACCTTAAACTTTTTACCTATTTCCTCAGGAAACCTTTGACTTAGAAGAATTTGCAGTGGTATTGCATAGGTTTCTCTCCTGGAGTATAACACAGCATCTAATAATTCATTCATAAGTATAAGCACTGAAGAAAAGTGCGAAGTGCACAAGAAAAACGAAACCATTATAAAACCTCTCTTGTTTTCCATCTCCAGATTTTAACAGTTACAAAGTGGAGAAGCACCCTATGCAATCCAGCTGAGAGCTGATAGTCTCTCTTTTCATCACAGGGATGTATGCAGCTGCTTGGGTATCAGACTGAAGTAAAAATGGGACTTTAATCAAGCACCTCATTAGCAGCCTGAGCTCTGACAGCCACACGTTTCCCCTTTTATTAACTTTAAAATAAAATGTTATCATTTGAGTCAAAACACTGTAGAATCAGGGTCTCAGGTCACAGGTTAAGACTGGGTTTGGTAAGTGCAATAAGGACAGAGAATTCTTAAACTAAGAGTTGAGCTAGAAAGCCATATTATACTCTCACTTAAAGTGCATTAATCCCAAATAACACAACAACAGTAGAGCTACCAAGATTTAAAAAAAAAATTCTTTGGCATTTATTCATGTCATCCCATGAACCTACTCTAGAGTATATGCATCTACATCTGAGGTAGTTGCTGTAAATTCTCTTTAAAGTCAGTGTGGAAAAGAGATGACAGTAGCTCGTCTACCCTTAAAGTAGTCATCAAAATATGGAAAATGTATTTCTCCTTTAATGCCTTGAAGTGTCTCTTTAGTTCCTTTGTCTGAATATGGGGCCTAAGAGGATTAGGTCATATTTAGATAGCTCCCTTGAACATACTTCTTGTTAAGGGATATGAATCCTACCCAAACAGTCTTTTTGTTATGCATCTAGATCTGCTGGGCCTCCCTTCCCATGTTATCCCATAAGCTGCTGCAAAACAAATGCAAATCCTAATAAGGAGAGTCAAGAGCTCTGCACCTCTGCTAGGCTATTTAACAGAAATATTTGATCTGGAGGATTTCATCCAATTCCCTTTTACAGAAATATTAAATCAGGAGTAAATCATGGGGCTGCAAACACAATGTGTTAAAGAAAGAAAGAGGAAAAAGATTCAATCTGTAGAGTAAAAACTATTTGAGCTAGAACAATGCTGGTTTAGGTCATCTGGTCTTAATTTTTCTGGCTGTTCGTTTGAGGGGAAGAGGAGCCTTTTCAAGCTGTTCTCAGCTATGAGAAAGCCTTGCTGCATTTTTTTCAGGTGCTTTGGGGGACAGGAACACTCAGCCCTTATGGGTCATCCCCTCAAGCTTGTTTTGTTTCAGCCACTGCAGTCATTGCACCATGCAGTACATGGTGGCCTCAAGGGGAGAACCAGCCAATTTCTCCCAAGGGTACAGAAGACCCCTCACCAGTCAGCACTGAGGTGGGAAATCTATTTAACTTGTGGATTTCTTGTTTGGGACAAATTATTCAGGAACAAAATAATGTAGAGAAAGAGTCACTGCAAAGAGGTTCACATCACTTAAAAGAGAATGAAGTTTCAAGAACTGTAGAGTTTGTATCAGTGAGAGACTTCAGCAAGTGCCAAATATTTTCAGAGCAGAAAACATATTTCCTATTAGCTTTCTTTGCCTAAAACATTCAGCAGAAAGACAGCCAGGTATCCTGAGTGTCAATAGGCTGTCTCAAAAACTCATAACAACAAAGCTATTGAACCTCCCTTATCTGTCTGCCTGTTGCTGCAAACCTCTTCTCACCCTCCCTAGTTTATGAAGTCAAAATATCCACACAGAGAAAACCCCCCCAGAATCTACCCAAAGATTCTGGCCATGTGCCAGGTATGTGAAGAACTGCGTGGATACACACTTTTGGGGAGGAAGGGCAGCCTGGTACTGTTTTCTTTTGCTGTTTTGTTTTTCCATTTTGTTAATTCTTTAGGATTAACATCCTAATGTAAGCAGTGTCTCAGATTGTTATGATTTCTCTGTGATACTCTCAACAGGCACAAACCTGAAGGACTCATTGCCCGGTCTATTTTCCACTGCAACTTGTGGTATCTGAGCACAAGTCATTGAAGGCAATCAACTGCTCTGCAAAGACTGAAATTCAAGGATGTAACCTCTGCTGAGAATGCTCCAGCACTCTATAGCTAAGATGGAAGCAAAGTCCATCCACACCTCAGGGCAAGAAGGACTCAAAATATTTATTTTAAAAATTGATGGTATTTTATGAGTGCCTCACAGGAGCCCTCCAGAGTTCATTTCAACCCATTTCTACTGACCTGGTGAGAATTTGTAAAACCTGTCTCAGCAAACCATTCGCCCCAATGCCACATCCCCTTAGGGAAGAATCTTTACAACTTAGAAAAATAAAATTTAGCACAGTATTACAACAGCATTCTTCACATTTCAAAAAGAAACTGCTAGTGACTTTGATTCATAATACAGTTAATGTGCATGGTACTAGTGAGGCCAATTTCCTGTGATTGGTTTCTGCCATAAATTTAAGAGGCCAATTTCTCCAAAAAGTGTTTTAGGTTTTACCTGGCAGGATTTGACAAAAGTGAGGGTTTAATAGATTTTGCTATTTCACAAGTGCACCACTGAAAAACTAAGACTTGCTCCCTGTGAGAATGACTGAAATGTTAATAACAGCATTGGATTTATATTTCTCCAATTTTGCAGCTCTGTGATAACTACCACAGGGGATTCTCAATAAATCATTAAACTTAAGCCAATCTGTCATGCTGTTTTCTTCTTTAGGTCTGACTGATATGTCCCTGCTCTTTTATTGCTTTTATTTTTTACTACTTAAGATGAATTTCTGCAGAATCACTAAAACGCAGACAGCATGCTTACCACCTATGCTTGGAAGACTTATAGGAGCTTTGTGTTCATCCCTTTTGCTCCCAAAATTCATGTGTCTGGTTGTTTGGGTAGTGTTACTCTAGGGCCCACCTGTCAACCTTATTTATATAATAAAATAGGATTATTTTTCTTCTCCACAATTAACTATTCCCTGCCAGTTCTCCCCAACCTTCAAGTAATTTCTAATAACGTTTTATACTTCCTTTTTTCCTTTTAAACCAAGAGCACATGAAACATCCTTACCTTCTATTACTTGTGACAGTTATTACATAACTCTTTTCTAGAGATGGAGCCAGCATGCTGGGCATCTGGATATTTTAAGAAAGCGAAGGGTACCCTCCTGTTTTCCTTCACCACCTGCAGTGAATTCATGTGACAGAGGAAAAACCCCCCAGTAATCTGCTGACCACAGACCTTATGGGTCTGCTGATAGAAATAAGGTTTTTAAAGATAATATCCTTTGCATGTTTGGACTCTGTTTTGAGCAGTCAGATTGGGGTGGAATACTTGTCAGCAAATGCAACAGTGAAGATGAAAAACACCCAAACAGTTCTGCTAAAAGCAATCAGAACTGTGAAACAGCAGAACTCCTGCTACAGACTTGAGTTATTTTTACAGAGGAGCAGGATAGAAGGGGACGGCTGGTAAAATAGTTTGTGAGGAGTGATGCCCCACTCAGGACCTGACTGCTATTTATGACTCTACAGTATAAAAAGGACCACCAGGACTCTGGCCTGGACTGCTAGATCAGCATACCCAGATGGCAGAGACCGAGGTCTAAACTCTACCCATAATCATTTTAGGGCTTACATAATGACAAAAAGGCTAAAAAATGCACAAAGGGAAAGCAACATGAGTACCTTAAACCATTCCTTCTAGTATGACTGGGACATTTTCTAATGGTGTTACCTGACCCGAAATTCATAGTTACAATCAGAAAACAAGGCTCTACTGCGTCTATTCCTTTTTCACCCAGCAAGTAATTTTTTCTTTCCTTCTTCAAAATGTAAATTACCACTCTACTTCTCCTCAGTTTTGAAAAACAGCTCATAACTGGTGAAGATGCATAACAGCCTTTAAATTATCACCTGGGTATTCCTCTAGGAACTAAAAGAAAACTCTTGCATTCATAAAGGCCACCTTTCAAGGCTTTGGCAGCTCTGGAATCAACACAGCACAATCAAGAAGAATTGCTTTTTATTAGTTTTATGGCAGACTCAGTTCCCTCGTGCTCAGAAAACATAAGCATATGTACAGCTGGCAAGGCTGAGTAGAAAGCTTGTCTCCATGTGTCTATGTTAAATTTAAGTCTTACATATTCAAGCATCTGTATTGCTCTTTTTGCATAGTTATTATTTAAGGCTCTGCTGAGGTACAACAGTTTTTCCTAAATGAAGGAAGGGGGGGAATTTAGCCTTGTACTTTCTTTCATAGGGTGAGAAAATGTTTGCTTTGGAGTTCATGATGCTTTTGCATCCAACTAGTACAACATGCTGCTGCTTCTCATTTTATCTACAGACAAGAAGCAACAACATTCGTTTCTTGAATACATCCATTTCTTGCTGTTACATGAAAAGAACTCATCTCACTTCACCAAACAAGAACCTAAATGAGTAAATGTAAAAAAAAATCTGTACAGAAAAAAAAAATTATGTCCTTTTCTTATAAATAGCAATAGTACAAAATCATTTCATATTAAGACTCGTAAATTAACCCAGCAAAGTAAGCTCACACTACCATACAGATTTGTATATTCTCTGACATGATTAGCTTTTAATTGGTTTAGAGGAACTCAGTGAACATTCCCTAAATTAGTGTACAACATGAAGAACACACCACCCAGGCTTCTATTATTGCAATACTGCAGGAAATGAGCTCTGTCCAGTACATTTCATTAGCATTACGAGAAAGTCCCTTGCTAAATGTCACACTGGGACCAATACTTCTGGTAAGATTATGCTCTTTCCTTTGGTTTGAAAAACAAATACATTTTCTCAGTAAAAAGTCTGCATAGGATAAACTTATTCCTCTCCATAGATTTGTCCCTCTTCGGGACATGCCTTAGATATATGCTAGGGAAGGAGAACTCTAGAAAACCTTCATGAAGCATGTGACAGAGACACTGCCAGGCAGGACACTGCATGAGGTGGAGCTCTGGTGCAAAGCAAGTCTAACAGTTACCCATTTTAAATATGAAGGCTTCCCAAAGTAGTAAGAAGAAAAATCTAGACTGAATGCTTCAGGGACAGTTTAAATCACAATCTCTTTTCAGGGGCTGAGATTTCAAGTGCATCTCAACAAAACAACTGGTTTTAAAACAGTTTTTTCACTTCTGTAAAAAAAAAAAAAAACCGCAATAAATGCCAAAGCCATCTGAAGTGAGTTCCAGCTTTCTTAAGCTGTGTCAGCGGAAGAACACATTTGCATTGAACAATGATTTCCTACCAATAGAAGAATGAGAAGTTAAGGTGGATCATTTATGAAACAAAACACCAATGCAAACCAGAAATGTTTCTCTTGACATTTGGACACATTCCAGATAAATTTGTTTCTTTGACACACTGTATCTTTTGGGGATTTTGATACCCAGGGCAGTAAGTCATTCAATGCTACGTAATGGTGGGAAAGTAAGTTTGGGCTTTTTTGTTGTTTTGTTTTTGGGGGTTTTTGGGTTGTATGTTTTTTTTTTTAAATGAGAAACCAAAGGCTCAACAAAGTTGTATTAACTTGCATACAAGTGAATTAGTTGAATCAGTGCATCATGTCTGTGTAAATAGTTTCCTTGCAGTTTTGGACTGTTCCCCATCCACTGAGCTTAAGTGGTGAGGAACAACCCGGAGCTAAACTCTGCAAAAACTCTATTTTCACTTTAAAACCCTTCTGCTAAGACAGCTACGCCCACTGAACTGTTCTGTACCTACACAGTATCAAGCTCAAAGGTCCTGGCTTGAAATCATAGATCTGTGCAGACAAATAATAGAAGAGTAGCTATCACATATTTTGAAACAGCAAACAGTAGACTCTCCTTTAATCTCACACTTTTCTGGGCCAGGTTTCACCAGGACCATGCAAACAAGCCCAACCTCCCTGTCCACTATCACACAGATGCTTTACAGAAGACATGAAAGCAGCGCAGGAGGCAGGACCAAGGTTTGGAAGACCACACAGTGGACTTAGGAGATGAGGCGTTTATGAGTATAGAATTTGTTCTAATTATGCAGACAAGTACAGAATCTGATTTCTCTTCAGTTTTTAGACTTCATCACTGTATACACTTCTGGTGGGAGTGCTGCAGACTGATGCAACACTTTTGGGCTCTGCCCTATACTTGGTGTAAATCCATTCCCTGAGGAACTGAAAGTTGACAGCGATAGTTAGCAAATGCAGCATTATCCAGAACTAATTTAAAACACCAGCCTTGCTGCTTCAGTATGCCATTATTCTCAGATAATCACTTTGCACCTCTAAACCTTAACTTAGATTAGAATTGTTCCGGGGAGAATAACAGAATTCACTAATTAACCATATCTTTTGGTCAAGTGTTTTATTTGACTGACCTCTGGTTACTACAGGAAATTTTCCAGAAATTCTTATACAGGAATGACAAGAGAAGCACAATTTAAAAATTGTGTATCTTTCAAGGTAAATTTATGACTGAACAAAGTTATACAGCAATATTTGCTTTATTTGGCATCTCATTATTTGTATAATCATGGGTCTACTTAGGAAGACATTTAAATAATATTAAGTTTCTGGGACAACATATATGCATTTGGAACATATTGGTTATGAAGGTTCCCACAGAATAATTGAAACAAATCTACGAGAAACAGAGCCAGTAATTTCTAAATATGTCTAGCAGATTCTTATGCTATTTTTCTTCCTCAATAACTTGCATCTTCAAGCTACATTCTAGTGTTTCTTCAAATCAAGTTCTGAATGAAGTAAGTTTTGAGTGGCACAGAATGCTGAAATTGTACATTTGACCAGTTTGATCAGAGTTGCAGAGCTGAGAACTTCCAGAAAGCAGCCCACAAGATATAGCTCTTAAACCTAACTTCAGACAACATAAATGGAAAATATTGGCAGGATTTGCTATCATCTTGGGTTTAAAATTTAGGCTTAATGAAAATATCACTGATTTATTTATAAAGACAGACTTCATATCTGAGGGTAATTCTAGATATAAAGATGCTTTGTTCTTCTCAAGTTACTTTGTAATTCATATGTTATGATGTTTTCCTGTCACCTGTTATTTATATTTCACAGATAAAAAGTTCAAGTAGGCAGAGGCAGAAGCCACTGTTAGGTCCGGTGTGGGGTTTTTTTGGGTGTTTCCTTTTTATTTCATTTTGTAATGCTACAGAAAACTCTGCTCATTTACCCTCCCAAGATCTCCCTGCCAGATTTTTCGTCCTCTTGTCAAACAAGATGCTGAGAATACCTTCTCTGACACAGCTCTCTGCCAAGGCCAAAGCAACCCATGGAGAGGCTCCACACAGAAATGTCCACACTGGAAACACATCACTTGACAGCTTCCAGACTGTTGAGGAGGACATTATTTTCTCAGCTGTCAAGGATTACTGCTGATGCTGGTTTTAAACACTTGGGTATGTGGGAAATTTTAGCCTTTATAAATTTTCAAGATTAGGGAAATTAAAAATCCTCATATTCATTATAGTACCTATTGTTTAGGATTATCAGATTTCACTTCCCAGTCCCCCATAATATCCAGATGGGAGAGAGAGTTACTAGTCTCTTGAGACTTGAAAGTGAAACTTCAAGATTTGCCAGCAACTTTCATACAAGATGTGTGTGTATAGAAAGCTCCTTAGAAAGACAAAGAATGGACAGAATATGCTCTGATACGCTGGGCTAGACAAACAGCAGCAATATTCTGTTTGAGATGGTCATAATTCAAACCTGGCATGATTTAAAACAAAAAAAAAATCTTAAAAGTATTACTTTCAATAATTATTATGGAGGTCTTTCCTTTGCATTTAGGCTTTCTTTTCAATATTTAAAATATTAAAAAAACATACCTGCTTTCATTGTACATGACTCAAGAGAACATGACAACATGGCTCTGATAGTTCTTTCCAGTGAAAGTCAAAACAGGAACTATACCAGAATGCTGATTACCATTCTTGTCAGCTTACTGCTCAACAAGCATCTCCAACCAAGAGAAAGCAGGATTCTCACTTTTGCTCGTGGGAAGCAATGGCTAAAAACGAATTCTGCTCTGAAGTTCAGAAAATTCTGCAGCTATTACAATTCCTCTACTGTTTCAGACAACATTGTCTTCAATGGTGCTAGGCAACCATTCGCCTTACACTATATTATTGGGAGTGGAATTGCTCAGCTGAAACACCATTAATCTTCAACTCTATGCTGAATATGCATCTTCTCTCATTTTCATGTCATAATTAAACTCTAAAGAAACTTTTGATAAGAGCAAAGGCAGTAACACAACACATGAAACATCTTGTTTGATCCTTTGAATTTTTATGGGTTATCTCCTAAATTGGAAAATTATTGTTTTCATTGCAGTGATGTGATGAAATTACAGTATGATTATGAATGAAATTTACTGCAAAGATGATGCATTAACTCTTTTCTACTGAATGAGTACATAATGATTTCCTCCAGTGGAACCTCAACTCCTCTTATGTTCTAGCTGTGATCCTCAATATGGAATAGAGACATAGAAAAAAAAGGAGACAGTTGAGTATAAATTTTGAATATACACATCACAAATGTTCTTATGTCACCTGGCTATCAGCATTAATATTGGAGAAATTTCTGGCAGAATGACAAATCAACCACTGGCTAGTTAAGTGGTATGTTTTGCTATACATACCAACATTCCAGCTGATTTCTTTAGCCACATCTTGGCTTGGTTTTGAACTTGGAAAATAAGTTATGGGTATTTTGCAAATGTATAACTTGAAATTAGTTCAACTCTGAGGAAAAAGGCATAGATTTTCAGATATTTCCAATATAAATTTTTTGGCTTTGAACAAGTCTTTTACTTGGACAAAATAATTTACTGAGCAATACACATATTAATTTTTACCTTCTGCTCTTCTAAAGCTTTTATTTTAACAATACCAGGCAAAGGAAAGAAGGGTATCAGTAAATTTGGTATAAGAGCAGTATAAGAGGCCAATTATTTCCAGAATGAAACTTGCAACTAATGTTTCAAAATACCTAAATAACAAACTTCCATGACACTCTTAGGCTAGATTCCAGCAATTAAAGATATGTCTATTTTGGATAGCACTGCAGAAATAAAGGAATTCAAGATTCATCATCATAATAGTTCAACTGTGCACACTTTCACTGAGTAAAAAGAATAAAAATTCCCCACTTGTATGACAAACATTTGTATTCTCAGCTTTAGTATGACTGGAAAGAATGTTTTAATAGAGATGTTAAGAAATCATATAAGTGATTAGAATTCTCTGCAATAGAGTATCTATTTTTCATCTTAGTGCAATTTCACATCTACAAGATTTTAGTATGGAACGACAGTTCTATCATTGCATCTTTTCTACAGATGTACATTTTTATTTTCCAGAGTAATTATGCACTCATCTTGAGAATTTCCTTTAAAAAAAGCTTCCCAGTGCCATCAGCGATGGATTACAGTGACTAGAGTCAGTAAGGTATTTAACAAAATACACATGAAAAGAAGGAAAATATGCCCAGTTTACCAGGGTCATACTAAAATCAGGTAGCCAAACTAATTTTCTGGAAGAGGGAAAAGTGTATGACACATTGAAAACAGGCAGGAATGCTTCAAATGGATTTCTCACTGCAGACAAAAAGTAAAATTCCTAAGTCTTATAACAGTCACAGAACAAAACTGCTGTCTTCTGATCAGCTCCAATTAAAAGAGAGAACGAAAAAACCAAATCTCACAAAAAACCCACAAACTAACCAACAAACCCCAACAAACAACAACAACAAAAAACCAACAAAAAACCCACACCAAAAAAATCAAGTTCCCCCAAACTCCCTAAACTATCTTTTTTGAAGATTCTATGTAAATCAATACAATCTATGTCACTAGTGCCAAAAGAAGCGATTTTCACCCTTTCAACTGGTAAATTCAGACTATAAGTCAACAAGTTTTCCATCTTATTTAAAAACATACTGATTGCTGTTGGAAAGTACCTGACTTCAGAAACTGTGGACGAGTCTATCAGTCCTGTTTAAGAGACACAAAGTGCAGTATCAGTGGAGCAATGGAGATTCTGCAAAACCAGGTAGCTTTACTGACATCACAAGGAAGGGAGCAAAAAGGGATTCAGTAAGCCTAGGGTTTAATCCTAGTATAACAACAAGCTTCTTAAGACATTTAGATGGTAACAATAGTTGGATTTCTTTTTTTTTATTTTGAAGCATGGCTTGTTTCCTGTTTTTTAGGCTTATCTGGAAGCAAACACAACCACCTTGCAATTTATTTAGCACCTATGACAAAGTGGCAGGCAAATGACTCCTTATAACTGTGCCAGGTAAAATTTGTGGAGGCAGGATTCCAGACTGACATCATGTTGCAAGGTATATCACGAACAGGTTATACACAAATGACCTTTGCAGCCCTTTTCTGTGCCTGCAGTTTTTAAATGCTAAGACATAGAAGAGCATATTCATATGAAGTGCATTAATGGACATGCCATATTTAAAACTTCAGCTTTATTACTGTCCAAGACAGTATTTTAAAAGAGCACTCTGAATTTGACTGAAGAATTTAAATATCCTAAATGAGAATAATCTCCCAAGATATTAATCCATGATTATAGTTTCCATTATATATATAAAAAATTACCCCACAATATCATTTGTCAACTGCCATGTAGAAAGTCATCTCCTATAAAAGAATTTGCTTTAAATTCCAATCCTTTGACATCTTCTAAAATTAAAGTATTTCTTCCTGGGAGGAAGTCCTAGATTATTAATGAACAGTTAAATAGCTAGCAATAAAATAATAATTTGAGACAACTCTAATAGTTTCTCTAACTTGTCATAAAGGAACACTGTAAAATGACAACTAGTATGTTAATATTAGTTCCATCACCTGAAATTGATTTTAAGTGGATATCATCTATACCAAAGTATTTTTAACAGTCAATGGTTCACATTTATCTCATGGAACACTTTTTTCTTCTTTGTTTTTTTTTTTTTTTTCCCTCCATATTTAGCTCATAATTGACCTCTTAGGCTAGCAGGACAGTGGCTGATACTCAAAAGTAACATCATAACTTATGCAACTAACTGAAAAATTATGTTCTGCATACAAGCAGAAAACTTCCATCAGATAGTAGAAAATTTCCATCAGATTTCAAAGCAGTTTTACAAACACTGCAAAACTGCAATTGAGAAAATAATTGTACAGAATATGTATAAGAGTACAGGTAAAATGGGATTAGGAGAAATTAACAGCTAGACAAAATGTAACTAAATGCACATTAAGTATGGAGAGGGACCAAGTAGGTTAATGGAACTATATGAAGAAAGTAAAAAGTGAGAGTAGATTCAGCTATCACTGGAACTAAAGAATAACTTAGAGTTGTTTTTGAACCTTAACCTTCTGGTGTGAACTGCACACCCAGATGTACCGCAGCTCTCTGCTCTTACTGACCCGACACTTGATCATAAGTATCTTCCCCCCAAAGCTTCCTATCTAACAGGTTCTACTTGACAAACAAGCTAGTCAAATACTGTAATATTTAACTCCTTAAAAAGAAAATGGTGCTGCCTTCCTTTCACATAGTACAGAAGTGGGAAGACTGTTGAGAGATTTGGGTTTGCTTCCTTTGCTAATGTGATGGATTTCACAGTATCAGGACAACACTTAACCCAGCGGACTTCTATTTGAGATATTGAAACACTGTAATACTATAAACTTAACTATGCCACCCATGCATTTGCCATTATCCTGTAGAAAGATTCCACAATTATTTTCTCTGTTTTATATTCCTGAATATCATTGCTGAGATGCTTTAGAACATAAAGCACAACAGGACAAAACAAAGAGCAGTCTCACCCAATATCCTGGCTTTGGTAACTGACAAAAATAGAAGCTTACAGGACAGTTCAAGAATAGGGCAAGCAAGAAATTACTCTTTTCCAGTCTACTCTTCAAGGCTTGAATACACAAAGGCTAAGAGACTACCCAATCCAAAAGGAAATGTTTTTGTGGTTATAGCCTTTGGTATGTTTTTTCCTCCATGAATGTCTCCCGTCTTCCCTTAACATTTCCAGTTCAGCATAAACATCCTCTGTTAAGGAATTCACAATTTAGGAGCACAATGTGTGAAGAACCATCTCCCTTTTTGTTTGCTTTAAGTCTGCATCATGTGAACTTCACTTAAACTCTCAGCCCTGGTATTGGAAATGGTGCTGGAGAACTGATCACTAATTCTGCTTTTCACCCAATCCCTTTTTTATGTCTGAATTGTATCTACTCTCAGCTGTATAATTTTCAGGCTGAAAAACTCCTAGTCTAAGTAGTTATTTTTCAAAATTATTTCCTTAGTTTGGTCACTCTTATCACCCCTGTGACATTTTCATTGTACTATATTTCTTCCAATACAGGCCCACCAGAACCACAAAAAGCATTTATAAGGCAAGTACCACATACATCAGAGGCACACCAATGTCCTCAGCATCTTCAAAATGATGGGAGGTTTGGCTGCAGAAAAGACTTCAGGACAAGACTCAAGGAGGAGGAGTGCTACAGTGCCAGAATCTGGCTTTGGAAAACTGTCACATGAAAGCAGTCAGTCTTCACTCTTGCAAACAGGCAGCTTTAAGAGATTCCAGCCACCAGAAATATTTGTTACTATGTTTTGAACAACCTTCAAAGGATGAAGAGTCAAGAAAACACGAATAAAACAAAGATGTGTGCGAGGTCAAAATCACTTAAGGAAAGAGTTCAAAGCAGTAATGGAAAGAAACATAAGAGGCCTCTCCGCTAGGCTTTTCCTAGCCTAAACCTAGATGGTCAAAAGGTTGCTTTTCTGGCAAAGCCAGACTGCTGTCTTCAAAAGTGTTACTAATTAGTGCCAGTTCTGGTTTATGGTTGCAAGCTCAGATGCCCAGCTATGCTGTCGGAGGAACTGCAGCCGGATATATCAATAAAGAACAACTTCTGAAAGTGACAGCACACTTCCTGCAGGGAGGACAATCACTCCTGCCCAAAGTAGATGAATTTTACTGAACAGTAGCAGGAACTTTAAAGCAAATACTCCTTTCCTTAAGTGAAAGGGACTGTACAATTTCAAGGCTACAAAAATACCTTTAAAACTCAGTAAGGACCATTTGTTGACAAAAGGCAGGCACTGATGAAAAAATAATTATTACCCCTCAAAAAAAAAAAAAAAAAAAAAAGAAAATAGAAAATTGTGTTTTGCTTTGCCACGACACAAATGAAAAAGGGACAGATGCCAGGCACAGACTGACAGGTCCCAGTAGAAGAGACACCAAAGGAGACTGGAAACAAGCCAGAGACAGCAACACTAAGTCAGCAGATATTTTGATGCAGGAGGGACAGTTGGGCAGAATTTGCCTCAGACTTCAGAGGTCACAGGGTGGAGAAACTTTGGCCTAGCATATTTAAGCCTTGCTGAAAAAGAAAGCATCTAACAGAAAGGAGCAAGTTGCTCCCTATCTCCCTGAACTTCAAGGGATTTCTGCCAATAAAAGGTTTGAAAGTAACAGATGTCATAGCTAATTTATTGGCACACTATTTATTGACTTTATTCCAAGATGCTCCATGATGAAGTACAAAGATAAACTGAATCAAATGGAGAAAGCAGGACATGGTTTTATAGACTAGCATCAAAACAGAATGCAATGAAGTGGTGAAATGCAATCTTTTGATAAAAAACCTTCTGCTGAGTGGGTTTAAATGAAAACTTTTTAGAAAGCAAATAAACTCTTGGGTTCAGCACATTTCTGAAAAGAATGAACTCCAGTCACTCTCACACCTGCTTGCTTTTCAGGAAACGATTGAGCAGGTTTAAGGGGGCCAAAAGCAAAGTAAACTAAGAAAACAACATTACTACCTGGTGGCCATAGTTGCTACTGTGTCTTTGGCTAGCTGTTGACTATTCCCAAAACTCTAAAATTTCTAATTTAAAAATTAGGTTAGTAATCCCACAGATGGTGTTATATGGTTCAGACAGCTACCTAGTCATTTTAATGACTGGAACTATGTGATAAATTCAAGCAAAGGGGAAAAAAAAGTGTGAAATATTAATTAGTTATCACTACACCAGGAAGCATGTTCTATCTGGTTCTGCAGAGTACCTTGATTTTCTGATTGAAATAGATGGATTAGTCTTCATTGAAGATTAGTCTTCATTGATTCAGTCTACCCACTTGGGAACTAGAGTTTCTGAGGCAGCCTGTTTTCCAATTGTGTGTTAAATATTGAGAGCAAAAATTGATTTTACATAGCTGCTACACATATTTCCTTACACACTGCAAGAATTTCCTTCTCTCTTCCCAGAGACCATAAAAGTCAAGAGTCAAATCCCATCCCTCTGTAAAGCCAAACCTTCAGGGACAAAAACTTTCACTACAAAGAAAGAACCATGGCAAAGGATTGTGTCAACCCAAGTTAACTTCTGTTTCTCTTAAGAGCTTTGAACATGTATAAGCAAATGCTCTGCCATACCATCCTCATGCTGATCCAGCAGAATTCAGGCTGTTTAAGAGATGGAATCATCAGGCGACCTGAATTTTCATGACATGGTAGAAAAATACTGCCTCTTGCAAAAGTGGGGAGGGAGGAAAATGCTGCCAAGAAACATTTTAGCTACGCTGCCGATCATTTTTCCTGCAGGTGCTTTTATGGATAAGATCTGCAAGGAAAAATGAAAGAAAGGGACAGAGTGAAACTACTGTAGGGGAAGTGAAAAATTACTCTAAAAATTCACTTGTTTGAATGATAAACAATGGTCTAATAGTATAGTCGAACATAAATTCAGCTTATGCCTTGAAAAAGCCGAAATAAATAAAACCACAAGATCTAACCAAAAAGCTCCAAACCCAATAAAACAAATACTTATCTATTCAGATATCTTAATACTAAAGACTCATTAAATCCTCAACTTCCTACCTTTGTTAGAACGATTACTATTGTGCACTCAGCTGTACTGGATGCTTTAAACAACAAAAACCAGAACAGCATGATCCTATAGAAATGTTTTCCCTCTCCTGAATTTTCCAAGAATTTTATTAGCAAAGAATGCCACACATTTCAATTTTCCTACAGTCTCCCCGTCACTGCTCATACAGATTGGTGGATGCATACTTGGTCTCCAGACAGCACCCAAATCCCGCTGAAGTCCACAATTATCTTTGGGAGTACCACATTCAAAATAAGTTCATACCCAGAGTTGAAATCCGTATGTAAAGACATGTGGTTGGCTCGTGTTGCCTACTTGAAATATAATTGCATCGGCAAATTTCCCTTTGAACTTTGAAAGTCAAGCACAGCATTGAAATCTCTCTTCACCAGCTGCCAAGAAATGAAGTTCTCCTGTGCCTCTGCCACAGTTCCGTCACGTCTGGTTGCAGGTGCCAGAGAGCTGCCTCGGCACCGCAGCCCACTCAGCCCACTGCGATTGGAGAGGTTTAGTTAAGTAACCCCAACCCACAGCTCCCTCTTTGTACAGATAATTCTAGCTCTGAATAAACTGTCAATCACATCCGGCAATTGTTCCTGCTTCAGGAGGAGAGGAAAATTAATGGCTGCTGAATCAAGAGAGGTGAATAACATTAACTGATGCGTGTGAGGTACTTGAATGCTGAAAAGCATTGCAAAAGTTCTAGCTATTGTTCCCGCTGGTGATGGCTTGTCAATGCCCTGATGCCATCAAAAAGCAGCCCCTCTTCCCTTTCCAGTTGTAAAGAATTACAAAATAATAATAACTCACCAAATCCTACACCATCATACTTCAGGATAAAATTATTTTCACCTGTAAGCTGACATATCTTTACAGAACTCAGACAGGCTGTGGCAGAATATAATTCCTAATGACGCTTGGACTCAGACAAGCAGCAGCTAACAGTTGTCTCCTGGCCTTTAATTCCAAGGCCCTGGTGATAAAATTAAATAGCTTTAGAGATGTCTCAGCAGTGAGTGTGCTTGTTCAACAGCCCTTCTGCTAAGGGTATCAAGCTGGATCAGCCACCGCATGGAGGATTTATTTAGTGTGAATGAAAAAAATCCCCTTTAAGCCTTTCTTCCCCAATATTAATTCTCAATTGAACATCTTTAAGGCTAGAGCTGGATTTGCATTTGCAGCTTCCACATGAGGGATTAGGTGCATTGGAAAGCCCATCCAGGAAGGAAAGACTTCCATGCACACTGATATGTAGTGTGATCCAGGCAACTCACTCCAGCTTTCCAATACCTCATTTTATGGTGTCCAAGTGGCTATAGCACTCACTATCTGC
Organism: Toxostoma redivivum; assembly: GCA_013397375.1. Lineage (NCBI taxonomy): Eukaryota > Metazoa > Chordata > Aves > Passeriformes > Mimidae > Toxostoma > Toxostoma redivivum. The sequence goes on from VXBI01004484.1 coordinate 1,068,499, forward strand.
ACTGGGAAACCCAGTTCTTTTACAAGAACTTAAAAGCTCTGGATAAATAGTGAGAATAACTTATACATTATTGTTATCTTATTGCCCTTAAAGGCAGGCCAGTGCCAAATAGCTTTCAAAAAGAAACTGGTTGTGATTGGAAAATGGGAAGATAACATATAAATGCTCATGAGACATAAAAACATGTTGGTAACAAACATGGCTATGGATTAAAAAATGAAAGTTATTCTTGCAGTGTTTATAGTCCTGGGTTTAGTTCCAAAATATATTAGTTTTATTATACAACTTGTAATTACATAGCACATGGAGAGGTATCAGTTTCAATGTGGTTACCTAAAAACATGTTATTAAGGAACATGTCTATCACAAGAGTTCTATTATGCAAAGTGACATCAGATTTTGAGAAAAAATGCAGAAACTTGAATATTCAGTCTTTCCAACCAAAGCATTAATCTAAGGGAAATAATCTTCTACACTTGGAACCCAATAGACAAGTTAATTAATGACAGTTCTAGGACATTGACACAAATGTTCCACAAGACAAAAATTTCCATTTGTTACACCATTTGAAATTCTTTCTAAGTGGAACAATTATATATATCTTGCTTGAACAAAATAATTTATAAACCAAATCCAAACATCAGCCTGCAGGTTAAGTTAAAATCCAGATTTTTTTTTTTTTTTTTTTTGTATTATGGGACTCAGTGTAAAAAGAAGTAAGAAGGAATTAAACAAATTAAAAGTAAAAAGGAATTAAACCAGTCTCTTGTCACATCAAGAACGGACACGCAAGTGAAAATGTGGCAATACAGAGCAGGCTGAAGCTACATCTTTTAAAAGGGGGAAAGAGCTGTTTAATATTGATGTAGAGAGTAGTCAAGTGTCCCAAATGAGTTTTTTAAGGTCCCTTCAACCTTAAACACCCACTTAGGACATCAGGTGAGCAATATAGTTAGCAACAGGACTGACTAATATGATCATGATATCAGCTGGTATCCATCAGGTCACAGTGTATATTACATTGCTAATTTTTTCAAATTTTACTTAAGAATGGTAAGTATACCATGCAAGTTTGCAGTCTGTAGGGGTAAGAAAAACAAAATTCAACATCATAACTGCTAACAGGTACAAAAGTACAGGGAATGTTCAGAAAATAAAAGATGATGGGGTAGCAATATCTGTTAACCACCAAGATGGCAGCTTCAGGGTCCATTATAAATCCAGGTCAAGTCAGTAACGTCACTGAGAAGTACTACTGCCCCCAGAGTAATAGGAGACACTTCTGTGGGATTTCTAAGAATTTGCTAGCAGAAGGGAAGAGACAACTGATCCTAGTTAATATTTTTCTTCATCATCTTGAGTTGTTAATGTTGTATTTTTAAAATGTAACCGATTTTTTGTTTGGAACAGAGAAGTGCACTAAAAATGAAATCACTCAATTTGTTCCTTCCTATGTGATTTCCATCTGTCAGAGAGGCCACAGAGTCAGCCTGACAGCACTGGCAAAAAAGAGGAAGAATGAGCGACAGAGCTCCCTCTGTGGTAGAGAAATTCTCTCAAGCATCAGTGTTTCAGCTGGATTACAAGGTTCCTGCTGGAAGCAAGCCAAATTTTTTTATGCCCTTGCAGAGTTTTCTACAAAATTGGTAGTTTCTGGGCTTGAACTTACTATGTAGTGCTTATATAATTTTACTATTCTGAAAATGGAAGCTCAAAACCATAAAGGTTGGCACTCACATTCTTTGTTTCACAATTTGCACTGCAAAATCATCTCTTGTTAATTACATTATTCAATAAAGAGTTTTGGTCTAAATAGCAAATTAAGAGAGAAACTCCTTGATTCCTCATCCTTTTGTTTGAGAATATACTTACTCTCAGTGATTTAGGTCTGCCTCAGACCAGGGAAAGCCATGTGCACAGACCTAAGATAAAGCATGGAGAGTACATGAAAATTGTAGACGTGAATTGGAACAAGATATTGGCCCATTAAGGAGATGTTAAGCAGTTCCCACGTGCTGTTATACAAAGTACTAAGATCTGATGGCCAATATTCACTTGGACTGTATGTGCTCAGACTCAAAATATCTTCTTGTTACACTTTAAATACAGCTATTTTTAAATCAGAAAAAAGGAACAGCTAACAGATAGTTTTAATTGGGTGTCTTCTCTGTGGCTGTTTAATTTTCTTTACTTAGAGCTTTTGCTATTTACAAAGCTTCTTCTTCTGTTTGTGACTGTATTAATAATTTATCAGATTAAATAATTCTCTGCCACTGGACAAATGTCAGAGCACTGCAAGTTCCCTTAAGTGATGGATAAACTAGAAACTAGGTTCTCCTTCATACAAGACAGAATTCAGGAAAGCATTCGTTTCATATACAAAAGATTCCCTCCTATCCCTTCCAAAATTTCCTAAAACAAATTATAGACATGGATAGAAATACATGTGAAACTTGAAGTGACCATTCACAGCTCAAAGTTCACTGCTCATGCTTAGGTCTGAAACCTTCTGGAAGTGGCTTGAACACTTTACTCAACCTGTCATTCCCATCCAGCTGCTACAAACACAAACCATGACATGCTTTACCTACTATGCCATGCAAGTAGTGCCACAAGCTGCAGGACAACTTTACACAGGAAGTTGAGACCCCAGATTAAGCTGGGTGTGTTTTAAACTCTGCCTGTTTACAAGGCCAGTTTCTTGTAGAGCAGTTTTCCACTTCATTAAATTAAAATCAAAAAATTACAGGGACATTGATAATAAAGCTTCAGGAATACTAAGAACTCAAACAGCAATGAAGCATATTTTTCATTCCTCTATATGAAGCATTTGTTCACCATGAAAACCCCAGTGGCTGGCTTGTTTTCATAACAGACTAAATTTGAACAACCTCACAGAGAGACAGGATAACACCTTCTCTGTTACAGAGCCAAGGAGGGTGTAAATAGATGTATCTAACATAGAAGAAACTTTTTTAACATCTCCTTACTTGTATAACATGAATGACTGGGGATATTAATAGATACACCAGGGAACTTGACACATGAAACATTATTTTTACTCACACCATAAATCTGAGAAACCAAAGAACAGAGAGTCAATTCTGCTAATATTGATCACAGATAAGAATCTGAACACTGTCAAGAAGCCAAGTAAAAACCAACCTACATCTGAGGTTCTTTGGGGGATGGAGTTTTTTTTTTTTTTAATACTTTCATTATGAACCTGAAGAAGCCCTCTTCCATTGCACAGATTGTGCTAATAGACCTAGGAGAGTAACTTGGGATCTCACCAGTTTGCAGATTTAATAAGCAAGAAAAATAAGCCAACTTTTACTCCAATTATTTTTTCAGGTAAAGAAGGAAAATAATAAAAAAAAATCTGTTGTCAGAAACCTTAGCTGGCAAAGGCAGCAGCCAAGCACATGATTCAAGGAAAAAAGATTAAGCTCATTAGAACCAGTGGAAAACAAACGAGACTATAAAATAAGAGAGGATAAGAAAACACTCCTAAGGAAATGATCTTAGAAATATGCATAAATGGGAGCTATTTCTCGCTCTGCAAAATACTTCCTCAATGGCCTCCAAGAAGTCATTCAAGACAATAGGGTTCAAAATATCAAATAGCCATGCTGTGAGTCAGAGATTCGATTTTATTTCTTGCCCTGCCATTAACCCAATGTGTCATCTTGGTAACCCGTGCTGCTTCTCTAAACCTTAGCCATAGCACTGAAGCAAGGAGAATGATATTTTTTATCATTAAATATTTAGATGAAAAGTCCACCCTTTTCTTAAAGTAGGGATTTCTTCTATTATCTTTGACAGAAGTTTCACACACTTAAGAGCAGATTTTGTTTCAGTGCCCCTCTGGAGTGGAGACAATCTCATCTGACCAATACTCAGTGTGAGAGAACACTAAAGACAGTTTATTGCATAGAAATTCTTCAAGGAGAGATAAGGCAGATAGAGGACATCTATTATGATTCAATCAATCAATTGCTTCTTGAATCATCAACTCACAATTGTTGGCGCCCTTTCAGAAAGTATCTGTTCCTGAATAGGCATTTTCTCTCAGTTTTCAAACTTTTCAAGATAGATGGATGAGAAATGAGAAGTTTTAGGCTTGTTTACTCTTCAATACACCCTCAAGCACTTCTGTGCAGTTCAGACTAATGTGATATGCTGTTGGTCCAGAACAACACCTACTGTGGCAAGCAGTGTGGGCTGTTCACCCATGCAACAACAACTATAGCTGTAGACCTCGATAGTTAAAGTTTGAAAGCAGGAAAAAAAATTCAATTGAGATTAAAAACTAAAATAAGCTCTTTCTGAGCAAAAAGGAGGACCTAAAACTTTACTGCAATATAGTCCCTGAAGTCCCTAGCTGGGCTCATTTTTTCTGCATGCTTGGAACCACCTGAAGATGCGACTCAACAAATACCTCTCAGGGGAAAAGAAAGCCACTCATACATGCACACAGGGCACAAACTCCAAACATGCAAATTTAATTCTAAAATAAGCCAGCAAGTCTGTATATTAGTGCAGTCCAGTGGGAAGCCTGGAGCCAGCTCAGCAGGCAGCCTGCTTCCATCCAGTCCATTGCCTTTGTCCCAGAAGCAGGCAACCATGCCTGAAGAAACAACCCAAACGGCTGAATGCCTCCTCCTTTCTGATCTGGCTTGAAGCATTTGCAGCTGAGCTGAAAGTGCTCCTGTCTTGATGGTAGGCAAGGAGCTTATTCCTCACTCCTCTCCTCAGAAACCTGGATCTCATCCCAAGCTGCAGCAGATGAGGTGTCCATCCCTCTCCACAGAGCCAGCAGGGTCTGCCCCACTCCGTGTCAGACCACAAGGGCCTTCAGCAGCTTATACAGTGATGGAAAGAGAAAAATCTAATTGTTTCATTAGGGCAAAAGTGGGGACTGCCCCTTCGGGGAAGGTGGCCATGTGGAGCCTTTGTGGGTCTCCAACTGTAGCTATCGATGTTTGGACATCTTGGGCAAGTGATACAACAGCAACACATGCCTTACAGCAATACTGAGCACAAAACCATTTGCACTGTTCAACTTGAGTAAAATCCGTGCAAGTCTGTGATAACTTTCTCTTTCTATCCATCTTAAAATCTTTTTACTGTGCTATAGCTGAGCAATAATAATACTGTTTACTTAGTTTTTTTCTTTTAACAGAGATAGACTTCCAGATCTACTCAGTGATCCTTGAAATGTTTGAGGCATGCAGGTTCACCCTCACATCAACAAATGCATTATTTCCTTTATTTAATAAGTAAAGTTTATACACACACAATAGAAGTATTTCAACTTTTAACATTCAATTTTGGCAAAACACCTTCATAATGGGAAGCTTTGCATTTCCCAAACTTATGTTTAGGCTACCTTAATGTTAATTAAGAAGATATTTCTCACTTTCTCCTTCCAACTCTTTCACACCTGGAACAAAAAAATGAAATAAAAAAATAAACCCTTTAAAGTCTGTAGAAGGACAACATCTGATAACAGGAATAAAAAAGGCAGCAAGTGTGGGTTTGGTGTTCTCACCTAAAGTTAAAAGAGTGGAGAAGAGCACAGATGTACTGAGGCCATGACACCAAAGACCTCACATGCTGACCCAAGGCACTACAAGTGTAATCACATGAAGGTAGATGGCACATAAGCATAGGTATCTTTGAGGTCCTTGACCAAGGAGGTCTCATCCAGTAATTCACTGTTTCATCCAAAACAAGATAAAGACAATGATAAATATACTGTGGGGCTTCTTGGAATGCCACTGGGCATAACTTCACCCATCACAGTGGCCTGCATTTTCAAGGATACCACGGATTGCCTAAGAGAACTTTCATAGGTTTAAAGGGAAAATTAAATACAAGTTGTTTGAAGTCTGTATGAGCTTCGTTTCTACAACCACATGAACAGAACTATAAAATCATGTTTGCTAGAGGGGTGCTCTGAAAACCATAACAGGTCATCTAAGCTACCTACAAACCCCCATGTTTTGAGTGTGTATGATTAGTCTTCAAATCAATTCAATTGAAATAGAATTACAAAGGAAGAAACTACTAACCTAATGTCAGTCTTCCAAGTGGACTTGTTGCCAATTCATCAGAAAACAGAAAAACACCTGTTCCCTGAGCACCTTTAGCCTAAACTCATGAAAAGCAAGAGATTTCTGGGATTTACAATGAGGTTTCTGTGATTGACTGTCAAGTGCATAGACCAAAAAAGATAAACCAAATGAATCCTAGGGCCTCTGAGATAAGAGATGGACACTTACCTGACAACACACTACACTTAGAAGGGATATCAACAAAAAGCATCATTACATATTGGGATGCTGCACATAGCGAGCAAAAGAGGAAAGAAAATAGGTCTTGGAACTGTGCTACACAAAAATTCTCACTAATGACAGTTGCATTTAATGCCACTCCAAGTGACTAATTTTGACTTTCTATAAATAACTGAAGTTAGAGTAAACCAGAAATACTGTTTCTGTCACTGTTGTCAGTGAAACTGTTGCCTGCAGTTTCTCTCTTCAACTGGAAGGATATGGAGGGAAGATGACTGATTATTAGGAAAGATCTTGGATGTGAAATCCAGGATAGTGGCTGGACTTGATGAACAAAAGTACCCTTTTAAGCCTGTGTTCCTGAAACAAGTCTGACCAAGTGTGCTGAGCTAAGACTCAAACCATGCAGGTATTTTTTTGCGACAATAAAAAAAACAAAACCAAAATGAACAAAGAATAACACATAAAGACCACAAAAATCAAAACCACAAAACACCAAAAACTCAGCAACAAGATTCTCTAAAGAAAGAAAGTGCAAACATAATCATTTAGGTGGCAGAACTGATGCCTGAAAAGGCTGACCTGGAACAGAGACAAGGCAGAGCAAAAGGAATAAAACAGGTATTTATTGAAAGGACACACCTTGGGCAGTGTAAGAGTCTGGCTGGGGCTACACCCAAATCAAATCCAAGATGGATCCCAGCCACCAGTTTTTATACTTTTATAAGTTTTATTTCATCTACTTATTTGTGTCAATTATCCAACCCCAGCCCCAGACTGTGAAGTACCAGCCCCCTGGCTCGTCCCCTTTCCCTCACCATTGTTTATGCTTCTGGGGACCAGTTGTCCTTGATTCTCTAGCTGGGAAAGGATTGTTTTGTCTAACGATTCTGTGAAAAGAACTTACTAACACCTAATATGAAGTTTCAGAGTTACACACTAAGCAGTAGAGAATCTGAAAAATATAAAAGTTAAAACACAAGGCATCATTTCCCATCAGTATCAGTGCTTCCCATCAACTTATCTCTAACCCAAATATGCCTGTTAACCTTCAAAATTACTGTAGTTGAATCATGTATTAGCCTCTGAAGTATTATACTAAGCCATAATACTTCAGAAGTGTTTGCAGTGGCAGCCTTAAGAGAACAAGAACATGCCACAATCTTGACGTGTCAAGCCATCACAAAATTGCAGAAGGATTGAGGTTAGAAAGGACCTCTGGAGTCCTTCTGGTCCAATACCCCAGAACAGACAGGATCATCTAGAGCTGGTTGCCTATGACTATGTCCAGCTGAGTTTTGAACATCTCCATGAATGGAGACTCCACAACCTTTCTGGTCATCCTCAGTGAAAAATTGTTTCCTGATGTTCAGAGGGAACCTCCTATGTTTCAGTTTGTGCAATTGCCTTTGGTCTTGTCAATTACAGCTCTAGATATTGTTGCATGGGCACCACAGAAAAACAGGCAGGATCCATCTTCTTTATGCCCTCCATTCAGGTATTTGTACACACTGATGTAATTCCCCCAAGCCCTGTTGTTCTAGCTTAAGAGAGCTCTCCCGGCTCTCTCAGCCTTTCCTCAGTGGAGGGGTGCTCTAAGCTTTTAACCATCTGCAAGGCCCTTCATTGGCCTACCTCCAGTATGTTCATGTCTCTTTCATAGTCATTCACCTTTAATGCACTTGTCCTTTAATGCCTTTAATGCATTGTCCAGTAGAAAAATATCTGTAAAGCTAGAAACCAAGTATAATCCTAAAAGGAAGCATGAGCAGGTGCTGCAAGATTTATCAACAAGAAAATAAATAGAAAATAGAGACAAATATACTTTATTATTTTAAAAGCTGTAGCAAACTAACAACTATGCTAATTAGGTGCAATGAGACACTTCAAAGACTTAGAAAGCAGAAGGAACAAACAGAAAACAGGGAGCAAAAAAACCATATAGCTCAGCATCCATATGAAGGAAAAAGAACAGGTAAAATCAGAAACGTAAAGAGGCAAAATAGTTTACAAGTAATGAAGATTCTCTAAGTACACCAGGAACAAGAGGAAGTCTATTATCTCAGTTAATTAACAAGTCCATTAATCAAGGGGGAAGGAGTCTCTACAATGAGACTAAAGCATTCAAAGCCTCCTCATCATAAAAAAGTTAATTATAATTAAGTACTTAAATTAGCTTTAACAATGAAGGAGGAATACAGGTCAAAATACAGAAAGAACAGGTCAAGAAATATTTAGTTAAGTTAGTTTTATTCACGTCACGGAGATGATAATATTCACCCCAGTATTATTTAGGAACAAAGTGGAAAAAATTGTGGAAAAAACGCAAGTGTTATTTCTGGGTAAAAAACAAGTAGTCTTTAGTGTTCAAAGAAAAGGGGGGAAGAAAAAGAATTACAGGGAAGTCAACTTAAGTGTCTGCATGAATGATATTAAATTATTAAATAAACAGCTATATGACACCTTCTTTCATCCAAACCCCCAAATGTTACAGACTTTTCAAGAACAAGGTTAAGTCTAATCAATTTAATTTCCTTCTTGACCTCATAGGTTGGAGGGAATGGAAGAAAAAAAGGAGAATGGATGACATCAAATGTTGTATTTCATTAAGCCTGTTGACTTTGTTCCCTTAAATCACTGTTGGATTGATCAATTTGTTGGGAACATCTATCTACATAAGTATCTACTAATCATGCAGCACAAACCAATAACATGTTTTAAGTAGTATCCCTGGGGAGAAGTGTCTCCTGGGCTTGGGTGCATTCAGTATTTTCAGCAGTTACTCTGATATCAGAATTTGAGAAGGCACCTAAAATTTGTGGATTGCTTTGGATTGGAAGAATAGCAAGCAGTTTAGAGAATGAGACTAGATTTAGAACTCTGAAATTGATGACACAGCCCCAAATCAATAACACAAAGTGAAGAAAAGCAAAAGCACTACACAGCAGAAAGAGAAATTCAAAAGTAGAATATGAACACTGGAGTAACTGGCTAAATTGTGAAAAATAAATATTTAATAGACAATTGAAAAAATATTTATATTTGAACACGTCATATACCTGTGAACATGAGCTATGCAGTAACGCATGACAAATCAGGGACAGTGTTCTCCAACACATTCTTCTAATGAAAGGAACCAGCTCCTGATAAAAGAAATATCTCACTTTGATGACTATTTCTGTAAGGTCTCACTGAAATGTAACAAATGGCCACTAATAAACAATATGTAGGTATAGAATATATAAAAAAGCTTTAGCATTTAATTTAAAAATATTAAAACCACATATTCAAATGATAAACAAGGCTCAGAGACTGTTTTAATTTTCCTTTGTGTTTTCAATGCTCCAGCACCATCAAGACTGTTTATCATTACTGAAATGACGAAGCTTTACAATATATTGGGGAAATAAATAATTCCTGTGCATTAATTATTAAATCTATCTCTGCTGCACTCCTTAGCAATACTCATGCATATTCCAAATAGTTTATCATCAATAATCTTAATGGTGAAGAGACAGGGGAGATGGGGGTGGGGGGTTAAAAAGAGCACAGCTCCTCACAGCAATTCTCAGAATATATCTTGCTTTTGCTTATAAAGTGGAAATAATTTAAAACAGAACAGCAAACATAAGAGAAGTCCCTTGGTTTTCTCTTTTAATGTTTTATGTAAATAACTGCCATGCTATTTTGTAGAACAAGTTGCAGTGCCTATTAATACTACGTAAAAGATTCAGATTGCGATGATATAAAAATAAACCACATAATTTGAAGCTTATTTTAAACTAACTTGATTCAATTAAAAGCTTGAAAAATTCTCTATTTTCTTCTCTCTAAACACTGATAGTTGAATCAAAGTGGCTCCCTTTTATGTGAATATCGTAGTGTTTTAAACTGAAATTTCCTTTGAACATACATTGATGCCAACATTACAAAATCTGCAGAATGACATTACTGATTTCACTTTCATTTCATAAAATAAAACATCTTTGCATAGCTACAAGAATATGTACTGGCTAGGCCTTCGTCCTTATCTTTGGACAAATACTCCTGTATCGTACCAGAACAAAGCAATCTAGTTTGTTAAGAAAATATATAACCGACATAAATCAGTCTGTGTAACTAAATATTCAAGTGGTAAGTTAGATGTAAATTCAACAACTAAATCAAAATGACAAAAGAAAGCACAATGACATTAAATCAATTTCTTTGTGAGCAACATTGACTCCAGGTGCTGACAACATTATCAACGATGTACCACAAGAACTCCTAAACACAAATCAAAAAAGCTGATTTTCCTATCAACCAAATATTCTCACTCAGTTTGGAATGTATTGAAAACCCCCAATCCCTCTAATCCTTCAACCCAAAGCCAACCCAACAGAAATCTTCAGGCCACTTTCGTAAAACCTGTAAGGAAACAAGTCTGTGTTGTACAAAGACTTGGAGGTAGCCTGTAAAATTTTCTTATGCCACACGAAGGCAAAGTCAGAATTTGTAAAGGCTTTATCACAGGAAAATAATAATAACTTAAAAAAATTGACTCTTCTCACCATATAATGATATATACTTCAGGATAGAGATCATAGCTAAAGAGTTTGTTACTGTGCACTCAGGACAAACTTGAATGCTCATCTCCCTATCTCAGGAATGGTTTTGCCAGTTGTGTTCAGTTGACCCACACAATGAAAAAAAATCAGTAACAATTTCCTGTCTGCAGATAATCCCCGTCTCTTGTACATGCTCCCCCATCCCAACCCCTGAATCTTTTTTCTTTCTTCAAATATCCAAACAGGTATTTCCAAAAAGGCCCCAAATTTTGCTTCAAGTTTTTTTTCCTCCAAGCATTTTCCTATAGATCTGTGAAAGAAAATTGCCACTCATTCCTCAATGTAAATGAGGCACTGCACCTTAGTTTCAGATGTTTTCTTCTCTTCATATTTTAGCATCATGGCTAAACCTGACACAGAGGAAAGTCAATTAAGCATCCTAATAACATTAGCTAAAGCCACTGCATAAGAAATTGCTCACAATTTATTTAAAGTATTTGTGCAGCAATTAGTCTCGAGATACTACATTTAGTTGGGATTTCCTGTTCAACTTGATCTGATTACAAGAAGTATTTCATAATCAGGGAAATTCGAAAGCATTTCATAGAGGTAATGATGTGTGCATGTAAAATCTAATTTGGAAACCTGAAAAGCTGGATTTTGTTAACTGTCTCTTGGACTTGGAATCTTGTATATAGGGTAGCCACTTTGAGAAAAGGGGAGCTCCCACCATGTTCCTTGCAAAACACTGGCACTGTAGTTGCAAAATACAATGATGATCCCCCATGAAGAACAGTAATTATTTTTTTTAGCCTTCAATATTCATCTGCTCCAGAAAATGCTGAAGTGTGAGTATACTATGGGAAAAACCCCACCATGGACACTACTGGTCAGTGAAATGGAAAAAGCACATGGCTAGAAATTCAGGTATCTATTATTTTGGGAACAAGCTAGACAATACCAGAGGAGATACCTCATCCCATATAATAAATGGAAGTTTTTCTGTAAAATGAATGACTTGTGCTAAATGTCATTCAGATGCCAGAGTCAACATGTTGTGCACAGATGTTCTGCACTCTAAATCTTCATAATGTGACTACAAAAGGTACCAGTGCAATACTCTGAAACAAGCACCACAGAAGTCTTTACCACACAAATACATATACTAGCTTCTTCTCTAACCATTCACACTAAATCCAGGACAGGACCATGACAGATGTAGCATGTGCTCCTGAAAGCAAACAGAAATTATATGACTATCAGGGCCCAGAAGGGAAAGGTCAGATAAATCTGAGTAAACATGCTTATGTTGGGAAGAACTGCTTGCTGAGAAAGTATTCTGCATACCCAAATGTTTCCCTTTTCTAATTTTGGAGACAGGTGCCCAACATAATTAAGTGGCCATGAGAAGGAAGGGGATGAAGGAACAATTCTGAGAGTTCTATTAAAGTGTTTGAATGCAGATGCTCAGTTTAGCCAAGCAGTATACCCCAGTGATCAAATGGTGTCACAGGCATGAAGTGTAAAGAGTCCTTCCCTGTGTTACACGTCAGTGATCTCCATGTCTGCCCTTCACATATTAGTTAACACTGTCTCCTGTTCTGCTCTCCATACCCAGACAACTTTCAATGCCCCCATACTCTATCCATGCTCCTCTGATCTCTTTCAAATCTCCTACAAAGACACCAGTAAGAAGAGCCCCGGTGGGTGATGCATATTAGTTACTCCTAGACTACACCATTGGGTTTAATTTAATCTGAGACGAGCCCAGGACGCAGGATCACAGACTGCAGTGTTCAGGGTTTTGCACAACTGGCTATTGAAAGCCTCCAACAACGGAGGCTGCACAGCTTTTCTAGGCAGGCTGGTCCAGGCCTTATTGCTGTCACAGTAACAGCAATTTTTTTTTTTTTTTTAACTTCCCTTTGGTAAATCAGACCCTCCCCTGCTCATTTCAAGACCATTGTCACTTGTCCTGCTTTTATACTCCTTCACACAAAGCCTGGCTCAGCCTTCTCAAGAACCTCCCTTCCGGACTTTCCAAGGCTCCCACGTGACACCAGCCAACTCATGGGAAACACGGACCAGAAGGAGATCTGTTTCAAAACTGCCTGAATTATCTACACCAGCATTGGAACACCTGCTAATTACAGCCTAATTATGGGTGTGATTTTACACCTGTGTAGACACTACACTGGAGGAATTAAATGGTATAATTTTGTATCAATAGAATTAAACTAGTTCTAAATCCTGCTAGGATACCCAGTTGAGTTTAGATAGATATATTTTTCACATTAGCCTATGCTTGCTAGTTTACAGGACACATACTGTTCTAAAATGAGATTATATATTCATGTAAGAAGCTTTAAAGAAGTTTAAATATCATCACTTTTGTGTGACCTAAAGAGCATTTCAGAAAAAAAGAGGTTATGCTTTGAGGGAAGTATGTGAAAAACCAGCAAGTGTGGCTGGCTCTGTATACCTCCCACTTGAGGCTGAAGAATGTCTTGCCCTGAGACCCTCTCCTGTCCTTGCAAGGGTGCACTCTGGTAAGTTTTCAAGAGCAAGCAGTCACCTGCTACACGAGCCATAGGCATGCACTGGAGAAAGAACAGGAAACATCAGTTAAATTATGAAACGTATGGAATTCAAGCTGGACAGGGAGCACCAGTTAGAAGGTGAAATACAACAGTAAGAGCCATGTACTTCAAAGACCACAGACTCAAAGCCCCCATATCCACTAAGTTTATCCCTTTGCTTCACATCATGCTGCTTCAAAACAGGCCTTCTATAATTAAAATAGGCAAAATTTGAGCAATACAGTTTTGAGACACAATTTTTCTTTCCTTTTTGGAGAATTCAACTGGAAAAAAAATCTGTTTCCTTTGTGTTTAGGTAGATTGAATACAGGTCAAGGAAATCCTGGTTTGTTGTTTTTTCTATTTCCAAGGGACTACCCTTAAACTGAACAAGAAACAAAAGACTGATATCTTGCCTACTTGCACCATTTAGCTATGGCTGATTCCTGGAAAATCTCCAGTGCTCAATGTCACCTCTCAGATTCTGAGCATTCAGTATGATAAGATTTATTATGTGGACTGAATGCACAGTACAGCGATTTCTTGTTTTTCCAGTTTAAAGGAAATTGCTTTTATATCTTATGCTGACTTAAATACTTTTTTTAAAAGTTCCCCAGTAGTTTAATTTACAAAATAAAACCTAGCAATTCTTGTGTAATTAGATCACAAAGGACCATATTACATTAAATTCAGTATCTGTATCTAATTTCTATGGCAACTTTTCACAGCGGTAGCTAAGAATCAGGCAGCTTTTTTTTCTCCCCCCCTTTTTTTTGAGTTAATTTTGCCATGCTTTCTCCTTATTTAATAAAATAAATGTGCAAGTTTGAATTAGTAACGCTCTGGGAAATGCATCTTATCTAATTTCTGATATTACCACTGCATGTTATCACAAAATCTAAACATAGTCTGCTTTCTTTCAGTCAGATTACACAGCCACACGGGTCTGGAGGCCCCCCTTGACTGCCGACAAATTTCAGCTGTATCTAGATCTCATTTCTGCACAAGAGCAATCAGGCAGAGCATCAACAGCTATCTGAAATGTGGACCAACATATTCAGGTCTCAGGGCAAAGAAACATGGGTGGAGGTATCAATGGTAGGCTGCCCAGTACAGAACTCTTGTGCTTCAGTTTCACTTATGGCGTATCAAGTAGCAGGAAAAGAAAATAAAAAGTAAAAGAGAAGGCTGATACGATATTTTAAATTTATTTGCTCAAAATGGGAACAGTTGTTTTACAGCTAACAGCAAGTTTTTTAAGCTACAGACCAAGTCCTTTGCTCCCAAGCCTCTGCTCCCAGCCACACCCACTGTGACAGCAGTGAAAGGAAGGCTTTTGCAAGTGTTGTATTAAACCAGAAACATCTGTAATGGAACACTGGGAAAAAGGCTTTAAAAGCTCACATTTAAGGTTACTCATGTGTTGGAGGGTTGTGGGAGGTGGAATTAAGACACAAGAATGTTTATTACTCATTAAAAGCAAAAAAGCTACTTCCATTGATCAAGAAGAAGCTTTCAGAAGTGAAAGTGCAGAGAACTCAACTTTTGCACACACACAGCACAACCCCAACCCTATACCAAGCCAGTCCTCCCTCTGTGTGTGACTTATAAGGTAGTTTTTCACCACTGCAAATTAAACTTAGCATTTTTTTGGTTATCCATATTGGCAAAAACCCAACTAAACGACCAAATTAAAAGTGAACATAAAGTACAGGTTCTCAAAGAAGGAGTATGTAGGGAGACATGCTTTTTTTTATTGAAATAGAGCATACATTACTGCTCACTTGAGCAGGCTGAGAATGAAACCCAAACAGTAGCTGCTCACAAAAATGCTGTAAGACTCCAGAAAAAACCCATATAATTTTCCTCAAACTAAAATACATTAATTCTTTTTTTTCCTCATAAAGAAAAAACTTCCATTCATTGGCAAGGAGAAAAATTAAGAGAAGCAGCTATCAGATACCAAACTGTACCTCCTGAACCTGCCTACCTGCCACCATAGGCAAGTGACCTTGCTAGGCTGACCTAGAAGATATTTGTAGAAGGTACCTAGAAAAAAGATAAAATTACTAATATACAAATTATTCCTTTTTAGCTGATTTAGTGGTAACTTGATTGCTGCAATGGGGAACTACAGAGCCAAATGACACCTTGTTTTTACTTTGATTGGAAAATGAGGAAACCAGTACACCTTACTAGCTATATGGGCAGGAGCATGGGAACAAGCTCAGGAGATGTTTTCTTCCTCCCCTCTTTCACATATCAAGCAGAATAGAGGGCACGTACTTTCTCATTAAAAAAAAAAAAAATGTCACGGTCGCTGCTCAGAGTGTGACACTTCCTCCGCACGGCCCTTGTTTGGCTCTATCCCACACAGACACGCTGCATCTTCATGGTGTTCTCCCACTCTGACTATGCCACTCTGTGGCATAGGGGGTCCCCCCCGCCCCGCAGCAAAAGCAACAAGAGCACCACTATGATGGGACTTCCTGCCAGAAGGTGCATTTTCAGAGACACAGGAACTGCAGGACACCTAAGGATCCTTCTGGCATATGACCTTGAGTACAGGACAATTTGCTTCTTGCTGTGCATCACCTTGGGCAGTAGCACTGAAATGAATTCTAGTGTAAATACCACCTCCCATTGCCCTACTCATAGGGATTGTGGTCAAATGGCAAAATGATCTTGGAAAAGGTAAGTAGACATGCTGAAATCTTACAGTAAGTTAAATTATGTATTGTGTGTAGGGAAAACATTTCATGCCAAATTCATAGAATCAGTTATTTCAACTGAGACCGTTGATCTCAGCTTTGGCTCAGTCAGGTCTGTGCAAAACAATAGTGACTGACAATCACATACCTCAATCAACAGCAATTACACCACTGCTATCAAGAAACCTAGAGTTCCTCAGACTGTTCAAGAATGGGTCTTACGATAAGGACACTTACAAGTTTTCTAACACTAGTGGACTAACTATGCAACATTTATTAAAGTAGGGTGCAGGTATACTTCTTCATTAACATTCAGACTTGGATGCAAACTGCTGGGACTAAAAAGACCTACACTGAATTCAGTTGCTATGTAATCAAATTAAAGTTCCAAATTATTCACATTATTATTCTGATTACCATTTCATCCACATTCTTATCGTTCCCAGCAGGACAGCTCTTTTTTTGCAGCTGCAGGAGAAGAGAAATGCTGTGAACTATAACAACAGAGTCAACTATTTAACTGGCCCCAACCCTTTCTTCAGCACCTCCTGCAGCTTTGCTTAGGCTGCCAGTTAGTAGCTCTATATGAATAATACTCTTGTCCACTCTGCTATACAAAGAGTCCATGCACCAAGATTCAAGTTTTAGAACTCCTGTTCAAAGCAGATTGCATAAAACACGCATTTGGAAAGGTTTCAGCAAAAGCTCCAACACCTATGCAGTACTAAATGGCTTTATCAATACGTAATTCTACTCTTACTTCTGTGAATTTTCCCTTATATATTGTTGAAGTCTAAAACTTTTTGCCTTTCATACAAAAGGCCTCAAAGTTGATCCAGGACCATGCTGTAATTCTTTGTAGATCTGAACTAGATGCTTTCTGCTTCACTCTGAATTAAATTTTTAAAGAAAAGTTATCCTGGAACTTGAAAACTGTGAACTGCTTCAGGAATGGAGCCAATTATCCTTCCCTATTCTCCAAGGCAGTGGCAAGATACTTAGGATGAAAAAGAGAAAGAGTTCAAAGATGAATCTGTCAAGTCTTGCCGATGCAGGATACACTCATTTTAACAATATAGTTATTAAAAATAGAGTTTTCTTGAGTATGTTTAAAGACACCTAAAAAAACACTACCAATTCCTACCACTGGGCAATTTACCTAAAAGTTCAGTCTAAATACACTGTTGAGCATCTCTCTCAACAAAAACAAGGTTTACTCAAACACAGTGTCTTCACAGCATTGAGAACTCACATTTTGTTTTGCTTGTTTTATGTGGAGTTGTTAGCACTTACTTCATTTGGTCTCACCCCAGTCTTGCTAAATGCAGGCAGGGTATTGACATCAGAAATACACTGTCCCTCCTGGGTAGAGATGCCCAGTATCAAATCTAAAAAGCATCACTTGGTAAACAGGCACCTTACCCTCCATTTCCACATATAACATCAGACTAGAGGGAAAAAAAAAAAAAGGCAGAAAAATCAACCAACCAAACAAACAAACCCCCCACATGACTTCAAGACAAGGAAAAAAAAAACCCAAGTAACTGACAAAGTAAGAGGAATAAATGAAGACAACTGCCAGCAGACTGCAGTTATGCTTTACAGTACCTCTGAAGGCTTAGTGTGCCATTATGTCTTGGTAGAGGTTGAGATGTGTCAGAACAACAACTGCAGAGATTAAAATTGTGCTCTCTCTCTATCTCTCTCTATCTCTATCTCTCTATCTCTCCCTCTCTCTCTGTCTTCCTACACCTGACTACAAACCCGAGTGACCTGCCACTTGGCCTCTCCCTCGGCTGAATGATCCTAGCCTCTTCATCTGTTATCAACATTTTTACCATCTGTGTGTGTTGAAGAAAATAAGAGGTGGTCTCCCTGTACAAAAAACCAACCAAACAAAAAACCCGAAGAAGGAAATATTTATTTTCCTAAGTTATCATACCCTTATGAAAACCTGAAATTAATGTTAATGGAGGGGAGAGTACTTGTACTAACAGCATGAGGATGATATTTTACTTCCACTTAAAAGCACACTTATAAATCTAATACAAATTCAGAAAAAGAAGGAAAAAGTTAGTGATTGGTTCCTCTCTATGAGAATTTAAACAAAGTTTATCTGTACAATTACAAATGGCATAAATTACAAGTTTTCCCCAGTGAAGGTTCATTTTCCAAGATGTACCCTGTCAAAATTAGATGTAATTAAACTGCATTTTTTTCATATTTCAGAGAGAAATAAATTAAAATTTGGCATGAAATTACAACTTTCCATGTGAAAAAAATGACAGTGTTTGAGCCTCTAACCTTTCCCTAATGAAAGCTGTATTACATCATCCTCAAATCTATATAGAGGCAATCACATATTTCCCTGGCATTTTTAATGACATTCACATGATGTTTCAGCTCTCCCATATTATTTAAGACATGCAGAGAATGCTTCAGTCTCTGAGAAGAGTGAGGCTGGCATTTCTGCTCTGGAATTTTGGTTCAAATGATCATTTTACTTTTGATAAAACACATATTGATGATGACTCCTTCCACGCTTCACAGAATCACAGAATATGCTCAGTTGGAAGGGACCCACAGAGTCCAACCCTTAGCCCTGCACAGCACCATCACCAAGAATCACACCATGTGATTCTCACATGTGGACAATGTGAAAGCACTGTCCAAATGTTTCTTGAACTCTGTCAGGCTGTGACCTGTGCTGTGACTACTTCGCTGGGGAGCCTGTTCCAGTGCCCAACCATCCTCTGCGTGAAAAACCTTTTCCTAATACCCAACCTAAACCTTCTCTGACACAACTTGTAGCAGACTTCAAAGCAGTACAGGACTAGTCCCAGTAGAAATATGTTGGTGTCCAAATGTGATTAGTTTCTTTTTAAAGAACTCAACCTTACTCTCCAAGGACAACCCTTGAGGCAGCTCTTGACCTCTTTGGAAAAGGCAGCACAGATAATTGTCATGACATCCAGACAAAACTGCCCAACTCCAGAAAAAGGGGTGCATGGAAATGTCCTCTCATCTGTGTGTAATGCCCATCAAAAAACAAAATACTAATGAGGAGTTGGAGACCAACAGTATTTCTCAAGTGACAGTGGCAACAGGTACAAAATTGAGTGACAGAAACAACAGCTATGTGAGAGGATGTCCTGCTAGAGGGCAGTACATACACACACTCCTAAAAGCTGCCAAGAAAATGACATGGAAAAGGTAAAAAACCTTGGTTATTAAATATCATCCGAGCTTTATTTAGTTTTTAATCACCTTTGCTGGAGATTGCACCAGGAATATAAACGGTTTCCTCATGATACACCATATGTTCCTGGACTGTATTAAGACCCTGATATGGTGGATCAGGATGAGAATCCAAGATGAGCAGATGAACGCTGAAAGGAAGACGGATTGTAGCAGCCAGCTCTCTCAGAACATGACATTATGAGGAACAAGTAATTTTTGTCACAGGTAGCAAAAACATTATGTCTCAGGGGTAGAGGAATGGAAGATTGAAATTTAAAGATCCAAAAATAAACCCAGAATGAACTAAACCACAGAGATATAGCCAAGAAGTTCTTTTCACTGTACACTGATATTTCCTAATTTGCTTAAGTTTATCCAATATCCTGAGCAAACAGCTTTCATCATATACATTGTCCAAAAGCTGCTTACCTATGTGATTTAGTTTTTTGTGGTATTTCTCTGTTTCCCTGCTGAAACTTTTTATAAAACCAGATTGAAAATCTAAAGATTTATTTATATTATAAATTGTTATTATATTGAAAAGATTTTTGAAGAATTGCCAGAGGTGAAGTTCTGCAAACATTCTTGCTAAGAAAACATTGCTTCTGTCACTTCTCATGAAAAACGAATGGAAGAGTTCATTAATACCATCAAAGTGTTCTGGCTCCTGTTTTCATGATGATTTTTCACATGTTCTCTTACAGATTCAGCCTCGTTTCCCCAAATATTTTCTGATTGATAACAGTCGATACAGTTTTATAGACACCATTTTTTTTCTCAAAAAAAGTGAATATATGTAGACAGTTCTGCTGGAAAACAGATCTTACATATCCAGAACATCTGGATTATTCAAGCCAATAATCAATGATGCAATATCATACTTCAAGTTATTTACTTGAAATAATTAGAACTATTAGTATAGTGCGTTTGGTCTTCTAAAGAAAGTCATAGAATCAGCTATTGTGAAGTTGTGAAATATCAAAGAAACACAGTTTCTGAAATAGTTTTTTATCTCTTTTTTTTTGGTGCGCAACTAGTGTAAATATCTAAAACAAGAAAGATTACAGAGCTTTGAGAGAAAAAGCAGAGAATATGAGAGCCCAGGGGAAGACCTCATTGATGGGAAAAGCCTGGATAGGTGTGGATGCACATTGAGAATTAACAATGAACTCTGTAGCCAGTGTTGCAAGCTGTGCTTTGGCTTTCACAGCCCAGGATCCCTCTTTAAGGCAGAAGAGCTGAGAGATAGAATCCATTTGACAAAGTAGGGTAAAAGCACCTTTGCCAAAAGGCTTGTAGATCCAGCGCAGAGGATTTTAAGTTGTGTAGATGTTGGGACACTGAGAATGGCTTGCAGGTCAGTGAGAGACTGGAAATAAAGGGGAGTTAAGTAGACAGGGCAGCGTGATGGGAGCCAAAGAGCCCTCAGTTGGGATAAAACAGGTGGAAAGGGGGCCATCTCACATGCTGGTACACAACTGCACACTGCCTGTGTGCCACATCTCTGCAAGGGATGGGTGTAGGCAAATGAATACAGCAAACGAATCTCAACCTCCTGCAGTCTGATTGCATATGCAAAGAGAAAACTTCAATTTTTAAGTATCAAAATGCATAAAGTAGAAAGTGCACTTAGGTTGTACCTTTGCAATATATTCAAGTTTGTGCTCTCCTATCTTGATATAGGCTCTCCTTCAAGACACAAATGTTTGTAGCAAAATATTCTTCAAATATTTCCCCCCATCTAATTCACCTTAGCAGTCATGAGACTTAATCCCTAAGCTTGACTTCATCCTGAACTGTTATCTTTTCTTCACTACTCAGTAGATTTTTGCCTTTAAGAAGAGTAGGCTAACATACATGAATTTGCAAAGGCGTGCTATCCCAGCCTCTGATTCAGACTAAGGAGGTGTTACTTCTGTGTTCATTAAACCACTTTTGTTTTTAATAAATTTTAATTTATGTACACATGGTCTTCTGCTTTGGATTCCAACTTCCAAAATATAAATTTACCAAAATTTTGTTACAAGTGCCACTGGTAATGAAACACAAACAAAATCAAACGCACAAGAAAACAAATATCTGACATTTTATCACAAAGGGATCCAAACAGAGCAAGAGAGAATGCGTTAATGAGAGAATTCTGTATTCTTTCTTCTTGCAGAACACAATTCGCGGCACACTTTGATGAATTAGTAGAGTTAATGCATGGTGAATGTATGGAGATGAATGTGGAAACAGGATTAATAAATCTTCTGCAAAGGGAAAGTTCAGAGATCCCGAAAGCTTTACCATGTCAGTGAGGGAAATCACACAATATTACACTGTACTTATAATTCATACCCTTTATGCTCAAACCCATATTGGCAGCCGCAGCAGGAAGCTTTCCTGGCAGGTAATGTATGAGCTCTGAGATGGCACCTGAGACTCTCTGGAGACTTTTGCTCTCCTTAATGGAAATGTAAGCCTTTTTTTTTTTTTTTTTTTCCCCAAAAGAATACTGGAGGCATGAGAGCAAGGATCACTGGATCACTCTAAATTAGCAGAGACTGCTCCCAATGACCACAGAAGATAATTCCAAAGCATTAGGAAGTGTTCAACTTTTCAAGGTGCTTTCTGAGGGTGTAGGGGGTGGAGCAGGAGAAGAAAGGGGATGAGGAATATGCTTACGTTTCAAGCTTAAAAATTACTGATTCAATCAAATATCTAAATTTGGGGATTCTGAAGCATACTGTATGGACATATGTGCTGTCAGCTGCGAACTACTCCTACAGCACTAGGAGTTGAACGCAGCACCATATGTTATGCCAAGATTACTGACTTTCATTAGATATGAAAGAAGATTTCCAATTTTAATCTTAATTTTCAATCATTATTTTATTTGGCAGTATAAACACAATGATGACAGCCAGTATCTTGATTCTCTCTCTGCACCTGCTGCAGGTACATTCCCTCTCACATCCTCCCTCTTCCTCTCAAGCCTAAAGGGGGAAAAAAAGAGAAACCTTGAGACTGAACAAGCCCTAAGGATTTTGCTAGGCACGAATACTGAGGTCATAAATCCCTCTGCTTCCTTACAAGAAGCTATGATGGATAGTAGGCTGTGACTTGGGGCCTTTAAAGAAAGAAGTCAGTCTTTAAAGTAAAAGTCGTGAGTACAGTCGTGACTTGTGTTAGCAGAGGTTATTTATTACCTGTATAAAGCAGGGCAATCCTATAGAAAAACCTGGATTACCCACCTCTTCTCACATTCTGACTAGAAACAGGATGAGAGGAGAATGGAAAATCTGTCAACATTCATTGGCCTTCTTGTATCTCCCCAGGGATGGGTAAACAGTCAAGGTGAAGAAGATTGCAATGTCTCAGCTCCAGGTCCGTGATGGCTGGCTAAAGTAACACCCTGTGTGCCAGCCCCATAAAACATGATGGAAATTACTTAATCCCATCCCTGAAGAAATTGTAGATGTGAAACAATGATGTGAAACAATGATGTGAAAAGGAAGAGAGTTTCCTCTGCTCCTGATGTAGCACAGTGGGATTGCTATCTTTGGTTGGAGCAGTGTGAGAAGTTGCAATTCCAGTTAATTGTAAGAGACCAGAGTACTATTGCCAGTCATATTTTATGCTTTGTTACTTAAGGGAGACTGAATTTCCTAAACTGTTAAAGTAAGGAACAAAAAATGATTGCATCAGATGAAGCCTTCACAAGGACATACTTACAAGTAAGTATTAACAATAGGGATTTACAATTAATAAAACAAACACGAGAGAAGCACCTAAGGTCACAGCAAATGGTTACCCCTTCAAAATGAGTCATCTATATAAAGAATAAGCAGCAATGGGGTTTCAATGGAAGCAATGCAAGTCATGTTCCACTAAGAAACAAATATAAAACACAGCTGTAGAAAATGAACACAACTTTTCCTCAGAGGTGGAGGCTGATGCTCGTCTCCTGGTTGCGTTCATCTGTATAGACAAAGAGGGTATCCTTCTCCTCGTCATCTGCTGCCTGTACAGCAGCTCCATGATCACTACACCTTCTCCCACAGCAAAATGCCAAGCCACTCATTACTTGTCCCCATGTACATATTCTGTACTTGCATGAATCCTTTTGGATCTATTTCCACATCTTCTGTGAGTGTCACACAATTTTGTTTTCCTAAGAGAAAAACCCCAAAAGCTTTTAGTTTACATTACAAATAACAATTCCTAGATGCACAGGAAAGGGCTGGGAATGGGTATGTAGGTAGCAGAGCAGCTGGCAGCACAGTGTGCAAAATGCCAAGGTAAGGCTTACGTAGTCACTGGGTCTGAGGAAGCTCTTCCCCACCCCTTCTTCAGTAACCACTCTGTCCTTCCCATTTCCCTTGTCTTTGATGTTTAAAGTAACCCCAAGCAACCAAACATATCTAATTATGTTTTGGTTTGTAACCAGCCTTGATAATTCATGTAGTCTATGAGATTAATGACTTTCACTCGCTTTCACTTTGAGTTGAATAGTTTCTGCAGCTGGATGATCTGTCTCCCTAATATAATTTTTACTTCATTTAGCAGAAGACATTTCCATCTACAATTTCTTATGAAACCTTCTTTCAATTTACATGTAATAGCCTGCATTTGAGACTCTCAAGAGCAGCAGCAAAAGAGTACATTTTTCTATTGGAAATTATGTAACACCTGCTAGTAATAGTGAAGGCAAAGGAATGCATGTATCTACAAACTTCTTATTTTCTTTCCAGCTCCTCAGGATTCTTCAGGTAATAATATCCTGACAGAGCAGCACCAGGTTGTGAAACATTACTGTGCATCCCAACCTACCACTCAAAACAAAATTCACTTTTTAATACGGCTGGGTCATTAGTCTATTGTAACTGGAGTCACTACCAGGGTCCTATAGTATAGCCAGAGTACTGTTAGCCAACATACAACAGCTGGCAGTGCAAGGTGAAATATAGCAAGCACTGAGCTGTGAAGAGCCACTTATTCTATTTGCTTAATAACATGCTGAGCTTCTGGTACCTACTGGAAAGTGGCATCCCTTTTTCAGTACAGTTTGTGCTAGCTATACCACTGTGCAACTTAATTAGAGAGCAATTTTGCGTGAAATAGCTCTTGCAGCTTAGGCATGGCGGGAGCACAGGTAGGTCAGTAGCTGCTGTGCCACTTGGAAAACCAGCGATGACAGCTACCATCAACCCAAAAATAGTGCTGCTGGGGCAGCACCATGCCTTCTGGTGGTAGTTGAATTATTCCATGCTCTTATTTTACTTGTCATAAAGCAAAGCAGGCAAATATTTCTATCCAATGTGTCCCAAACTGTTAGACTATTAAGGTGCCTGCACACACTTGACATCTCAGACAGATGCAATTTCTAAGAAAGATGCCATTTTACACATGAATATAAGACACCTGTGTGTGTTTGCATACAGGCAAAATGCAACTTAAGATGCACATGGCCAGTGTTCTGAAGCTCCTCCTGCTTTTTCAGTGCAGTGAGAAAACTCAATGTTTTATCAACGTCTGACTAGACCAGAGCTAGGAGCCACGAGACTGTTCAGTTTTAAAACTGATAATCTAGCTGGACTTTTATGTTGTGTTCTTGATGCCAAGGTTGTGTGAAGAGATGGACTTCTTGTTCAGTGAACACTGTATGGAGCTTTTGAGCTCTGCATTTCCACATTACATACAGGGCACTCTGGTGGTGGTGACTAGCAGGTATTACTTTGCCTGAGGGATGCTGCATCATGAAATCCACAAGAGAGCTGCCACAAACTGAACAGGCAAAGGCATGAAATAACGCTACAGGCATTTCCTCTGGTTGGAACTGAGGCATCCCACCAAGGAATTAGAACATCACTTCCCTGGCCTGCTGAGAAAGAAAGTCTCCTTTTCTAGGTCTCGGTTTTTGAACAACCACTCTGTTTGAGTTGGGTTTTTCTTTTGTTTTAAATAAAGCACATGCTGTATGCTGCTTCCTGATTTCTTCCAGGCATAAAAATTGTCCAGTGGGATCGGATGCAGTAATTCTAAGTATATGAAAATCTTCCGGGAAGAACATGACTGGAATATTAATTTTAAGTAACAATTATATGCACATTTTCTAGCAGAGGTGACAGTGGGAACAGACAACAAAAGCATTCCCGATTCTCTGAAGTGTCTGTTTGTTGAGTCACACATGGAGGGGGAAGGCTCTCAGATGTGTTTTTAAGTAAACTATCACTGTCATATTCTCTGTGAGAAGGATTAAAATATGATTATAATAATAATAATGATAATAGCAAAGACAACAAAAACGATGGCCTGATCCACAGTTTTTTATGCCTGGCTGTAGTCATAGAGGCTCAAGCTCTGAAGGGTCTGATGGGTGATATGCTAAATATTTGTGCAGTACAGATGTGATCATTTGGTTTCTATACTGAAGCACTGAGTCCTTTGATTTTAACAGCTGGAGACAAATCGCTAAGCACATTGACACACACTGTATCTTTGTAGTAAGATCTTCAAAGGACTCCAGCAGGTTAGTCTGGCTTTTCTCCTCTCAGCTTAATTCTAGCATTTTTGTGATCAGTCTGTGTTTTTCTGCATGGCCTCCCAGCAGACCAGTTAAAGACAGATGCAAAGATGATTTTCAAACAGGCTGACCTACATGCAGTATGCAGGCTAGCGCTTTAGATAGGGCTCCTCAGTTAAGCTTTATACCAGTTTGAGAAGAACAGAGACTTATCCCAAACTTTCAATTACCCCTCAAAACTACAGAAGTATGTTGAATAAATCCAAAGGATGAATCTACTCTCTTGCCACCACTGCATTTACTGCATTTCCTTAATTTTGTACTGACAGTCTCAGATGACGGTTATCCAGTTGAAAGACTTCTGCTCGCTACACAACTGAAACTTTATCTTCAGCTGGGATATTGTCCTGCCAGTCAGCTCATTTTCACATAATATGTTTACTCTGTAGCATCAGATGGATGACACCCACATTTCCTCATTCCTATGTTTAATCATATTTACTAACACTTCAAGGTAAAACAGCAATCCAGGAGGAAACACTTAGACTGTCAGAAGAACAGCAGATGTTATACTTGTACCTGGTGTTTCCTGTGCAACACTTTGCAAAAAGTCAAAATTCATAGAATGATAAAATATCCTGAGCTGGAAGGGACCCAATCAAGTCCACAGCAATAATTTGTTCTATAGCTTCCCCATTATCATGGCAGTCTGTTAGTTCTTCCTAATTACTTTTCAATTAAAGTAGGTGATTCACACTTAGCCTTCTTGCTCCACTTTAAGTTCCAAGATGATTGCTCCTCTCTTGGTTCAAGCAAAAGCAGCCTCATGACTTCCCTGACTTGGTCTGCTGGTAGTTATGCATGATCAGGGATGCACCTTCCATCTGGAAGTCATTTTAGCAATCTTTGTTTTGCTCCTGCAGGGAGAGCATCAGCAAAAATACCTTGAAAACCTGCACTAACTGAGACTTGGCACAGCAAAATTTTGTCTTCTGCAGGTGAAAGTTTTAACTGAGCATTTAAAAAGATTGGCTGCTTCTCTTCACTATCTCAGCAGCACTGAATCACAATAGTTCAAGTTGGAAGGGACCTTTAAAGGTCAAGAAGGGACCTTTAAAGGCACTGAGGTCAGCACATATTTCTAAACTGATTCTTTAATAAATAATAGTTCTACCACTATTTCTTAGTGGGAGGGAAGAAGGAAAAAAGAGAGCAAGGGACTCTGTCTTCTGGAAATAGTCAGCTCCTTGACAAACATAATGCATTGAACTACCATCATTGCTGTCCCCATACAAAAACTCGTCTCTTCATCTTTCATCTTTCTGAGTAACCATTACTACTTCTCAAGAGTTCAAAAAATATTTTGCTGCTGCAAAAACTAAAATGCAAGCATATTAAGTGATTTCTTCGTCAGAGTCTGTGGTATTCTCTAGCTACTATTCAAATCACAAGCTCTTTATATCTTATTCAGTAATGACCACACACTAACCAACAATAAATGTCATTGTACCCTCTTCAGACCTGCTCTAGATGCTGAGGAAAGGGAACTTGGCAGCCAGCAGCACTTCTTTTATTCGGGCAGGATCAAATTCCCTGGGGTTCCCTTGTTCAACTCTCTGCTTCTTTCATCTTCTGCTCATACATGCAGTTCTTTTTCTGTCCTACACAGGATCACTCTGTGCTAGTACTTTACACAAGTATAATAATGAGTTATAACACAAAACAAACGGCATTTATTAAATGAGCAAAGTTCATTTCCTTAAACAGCATGTTTCTGACTGCAATCTGCTGTGTTTATTCACATGTTCATTAATGAATATTTCATTACTTCAGAACAGGCTTCCTAGTCATTGTATCAAACTAAGCAAGTCTGATTTAAGCAAGTGCAGGACAGAATTTTAGGAGCGTGGATAATCCTATTCAAAGAACTGAAGCAGAATCAGGTGCACTATCAACATCTGCCCACAATGCACAATAAAAATGTAGAAAAAAGTTAATTTCTACCCTTGAACATCCGCAAAACATGGTCTGTTTTCACAGTACTTAACAAACACATTTCTCCCCAGGAAAGGAGGTTGCACATTAATTGCCAGGAAATGTATGCCTAAAAATAAAGACACAAAAAAGGAGTCTTACGATACTGATGAAGTGAGAAGAATCTCAGAGCTTTGAGCTAGATTCTTGACGGCAATAGAGAGTGCACTAAGAATAGCGAAAGAGTAGGAGTACTCAAGGCTGAAAAGTTTCTAAAGGGTTTTGATTGCCAATTTCTTCATGAAGGTCTTAATCAGGCTACCTCTTATGTGAGAAGGTTAAATGTTCTGTGGAGCTTCAGTGTCTTGAAAGGTAGTTGGAAAACATCTAGTTCTGGCTTGCACACCATTCAGTGGAGAGCCAAAACATCAGTAAGAACAGCAAGTGTCTTGGATTGGTCAGCAGAGAGTTGCTCTGGCTAATGGAATTATCTTAACAAAGAGAAATGGTGAAATGTTAGAGCCAAGGACAAAAGACACCTCTGAAGTGTCTCTCTCCCCGTGCACAGCAATGCACATTTCGAGAGATGCATAACAGAAGGATTAAAGAAATCTCAACCCCACAAAAAAACTCAACCTTTACTAGGCAGGTGAAAAAAGAATGCTTGGTTAGATGAGTCAAAACCTATTCTGACACAGCTCAACCTGAATGTCTCTTCTCCAGAAGAATAAACGTATTATTCCAGAAACTGCATTTCATAGTCAGTCAAATCCTTGACATAAGAAAGTCACCAGTAACATTTTTCATGAAACCTGGAGTGCACAAATCTAGAACTGGCCCTAAGAACTTACTAGATCAGAAAGAACTACAGTAGAGCTTCTAACTCTTTACCTTTTCAAAGACAAACCAACACCAACACCATGGGTACCAGGACTCTGACACTACCTAAAGACCAGTGCCTAACTCTCTTTTTGAGATGGCACATTGTTACCTGACCTGTGCATAAGACTTGTTTTTGGAGCTGGGATCCTATGTTGACAGAAGGTTTGGAGAGAAAACAAACAAAGTGGACTTGACATAATGACCACAGACACAACAGAATAAGTAAGAATACCAGGGAATCGTGTTCTTTGGAAGAAAAGGGTGTTTGTATATGCAAGTACTGCAAAAGTAAGTTCACAAGGACAGTTTATGTAGCTGTCTTAACACTGTGGTCTTGAACAGCTCTTAGATCACCGAGAGTAATCACACGATAGCCATTAACTTTAGAAAACCAGTAAAATTGTTTTATTTTAAGACTGTTACCCTTGTTCTCAACACCACTGATTTTCCATCTGGAATAGACATCCTCCTCTTATATCTTTTTCCGCAGCAAAAATTTGCACTTGGAGCTAAATATATTATAACATTGTGGCTACAACTTGAAGACATCTGTAAAGCTGCAGCATCCTAGGACTTTCACACATCACCACCACCCTGAAGACAAGAAAATACATTTTCTATATAATCCTGTTTCACAAAATCCAGGAATAAAGGCACCCACAATACCACATGAAGGGACCCTGTGCTTGCATGCCATGCAGCTGACTCCTGAACAGAACCTGTTCAGCTGTTCAGTAATGTCAACAGAAGATAAGAAAGGTAATTTTGTGAGGATTATTATTTTAGACTGTCAATAACAAAAGCTGGAATAGGTGGGGATTTCACTTTCTTTTCATTCTGGGTCACTAGTTCACAGCATTCTGCAGCTTTGCTTTTCCACACTAATCCAAATTGCCTTCTGGAATTCCACTGAAAATGCTATGTCAGAAGGGCTGGTTTTTTTCCCTTCTCATGCCCTCACTTATCCTTTATTTAAACAACTGATTCCTCTGACCATGATAAATAAAATTCTGCAAGAACTCAAAAGGTTTGTAGACTTTCCAGCTGTACTTCTGCTCTGAACTGAAGTTACTTGAAAGCATGATGGCACCATGGATAATGCTCAGATCTTCAGCTCCCAAAACATAAAAGGATTTTTAGGTGCAGGAACCATGATGGTCCACCGAGCAGCTGTCATTTCATGCCGTCAGTAACCTGAGTTCCAGGCAAGTTTTCCACTATATTTATAAAAGTCTTCATTGTAGAAAGGCTGATGTTTAAAGAGAGTTACATAATTTATATGAACAACTAACTACAATCAAAAGTACTGCATTAAACATCACTCTCCTTACTCTTATCCTTACTGACAGTATTACATGAGAAGATGTAGTAACATTCCTACATGATGTTCCAAGACAATGAAACCAGTCAAATGGCAAAGGTCTTATTGTTTTCAGTGTATCACAATGTAATCTTAAATTTAATTTTGTCTTACTGCTAATACTTAAACTCCTTTCTTGTCACCTAGAGACTTACAGCACTGCCACTGCGGGAGCCCATCATTTAACATTCCTCACAGAATTCATAGCAACAACTTGAGTCATCGCCATTCCAGTGACTCACTCCTGCCACTTGATATACATCACTTTAATTTTAAGTCATACAAAACCATCTGAGTGACAGCCAGCAGCAGCCCTATGATTTTCTGGCTTCTGCATCATTACATTTCTCTTCTTAGAACTTCTTAGTGCTCACATGTCTTCAATATATTAAAAAAGTAATTTTAAAAAGTGAACTCTATTAACATAACAAAAAATCCAGATCCTTTACATGCATACAGAGAAAAAAAAAAGTGCCTTTCTACCTGATTGTTTCAAAGCATACAGAAATGGTCATGAGAAGTTCTCATTGCCACCATAAGGGATCTAAAGCTGCTGCTTGCAAACAGTTTTCAGAGACTGAAAATAACCTAAGCTCCAGAGGGGCACTTCAAAACATTGTACAGAAGCACTGTAAGCTCCCCACTTATGACAAAGCCTCCTGCCTCCTTGTTTCATATCTTCAGGGCAAAAGAGGGAAATAAGTAGATATGCAGAAATTACATCTAACCTCTTTTGCTTTCACACCAGGGATATGGTAGTATACTCCCAAATTTAAGCACATACCAAAGGTTTGTCTTTGGTGACACTGAGACCACGATAAGCACATTAATTAATCCTCCTCTGATGGCAGAGAGGTTCTTTATCTTGTAGAGGCTGAAAGTTGCATCAAAGTAGCTGGGAGGTGGAGCCAGGCATCCATATTTCCATCTACCTCTTTTTGAGGTGTACACCCAGTGTAATGGCAGCAGTGGGGGCTTAGCTAAGCCCACATGGGCTGGCTTGGGGAGCCAGCTGCCAGGCTCGAGATGGCCACCTGGAAACAAGCAGTGAATGAAGTAGGTGGAGGGGCAGCTGTAAATATTCAGGAGATGCATGTGCTTCTTTCAGATGCATGAGCACCCTGAAACCTATTGCCATGCATCTTTGTGGTCAACTGATAATATATCCACAAGAGGCTGTGGAGCATCCATCCACAGAGAGGTTCAACCCCCAACTTGACACAGCCCTGAGCAACCTGCTGTAGCTGACTGTCCTCTGAAAAAGTTGAGATTATCTCCAGAGGGTCCTTCCCACCTCAACTCTTCTCTGAGAATAACTTACATAGTGCACACAAGTAGACCATTGCCCCCTGCATACCATACCTCAAGAATACAACATGCAAATGCATTACTTAGTCTTCAGGAGGAGTACTTAACTGTGAAAGGTATCAGTAACTGCTGTCAGCAACTCAACAGGAATCTTCCAGTTCCTAACAAATGGCCAGTGTCATTCCCCAGTCAGACATTCCCTGCTAAATCAAAATTTTCAGCTTCTACAATCTCATGGTTTGACTCAGGATTTCTTGAATTTCAAAAAAACCCAGACAAATACTTAAATGAAACACTGAGGAACCACTTGGTTTGGTTTGGCAGCTGGCACTACAGACTATATTCCAATCCTATTGGGCATATTTTGTGATATATTTCAAAACGGGGTAGCAAGATAAGACTTTCAGCAGATGGAGGATGTGTCTGCCTTTTGTCCTGTGGTCTTCCCCCTAGACAAAAATGAACAAGCACTGATTTCAATGGACAGCTTATCCTTTCCAGGGATAAACTGGATAAATTTAATCTAGCTAAAGATTGTCATAAGAACACAGTAATCCTAATTTTTTCCTTTGTCTTGCCACTTAAATCTAAATAGTGATGGTCATATTTAGGGACTAAATGAGCTAATGGTTCCTATTTTAAAGTTATTAACCTTATTAAACTGTGAGAACTTCTCAAAAGTTTCCCATAATCCTCTCATGATTGCTTTCAGTATGGTGTTAAAAACTTAAGTGCAACCTGGACCACTATGCAAGGCTAACATTTGCATGTGCCAGCAACAAAAAGCATACAAACGTTTGGCTTTATAACCAAAAAGAGACTTAGCAGGATGTCATCCCTCTCAGATACTGGCAAGGGTGAGGACATACCTGTAGGCATGTGTAAGAATGAAGAGATGGGTCCAGAGAAAGAAAAAGAGAGGAGTGGAAGGAGAAGAGAGGGATAGTTTATAGCCACAATTATCAAAATAACAGTACCTATATGATTAACAGAGCACTAATTACTTCACAGGACTAGTTCAGTGGCTCTAAAGTTGCAGAATATTGTTATATTGTGCGGATAGTCAGAAGTCATTACTCTCACCACTGCCAATAACTGGGCAAACTGAGTTTAGGAAACTCTGCCAAGAATGAAGGAGTAGATGTCTCTTATCCTTTTCTTTCTAAGAATGATTTGTGTTGTAATAGACTTTAAAGATCATTCAGTTCCAACCCCCCCTTCACTGCAGGGGCAATTTGCACTAGACCAGGTTGCTAAAAGTCTCATCCAACCTGGCCTTGAACACTTCCAGGGATGAGGCATCCACAGCTTCTCTGTTGTAGTGCCTCACCAGCCTCACAGTGAAGAATTTCTTCCTTATATCTCACCTAAACTCACTCTCTGACAGTTTTAATCCATTCCCCCATGTCTTATCACTACATATCCTCATAAAAAGTCCCTCTAAAGCTAGCTATCCTGAAGGATCCCTTTTGGTTGGATTCAATCCAACAGGTCCATGTCTTTATTATGTTGGGGATAGCAGACTTGAACACAGTAGTCTAGATGGGGTCTGATGAGAGTAGAGAAGAGAGGGAGAGTCACTTGTATCCCTTCCTCATACAGAGCATTGTAGGAGGCCCCTCTGTACACACAAGCACAATCTTTGGCCTTCTGCTCAGTCTCCACACCATGACAGCCACAAAAAGCACCACATCATCTTTTAAGTACCAAAGTTTCATTACCAGTTAAATTCTCCATGCTGAGCCACATGGGCAGATAAGGTAGCAGAACTTCTTTGTCTTCAGCTTCCTGAAGTCGAAACCTGAGTAAAGTCTGGCTCAAACTTTTAGAAAAGTTTATACCATGATATTTTTCTCTACAGGTTTTTAAGTTATCTAACTTAGCAGGTCCCTTTGCAGGGAATGTATAGAGACCAGAAAAAACCTTAAAGTTCACTCAGGCAAGTGACCTGTCTTCAGGAGGCACCTTGTCCAGGTGGAGCAAAAGAACAGTGCTGTCAGAGACAGTTTTTAGAAGGACTGGGAGCACATGGAAAGGAGCCAGGCTGATCAATTACTTCTGTTCTTAATAGAATGTCTGCAGCATAATTGCTAAACAACATCATGTCAACTTTGTCAATTATACAAGTCCAAATAAACATGAATAAAAAGACTACTTTTATAAAAACTTTATTGGAAATTCTTTTAAAATGCTCTAACCTTACAAATGTGACATACTGAGAAATAGTTCCTATTACTGATTCTTCTAAGGATTTTCTAAAGCACTAATCAAAGACCTAGCTATTATGCTACTTAAGTGAATACAAGTTTTACTTGTTAGGCTCATGCCTACCATTAAAAACCACAAATTTGTAAACCCATCCCTTAAGTTGTAACAAAAAAGTGATAGTATACATGCAACAGCAAGTTGCTACAATAAAGAATACCCAGAAGAAAAAATTATGGTTGAATGGATACTGTAAAAACAAAGGGAAGTGACAGTTTAGCAAGCAAATTAAATGCTGAATGCCTGAAGAGCTGATTTTCAGGACTTCCATTGCATGGTTACTGTTCTAACTTGTACTTGTGTAAGAGAAATTGCTATGGTTGAAATCCAGCTGCTAAAATCTTAAATCAAGTTGCTTCCACAGGCGAGAACAGCCACAATTAACTGAAGCGGGGACTGTTGCAAGAGCATTCCTTGGGTCACATTTCAATGAAATACTTAAGTTAGACAAGCTTTTAAGCTTACATTTATGACCTTAGTTGCTTTAACTGGGACAGAGTTAATGGATAAAAGCAACAAAATTATCTTGAGTGAGGATATGGACCTACAAAAAGGTAAAAGCTGAAAGTACAGCTTGTTTCAGTTTTGGGTAACAATGTTTGTACATCAGTAACAGTGTCCTACTGTATGATTCATGCTTTTACATATGTTTGGAAAAACAAATGCATACAAACAAAAAACTCATATACCTTTATCCAATGTAATGCTGCCCCGTAGCAGTTCTGAAGCATAGAAGAGCTCAATGCTCTTGAACTAAGCAGAGAAAGAATAGATCAAATATCAGACAAGCTATATGAGCAGACTTGGACACAATGATCTCTTTCAAAGCCTCTCCTAGTCCTGAATAATGATACTTTGTTGATGCTGACAACTCTTTGATATTAGATGTCAGAGCAGCCATCCTCATGTTGCCCTTGCTATGGATTTAGGTGTGATTCCACATAAAGGTAATCCAATTTAAATACATGATGATACAGGATTTTTCCCTCCTAGCTGTAAACATGTGTGCCCCTTCCTCCTAGGTGATCCAGCCAACTGATGTGGCAAAAACAGTTGAGATCTATTTTTTTACTAGATGATTTTCTGTACAAGCCCTAGTCCCAGCTAGAATAGGTGGACTTCATGCATGAAATGAATGATGTCCAACCATAGAAGAGAAGGCAATCATATTCCTGCATCCTTCTTTCCACAATCTGGAAGGCTCACTTCCACAGCCATCACCCTCTCTCAAATAGCAGCCTTTATCAGATAGAAGTTTTTGGTCAGAGTACAAATGGCATGTATTTTCAGTTCATCAGCATTCTAAGTCAAAAGCTTTTCCTTACAGCCTCCTCCTATTTTAGCTATTCTGCTTCTGCCCCCCCCCCATCTTCTGGAAGGTCATACAGTTCTCAAATTTTCATGAATTTTAATCAAGTTGCGAAAGAGCAAAATAGTATTTTCCCAGATTTAGAAGCAGTATGGCAAACCAACTTCAAAGAAGATCATTCCTGTAAGTATAGAAAAATAATTTTTAAAGCTAGCCAACTTTGGGCTTTCCATTTTTCTTTATCTAGAATTCAGACTGTGGGCAGAGAAAGAAGAGATAATGTCCAGAAAATGATAACATTGAACTGCAAAGGATATTGTTTTGATGAATTCAGAGCTGCCCAAGGCCTGCAAAACACAAGTTGACTGAAGATATTTAACAGCTTTAACTGTCTAAGCAATATTCTTTGATCAAGTACATTAAAGCATGAAATCCCTGCCATATAAACAGAAGATTAGGGAGTTTCTCTGCACCAAGGCTGGGATTCTGCAGGAAGAAGTCCAATGGACCATTTGGGAAAAAGCGAACTCTCCACTGACCCTGGAAGTAGCCTCAGTATTGTTTTTTAGAATCCATTACTAAATATTTCCATTAGATATCAGCAACACTACGTTATTCCTATTTGTCCATTTAAAAAATAATTGATTTCACTTTTGCATCTAGGAATGTTCTGACAGATAAGACATAAATGCACATAGTGATAAATCCAGATTTGTGCAAAGAATAGAAAAGAAAAAAAAAAAGAAAGAAAAAAAGAGCTGTTTGTGAATCAGTTCAAATTTCCTGCATGACAATTCCACTAATTCTTGTTCAAAGGTTATTTCCAGGGGGGTTTAACTGGATCTCCAGAGGTCCCTTCCAACCCCAACCATTCTGTGATTCTGTAGTCTACCTCAAGATTACCCATATACGGAACTACCTTGAAAAACTAAACTCTAAAAGCCACTTGAGAGGAGAAAAGGGAGGGATGCATGGAAACTAGCTGCATTCTACAGTCTTTTAGATTAAGAAAAAAAGTAATGAAAGAATTCAAAGATACCCTTGGAGG
Organism: Toxostoma redivivum; assembly: GCA_013397375.1. Lineage (NCBI taxonomy): Eukaryota > Metazoa > Chordata > Aves > Passeriformes > Mimidae > Toxostoma > Toxostoma redivivum. The sequence continues at coordinate 1,104,529 of VXBI01004484.1, forward strand.
TTTAACAAGCACTAAAAATATATATACAAAGAAATGTAAGTGTATGGAAGGTATTCAACACTCATTTCACAAGAGATGCATCTATTTTTTCTTTAGATGACTGGCTCATAAATCAGCACTATGCTTCAGGAAACCACTCAAGGACACTACATCAATTTTTAAACGACTACAGGCAAATGTATGTTTTGCCACGTGGCAAGTTTAATCAGAAAATATTCAGGTTGATATTTTCAGAGCTTACTGTCAGTATGAATTATCAGCAATACACATTAACACAAATGTTCAATTACACTACATATATGACTAATTTCTTATTTGATGGAATGGCCACATAGGCATTCCTTAATACAGGATCTGCTACACTGACAGCAGATGGTGGTACCTAACTTGTTTGCATTTGGTAACAGGAAAGTGTTTCTTTTCTAAAAAGAGGTTTTGTGAAGAGAAGTACGCTTCCCCTTTCCATCTCTAGAATAGTTCTCCAAAAATGACACTCTCTTCCACTGCAGTCATGTCCAGTGACTAAATGTGGTTAAATCTACACAACTGAAATAATTAAATAGAGGGTACCTGGCTGAGTACTAATTTCCAAAATCTCTCCCTCAGAATGAAAAAGAATTTCCTGGAAGTTCATATTCTTATGGCACTCTTATGAACCCAACCCCAGAATAACAAAAAGGGAGGAAACCCCTCCCCATTGCACACATTTACTTGAGCTTCAGATGCAGTGCAAGGCTGAAACACTGCAGCAAGCTGAAAAGAACCCTTACATAGCAAGGGCCTTTCAGCAGAAACCCTGATCACCTGGAGCAATGTCTCAAGGACTCTATCTTTCTTAAAAACTACAATTAAGGCTGGAAATAGCATTTCAAGGGTCATAGATCGGAAAGGATTTTGGGGATGTGTGTGAATGTGAATATATGAATGAGAGTATGTTTCAGAACATATTCAAGATACACTTGCACAGCAAAACAGCAGATTAAATCCCATGTCTAAGAGACTCTTTCTTTCTCTTGTCTGGTTGAATACTACATTTCCGTGGCAATGGAGTGGAATCTAGCATTAGCTACCTTATGAAGCAGCATCAAAAGAAAAGCATGGAATTAATAAAGTACAAGGATAATTAGATGATACTTTACCAAACAGTAAAGACCCACAGGAAACAGCACAATATTTCTGTTTTAGCTGAACCATACGCCACCAAGACCAAAAGAAACCCTAAAAGTCAACACTGCTTTACTTACAAATGAATTAATCATAAGCCTAATCCTTTGAGGATTTTTTAAGCTTATCCTTAGGGTAAATACTCATATTTCATTCACAAGGCAGTTGAAATATAAGTAAAGGTACCTCTCTTAACTGGTGACCCTATTGGCCTGAGAGATGGTGAGCTATGACTGGCCTTAAACTCCATCTTCTCTCTCCTCACTTCAGATTATCCTTGACTAAATCATCAAAACTTAATTCTATGTGTGCACACTAGGGCTGTCCTAGGAGGTCACTTATTTCTGCAGTAAGGAGAATGAACGTGTTGTTCTGATCCTGTTGTTACACTGACCTCTGCCAGCAGAGCAGCAGCTGAAGAGCTGTGATTGGGGTCTTCATTGCTTCACCTTTCATCCTCCAGCCAAAGGAGTTGAAAAGTGGCAGAGCAACATGAAACTATGATTGCACTAGCTGAGAACTAGGAAATAGAAAGAACAGCACAGGCCTGGCTAGGGATTAGCATTCAAATACAATACAGAGAATTTAAATGATGCTCATAATCACTTACTGGATTTTCAGTCACTTTACTTGCCAAGAGTAAACAGCTCCCTAGGGACAGCTTAAAAACTCAGAAGAAAGCCAGAGCAGGCTCCTGCTGATGCAGGTCTGTGGGTCTCAGGACCACTGATATTTACTGGACAGTATTTATACCAGATTGAAAAATGCATGAACTTCATTCTCTTTCAGCTTTGAGTAGAATTGATGCATTGCTATCCTCCATTCTGGATTACTCAGTAAAAGACCAATCAGATCTATCAATCACCTCACCCACTAAGAAATCTTACCTACAGACCAGCAATGCAGAGGGTGGAAAACCATCTAATTATAACATGAGGGCTTGCATTATTTACATCTCCTTCACACTGGGTTTACAATAGCTTAGCTCACAGGCATTCCTTTTCATTGACACAGATCTGAACAGGAACGGAAGTATCGGTGCTTTTCAGATAAATATTGAGGGACACATATTCTCATATCTTCAAGGGATAGCTCCACATTGGCAGCAGCACAGAATGGCATCACAGCAGGGAAGCCCTGAAGGGCAGATTTCTTCCCTGACACATGAGTAGAGCACGGCTGGTGCTGAGACATATAAGTGACCTCAATGCTCCTTGGACTAAGCATCTATCCCAGCTGGACACACATTCCAGCAGGAGGACAAGTGCTCAGACTGACCACATGGGCCAAACAGGTCTTCTCATCCTGTGAAGGGGAAAGCTAAAACACTGACCTTCTGCTCTGGTAGGCGTGTTGCTGAGTGCCTTTCCCTCTCACCCTCCCCGAGACAGACCAGCAGCACCGCAGAGCTGTGTTTCGAGGCAGAGTTCGGTTCTGCAGCCCCTCCTCATTTGTGCAGTCTCAACGCCATAAACAGGGCTGCTCCAGCCACCACCCGCTACTTGGAGCATGTTACCTTTGGACTTTGGAGTCAGTATAAAGCATCAGAATTTGAGGATTACCAGTTTTGTGATGATTCATATAATAACCAGTCTGTGCAGTAGTGACACAAAAATTCTGCTTTAGCTCTTTTTTTCTTTTCCCAACAGTATTAAAGGAAAAAGCCAAAAGTACTCAGCATATGTTCTCAGCTTTAGAAGAGAGCTTTCTTCCCTCTCTTTCTCCCCACAAAAGGATTTGGGTTTTTTTTAATGTTTACATTGCATTAAATGAAGATAACTGTAAATACAAATCTGATTATTAGAGGTGGTTATTTTTTTCTTTTTCTCATTACTGTTCTGGGTCTTTAGATCCTAAGTTGTTTTGTGAGCACCAGAGCAGGAGCACATTAAAAATTTAAAGGTAGGCAAAAAGAAACAAAAAATTAAAAAAGATCTTGTAATTGCTTTATTACTCATAATTACTTAAGTTTAGTATCTGTCATTCTTCTTTAGATAGAACATTACCTTACCCTTCACATTCCACCACTAACTCTAGTCTCCCCATGAAAAAGGAGATCCTGAGTACAAAGGCAAAGCTTGGATCTCCAGTTTCACCTTCATCTTTTACCAGCATGCAGAGTATTTATGAAAATATTTGGCTTTTTAATTTCTTGGCATTTAAGATTCTAGTACTAGGCCCCCTGCTACTCCATTAACTGCCAGATAATGCATCATCTGACAGTCATTACTATTTTAAAGGAATCCTGCTGGAATTATGACCTCCACTCTTATTTTCTTAATGATAAATATAGTTTTGAATGTGCATTAATATTTGGAGCTTAAAAGCTTTGAGAATGTGTCTTTAAAAGTGAAGGGACTTAAGACAGAAGATATTCCATATTTCATAGACTGGCTTTTTCATTCAATACTTCAGTGACAAACCATTTGTGATAGATTCTTCCTGTATCCCTCTAAGACCTTGTACCCACCAAGTCCTCTAAGACCTTGTACCCACCAAGTCCACTTCCCAGCAGCTCTCCCAGTTCAGATCCATGGCCCCAAACAGAAAGAAGCAAATGTGAACAAGCATGACTGTCATACTTTCTGCTGTTTTTCTATAAAATTCTGCCAAAAAAAAACAACAGTGGCCATGCCAAAACCCCAAGACATTAGTATGCTTCCATGAAAGCATGCAATTAATAAAACTACACGCAGGTCATCCAGTGAAGAGCAGTGTTGAATTTGGGAGCAGGATAGGCTCTTTCATAAGATTTTGAAAAGCCAGAATACACCAAAGTAAGCTCTCTGCCATACCAAGGCTACAATGGAGTTTCTAAGTACTAGGTACCAAGCCCAAATTGAAGCAACCAACCATCTACCAGGAGAACAATTCACCTTTGGATGTATTTCAAACACACTTCTTGCTAAGAGCTTTTGGATTTTTGGACATCATGTGGGCCACATTATTCTAAAAAATACAGAAGCAGTGAAAACTTAATCAATCACAACCACCACTCACTGGTAAGCCTGATCTAGGAGAATCCAGACCCAGTTCTCAGTGCTATACAAGTTAAAGCTTACAGGCTCTTGATTTGCCCAATGAAACATAATCATCTGCTAGCTGTTACATCCATTTCTTTTGCTCTCTCCACAAATTCAAAAGACCCAATGTTTTAACATGTCAACCAGCAATGAAGTAATCATCCTGCACTCCAAAGGACCACAAGGAACTGTTTCAATGACCCACAGAGACCATGTTCGATTATTATGCTGACCTTCCAATGAGTATGACCAATATTTTCTGCAACAATTACGAATTGCTACAGTAACAACACCCTTAGAATTGTCTGTCCATAAGACACTGACACTACAAAAGAACAAGAGTTGAAGGCTTCCGAACAATACCTCTAACCTCATTCAGTGCATCATTCGTCAGTATCAATAGAGGATCCATCTAACGCTGCAGTGTCTACTAATATTTCAATATAATCAATTATTATTAGCTAGCACTTCCAAGATGAGAAACACTAGAAAGCTATTTTTTCACCTTGCTGGTGCATTAGTGTGGTAACACAATGAAGTATGTAGCACATCAGCACCCTTATCAGGCCAGAAAATTCTCCTTCTGTGCATGCACCATGAGGTCAGATGCAAATTACCTCCCAAATGGCATCTCAAAAGCGGTAGTAAGGCTGGGGTAGGTCGCTTTCCTTGGGATATAGTTTTTCCTAAATAGAAATAAACACATTTCTAGGATGTGTCAGATGGGCTACGCACACTCTGTGGAGATGGTCTCTGAATGCAAATAAAACTACACAGACTTACAGATACCCAGGGACAGGCTTATGCTATGGCTCTGACTGGGTTGCTTCAGATCTGGAAAGACTTGGCAAATGTTTGGCAAATTTGGCTTTCTTGCCCATAGAGAAACTGTGTATGGGCAGAAATCACAAGCAGCCCAGCACATGTGGCAACCACAAGTCTTTCTAACTTGAGAGTTGTGATGAGGCCGTGTGGGCCAGCAGCCTTGTATAACAGCAGCCAATACCTGCTTCCAGCCCAATGTGGAAGACACCAGGCAAAATCTGTGGCATACTATGATGAGGAACCTGGAGAACACTCCTGCACTCCTAAAATTGGTACAACCCAGCCAAATATTTGGGTGCACATCCCTGTGACCCTTGTTTCCAAGAAGCTGGTTTAGTAAACCAAATTTGACCAAACTGTAACTAATTGTGCAAGCAGGGAAAGCATGAGGCTCTGAAGAATATTTATGAGTAAGAGCAATAGGAACCAGTATTTGAGTTGATGTGATGAAGTCTTCCCATTTCTCTCCAATGTCTGATCCCTATAGGCTTCTGTGCATGGACATAGCGTGGCTCTAAACACCATACTTTGTAGAATCACCAACACTTCTGAAGAGGTGTGCCAGCACCTCAGGGTCTGCACCTCCCAAGGCAACATAGAAGTCCTAGCAGCAAGGTATGGGAAGAACCTCATCTACCCCGCATCCCATCAACACTTCTACTGAGACTGGTGCTGGTTTACAGTTTTTTGAAACATACAGACAAAGAAAGAAGGTACTGAAATTATTAGGCACCTGGACAAGCTTGTAAAGTGGGTTTATGGGAACCTCACAAGGTCCAACAAGGCCCAGTGCAAAGTGCTGCACCTGGGTCAGAGCAACCCCAAATATCTATACAGGCTGGCAGATGCAGGGAGGACTTGGGGGGTACAGGTGGGTGAAAAATTATGTGTGACCCAGCAATGTGCACTCACACTGAAAAAGCTAACTGCATCCTGAGCTGCACCAAAGCAGCATGGCCAGCAGGTCAAGGAAGGTGATTCTCTCTCTCTACTCCACACTCATGAGATCCCATCTGGAATACTGAATCCAGCTCTGGGGTCCTCAGTACAAGAAAGACATGGATCTTTTAGAGCGTGTCCAGAGACGGCCCACAAAATTGGTCAGAGGGATGGAACAGCTCTCCTATGAGGAAAGGCAGAGACAAATGGGGTTGTTGTTCAGCCTCGAGAAGAGATGGGGAGATCTAATGACAGCCTTTTAGCACTTAAAGAGGGCTTACAAGAAAGGTGGGGACAGACTTTTTAGCGGGGCCTGTTGGGGTAGGACAAGGAGCAATGGTCTTATACTAAAAAAGGGTTGATTTAGACTAGATAAAAGGAAGAAATTCCGTACAATAAGGGTGGTGAAACACTGGAACAGGTTGACCAGAAAGGTAGTAGATGGATGCCCTGTCCCTTGAAACATTCAAGGTAAGACTGGATGGGGCTCTGTGCAACCTGATCTAGTTTAAGATTTCCCTGTTCATTGCAGGGGGAGTTAGACTAATTGATATTTAAAGGTCCCTTCCAACCCAAGCAATTCTATGATTCTATGATGGTCTCCAGAGAGCAGATTTTCCTTTGCAACTTAGAGAAGAATTCAGAACACACTTCTAATGTTTATTAATGATGAATCTTGATGCATCATTGTTTTCCTGAACTAAGTCCTTACAGAGTCACAGTAAGCCATTTGTGAGGCAGCAGTTCTTTCCCACGGCTACAGAACTGTAATAGAATATGTATCTATTTGAACAAGGATGCTGTAATGCTGATCTATCAGGAGCTATATTATCTGTGCAATAGAAACTCAATTTGCAGAAAATTTAAATACTAACTGCACTGATCATCAAGCTAAAGTTCCTGTAAGACATTTCATTAATATCATCAAAGAGTATTTCAAATATGATGCAGCAACTCTACTTTATAGAGAGGCTAATTAAATATAGACTCCAGTTACCGTTGTACCAGTGAACCTTAATTACCCTGCAACCATTTAAGGGTTGTTTTGGGAGACTCATCCTGATAGAGTGTAAAAAGTAAGCAGAGCTGCAGATAACTATTCTCTACCCATCTGGGACTAAAAATCTTATTCTATAAGACAGCTGTAGGATGACATGTTATTTAAAATAACAGAAAAACAGTAAGACATACTTTTCTGAACATTTTTCATTTGTTTTCAAGCCACTATGAACTACTTGAAAACATCTTTAAAAGGAAAGTTACCTGCTTATATTGTGTATTGTCTCTCCTGAGGGGAGAGAGAAGAGAAAGAAGCCTGAAAAAAATTTCAAATACATAATTTTTACTTAATTTTGAAGGTACCAGAAAAGCTTTCTAAGGTGAGGTGCATGTAATAGCAAACACAACACAAATCCACACAGGATAAATCATGTAAGTGCAGCAATTAGATAAGACAATGACATTAAGAAACTTCTGTGCACAAAATGTAGGCTTCATCCTTTGCTCTGAGGCCAATGTATTTTCAGGGTACTGTTGAGCCAGCATACAAAAGGTTGAAAAGGATCCTTTACTGGATTTTGTAGTCACATCACTTCTTTATTCAGTATGAATACCAATACAGAGAAACTCTATTACAAACACATTAGTTCTCCAATTTCAAAAGAAAGATGACTATGACGCAGACTTCAGAAGGGAGAATAAGTCCTTCAGAGACAGCATCCTCCTTACACACAGAATGGCACAGAATTAAGGAAGGGGATTCCTAAGGGAAAGGCATCAGAGTACTTTGTCAGAAGAAAGAGATAGCACACAAGGTTTTCATTTGCAGATGAAAATAAGGATATGCATAAATACCCGTGCAGCTGGACAGCAAGGTGCAAAAAATATATCAAGGAAAAAAATCTTTGTCTCATACAAAACACTCTGTGCATAGAGATTTATAGAAACTGGTTTGGTAATGTCCTATGGGAAGCAATGTGAGATATTACATTTAAAAAATACAGTCCTCTAGGCAGAAAAACCTAAAAACCAGCACATTCAATTCTAGTAAAGAGGAACATCTTTCTTCAGTCCAAAAATCCTTTGCAATGAAAAAAGTGTATCTGAATGGTTGAAACCACTTTGGCCATTCTTCACTTACACTGTAAATAATCGGTCTTCCCAGAAAATGTCTCCATCAAAATTTGGAATGGAAAAATCATTAGCAAATACAATTATTAAGCTTACTTATTAAAACCCCTGTGCTTGAAGAAAGACACAATACAGGTCCTCTTCACCATCCTAATCCTTTCCTTCTGTATCCTTTCTAGGTCTTCCGAGCTGCCTCCTCATGGAAAGCATGTAAATGGAGGTTGGAAATTACTTATCCTGGAGTCTTCAGGGCATGTTTGAAGACAAGGGAAAGACAACACATATGTTCCTGTATTCATTGAATGACGGGGTTGTGCTAAGGGGTCATGCTGTAAGCAGGAGGAATATTAATAAATCCTACCTAATAAAACAAATAGATGAGGGCCACCTTTACATACAGCCCTGGATCTTTTTCTAAGATAGCAAACCAGTTGAACCAAAACATGAAAGTTCATCTGAACTATTGAGAATACCTTCTTCAAGATCCAACCAACATTTCCTTGCTTAATCCACTTTCAAATTCTGTCTTAAATTCATTATAAAATCCTAAAAGGGGTAAAACAGCCAGCTCCCACAGGCAAACCACCCACAACATACCATTCAATGAGGGCAATTGGCCATACATGAGTGGCTGCAGTACATTAAAGCTCATTGCACACATACACATAACCCCATAGCCCCATGCAAGTGAACCAACAAGACCAAATGTTTTCTAACACAGTGACAGAAAGTTGCATGGGAGTCAGATGTTTTGAATGCTGTTCTGCTAAAACAGCTCTGGGTTTTATGCATGGCTAATACTGTCTCTACATTCACTTCCTCAGCAGATCCCTCTACCTCTTGCTGAGAGCAATCTTTTCCTTTCTGTTGCAAGCAGTAATGAAAGCTAAGTGCTGCCTTATTAAACACACTGATATATAGCTGATACAACATTTTATTTTAGTAACAGAGGGAAGAATGAAATTTAAAAGCGGAATGGATCTCCAAAATGATAAGGAAGCAGGCCCGGCATTTTTCCTCCCTCTCAACACTAGGTGCTTCTTTAAATCACAATTGGTTACAAATGTCAGTAAGCCTTGCCAAAAGCCACGGAAGAAACATATCCTGAAACAGCTACGATGCAGGAAGGAACACCTATCACTGCTTGGGACCTGTCTACTTGCCACTGACTTGTGTAATTGAGAAAGTAAGTCACACAACTTCTAGAATAATCCCTCTGCTGCCCACTTTAAGCCTTTTAGACTCATGCTGGTTAACAGATGGTCCCTGCACACTCCTTGGGCTGCTGACACACACCTCTAGTATATATACAGCCCCTTTGGTGGGTACCTGCTAACATCACATTTCTGTTGCCTAGGGCAGCACTATCTGTAAGCAGTCAAGTTTAGTAAGCCCTGACACATTTTAATGACAACACATGTCCTGCGTTGCCCTAATTTTGGTGATTCTTTCCCCTGGTTTCCTACTATTATGTCATGAAGCACGTTAACAAAAAGCTGTATTCCATCTGTGTAATGATAATTCTCAACCTAATATTTTTACCACTCTCCCCTTGGGTCTTCTTTAATATTGACAAAGCTGTTGGACCAACTGCTTCCAGAGAAGAAAGCTTGCAAGGTTAAACTCCAAGGTTATTCTGTGATGCCTATCTTGTTTTCTTTGAAAAATAAATAAAATTTAACAACTAATTAGCTCAAAATATATTATTTGAAGCAATCTTATAAAATTTATCTCACAGAATGGTTTGTTCTTCTGAGCCTTGAGATAAGACTAAATTACAAATCGAGCTTTATTGATTTCCTCTTGCCTTATAATTATAGGCTATCATTTTACATGTAATTAGTTAGCCCCAGTTAATTTTTTATTATTAGCTTTGAAAGATTTTGCTGTTCTTCCACACAGAGAAAATGAAAATGATCAATCACTTTTCTTTTTTTTTTCTTTGCTATTTCAACCTGGTAAGTAATTGTGAAAAAAATAATTTGGAAAAATTAATTTTTAAAAAAAACTTCTAACAATCTTTGGAAAAACATTCAGCACATCTAAAAGAGCCTTGATGTGTAGTGTAAGTTGTAAAGGATGATGAACAAAGAAAGTGTTAAGACAAAATTAAATTGTTCATGAATGGATGAACATGCTAAACTGCTTTAAATATAAACAATGACTACTCATTAGCAGTTTAATGCAATTTATTCCTAACTCTCTACCTCAGTATTTTCAATAAACCACCTCTATCCACAACCAGAAGAGCGGTCTCTATGCAGAGAGCTGGAGTGATCATGGTTCTGAGGAATGACTGCCTTAACAGGGTTCAAGGAAGCACCATGTAGATTAATAGCTCTTTATCAGAGGTCCTAAGGATGCATGGTGACCATTTAAAGTCATAGCTCCCAGCTTACAGTTTTAAATGCTGGTATGCCATCTCTACCAAGACAGCAGGCACAGCCCTCAAGAAGCTGCAGGCCAATATAATGCTGCAGCCCACATACACAGCCCTGATAAACATGGGAGAATGGAAAAGGCAACAGGAAGAGACGCCAGCAATGACACAACCCCACAGAAGCCAGGAGCTGAGAGCTCACGTGAGGAGATAGTCAGCTACAGACCTCTTCACCAGCACACTGCTCAACATGACCTTTACACCCACATGCTCCTGCAACTGAGCTGGGCATGTGGAAGAGCCATTCTCCTTCAAACATTACAGATGCCTCATGCACCAAGCACAGCCTCGCCAAAGGTCTCCATATTTGTTTCTAGCATTTCTCTAGTGCAAGAAAACAGAGAAAACAGAAGAAAAAATTATATACGAAAACTGTGCTATCAGTGATCTCAGCAAGGAAAACAAAGGACCATTACAGATGTCAGATGAGAGTAACCTCTTTCTCAAGGAATATTGCATATAACTATTAACTTCCCATTTCTTCTTAACTGGGGTGATATTTTCTGTTCTGAGAGTGATTCCTATGGCTTAGTGCAAAGCTATAGCAAAATGGGAGTAGCTTACAGGGAGTCTTTTAAAGCTGTTTCTGATGGCTTAACACCATTGTAACACTTGACTGACTGAGGGAACATAGGAACAATCTTCCCAAAGACATGCACCCCAGTCAGTTCTCAAATCTGTCAGTAGACTCCTTATCCTTTCACCCACAGAACAGAAATAAGCACACACTGGTAGGCAAGTGCCACAGTCAAAACAGGTTCTCCCAAATTTGGGGCATCAAGCTTGAGTCAGGCTTTAAACAACTTTACAACATTCTAGCATAGAATTAGATTTAGCCCTGATGAAATTTCTTTCATTTTAATAATACATCAAGTATTTAATTTGCTTATAAACTATTAACCAGATGTCTGTCTGTCCAAGTACTGTATCCACTAAAATGATATTGCAACATAAATTATGCATAGCAAGAATGTTCTGATTAACCAAAATATGCGCTGCAGTTATCCATCACAGTTAAAATGGCATGTGTTCATATAGTATATAAAAACACAAGTATATGCAAACTCCTGTCACATGCTTCCCCAGCCTTATGTACTTCATAGCCAGAATGAAATCATAGTGAATCTAGAATACAGAAGAAACATGAGTATTTAATTTTTCAACTTTGCCTCCCTATTTTCTTGTTGAATCTGCTACTCATTAAATTCTTGTTTGGACATCATCTTCACATTCCTATACACTGAACCGGAATTTCAATATATGAAAATTATTACAGAGTTTGCAGTAAAGGCACTACTTATCTTCTTTTAAATATTCAGGAACATTGTCTCTACAACGAAACCTCGGGATGGTGACCATTTACTGAGGGTCTAGCTATGGCTTCAGCATATCAATATAAAATAAGACCACCAATGCGTTATAAATGAAGGCAACAGAACTGCATGGTTGAAAATGGTTACTGCATGATTATAAATAATTTTACCTTAACAGTATTCTGAATGAAGAAAACATTTTAGTCGACTATATCAAGAAGTTGCATTACCATGTAAAATACATCACATTAATATGATTAAAATGTTAAAATTGACATTTTTTGAACCTTATCCACAAGAGATACATTGCCACAAATATTCATCACCAAGAAACCGTGAAGGCAGCCAAGATTTATTTCACTATGGAAGAACAACATTTCACAGTGACTCTATAGTCGAAAGCAGAAGCACACAAAATAACAACTAATAACACAATATTTCATTAACATTGACATTTTATATTTGAAAACAGCCCAGGACATTCTTACTGGACTAATGACTTTTGTTATAATGCAAAAACTTACAAACAGCTTTAAGACTGTTTCTGAAGACACTTACATGCCTAGCTCTGAGAATTAATATGAGTAGTCCCAATGAAACCAATTAGTTGACTAAGAGTAATTAAGCATTAAAGCTAATTATACCTGTTACTGAGGATTAGGCCTTTCCTTTTTACTAGATTTTACAGCAGCTAATACTTCTGAACAGGTTGGCCAGTTTTGAAGTTTTGGAAAAATGCAGTTTCCTTAAAGACCTAGTTCCAAAAGAAAATTATGGTTCCTGATGAAAAAAAAAAAAAAAAAAAAAAGAAAAAAAAAAAAAAAAAAAAAAAAAAAAAAAAAAAAAAAAAGAGAAAAAGTATTTTGCACCATCCCAGCTTGCAGGTCATGAAGCAAAACACAAATATAGACATAACTTCTTATCCAGGCAATTTCTACAACATCAGTTTTCTTGAAGGATCAGGTTAATAACAAAGCACTACAGCAGCCTTAAAGTCACACATACTGCAGAATTTTACAAGGCATCAGCTCTGCATATTCTGATCCCAAAGCAAGCACATCCCTTCCTTCCTTCTATCTCCTGCCACAACTGTTTCACAGCAATTTCGATGCCGTTGACTGCATGTGTATCAGCTGCCCTCCAACACAAAGGTGATGCATATGTGCAGTGCCACAAGAACATCATAACATGAGAACATCCCCAGCAATCAGAGAAATGGATCTTATATAATTTTACTCTTGCCAGTTCCATCATTTTGACTAACTTCACCTTTCCCTTCAAACTGTCCTCAGTCATATTAGTTCACTCAAGTCTGCATCAAAAATTCCTGTTAGATGACAGCTGGTGAAGCAGGGGCATCTCTCCCCTTTAACAGGACTTGGAGAACATGTAAACTTATTCCTATTTGGCACACAGTGAAGGTCACTGTCTTAAGTCTCCAAAGTCAAGTGGAAGAGTTAAAACCTGAGTTGCTGATAAGACCTCTTCCCCTGTAAATTGCCTGTTGATAGAGGTCCTTTCAGCCACTGCATTTAGCCCTGGGAAGGGCAGGTTATCTCAAATGGCCTGTCCTTGCCACATGAAGGGTGGCTTTCAGCTTGGATGTTAATTTTTCCTGGTATATGTACTCATGCTCCCAGGGCTGGAAAACAGCCAGGGAAGGAATGACAGGCACATATCTGATCTCCAGCCATACTCCAAATTAAGCAGCATTAAGACAATCAGTCATGAGTCAGTTGAAGTGAAGGCACAAGGTTTTGTAAGGCAACACCTCATGGCAAAGGAGGCCAGTTCTTCAGGCCCCTTTATAAAGGTATTAAGAAATGCTTTCCCAAAACCTGTGATTTGGATTCCTAAGTATGACAAGATCTCCATGACAATAATCTGAGGGAGTGATTAGCGCAGAGCAAAAAGTGGAAGTTTTCCAAGCATGCATTTTTACTAATCTTTCTCCAAAAAGAAATAAAACCTCCCACATATTATAAAGCCTACTACTGCCTATTTCTCTCTCCCCTGTTCTCCTGAAATCCTAAAGCCACCATAATTTAAAAATATTTTTAAAAACACTATTATGTCCTTCAAATTAACCTTTCCACATTATTTTTAAGGTCTGTGAGGTCCATAAATCCAAAGTCATTGAAATTTGTATATATAGTTTTAGGGAACATTTAATCATATATCATGAAACCATGCAGAGTATTTTATTACAGATATATTCAAACATACACTGGATAAACAGGGAAGAAATAACACAACTCCAAATGTCATAGCATTTCAAATGACTGCAGAGATGATTAACTGTGTTAAATCATTTGTAAGGATGACCAGGGGCAAACTCAGAAACTTCAAAACAGAAATAAAATGATGGGATTTAGAGAAAATTAAAAATTAATGGGATGGAGATTTCCTGCAGAAAATCCAGTCAAGTAATTTCACTTTATTTACACCTATTTACTATTTACCCACCTCAGTGAGCTATATAAATGTCCTTTCTTATTTTACAAAGTAACAAAATAAAGTTCATAAGCTCCTCCTTGTTCACTGCAGCAAAATAAAGTTCACAAGCTCCTCCTTGTTCACTGTATCACATCCTTCCAGACAAATCAACATGCATGAGGCTAATACACAAATAACATTATCTTTCCATTAGAAAGAAAAATCATACATAATTTTGATCCCTGAAAAGTATTCTGCATAGCTCTAGAGCTATATAATGCAGTGAAAACAGCAGTACAAACAGTAACAGTGAGGCAGCCTACCATGAAGGCTTTAAGAAACCCTAGAGCCCAAACAGAGCATGGAAGGTGCCAGGACACTTTTGATTTCAACTTTGTGCCTGGTTCAGAACCGGTAAATTCCCACATCTAAAACTAACAGTCACCCTTTGTGTCCTGGCTTTCCCCCACCAGCTCTGCATGACAGAAACAGTCGACCATGAATATTTCCCAGCTTGCGAACATTTGTCTCAGCCATTCAGCAGTTTCTGCCAGGATCCTCCTCCCTCTTTACACCCTGTGAATTAATTCTGCTTGCAACAGCACTAACACAGGCTGATGTAGATTTTTTCCTCTCCCCAGTGTGATTTATTCGTCACTGCTTAAGAACAGTAAATGGTACCAAGTTCATTTGCCTTTCTAGACACAAGGACCATTCTTCTGTACCCATGGCAAAATTATGCAAAACCACTCAGTCCTTTCCCTCTCAGCTTTGTTTTCCCAGAACACATTCCAAGACAACATGTGGCTCCACACCACAAAGAGATAAAACAGATCTTTCATCATTGAAGGGGAGCAGAGATGTATATTTCTATACTCTGGCTCAGATCCCTGGCTGAAGTCAACAAATGACTCAAATCACTTGAGGATCCAGCTACTTCAGTGAGATTACTGAGTGACTTCAGTGCACTAAAAATCTGTGCTACGCTCCAGGGCTGAGTGAGCCAGCTGGGCTCCATAGCTTGCACAGGCTATACCATCTCTATTGAGTTCTGTCACTGCCTCTTTCCCCCTTCACTCCTCTCTCTTCAGGGCCCAGCTCCTGCACTCCTCCTGCCACTCCTCAGGCTTCTGTTTGGTTGCACCACTGGTACACACTTTGAAGTCAGGGTGGGAGGAATATATTCACATTCAAAATCTCCCCTTTCCCCATTTCACAGCATGGATTATTAAAGGAAATAATCCTTTCTGAAGGAATATCCCCTCTTTGCTGACCCCTAGTACAGCTACTGCAATCATTCTGGCCTTACACTTTCTCCAAGGCATTGGCTTGCTTACCCCCTGAGTCTCCATTCCCAGGTTAAGTAAGTAGACAGTCAGCCTCGCTCAAACAAAGGCCGACATTTGGTGACTTCCCTGAACAACTGATGAGCTGAGATAAAGACAGCTTCTTTCACCACTTAATAAGAAGCCAGTCTGCTAGAATCAGCTTTGCAGAGGATTGCAGTGCAAAGCTTACTCTTTTTCGGCTAGGGAGGAGTAAGAGTATCTTACTTCAATAATGACTAAGTAAGTACTAATGATAAGTAGCTTCAATAATGACTAACACTTGAAAGGCTAAAAGAACCTGACCAGATCAACTCAGTGCAGTAGTACTCCCAGCTTTCCGAACAAATATCAATAAAATTCTGACAGGGATTCCCCAAACAGTTGCATGAAGGGGGAGGCAGGAGAAAAGCTCATACATCTTGGATCATTTAGTGACTTTTAAGCAGTCTATTTCCTTATCAGTCATGACCTCTGCCAATTTATCAAGCTTGAAACCTACCTACCATGTATTGTCATTTAAAAAGTACAGTATTTTGCAACAGGAAGAATAGAAATCAGCCAAAACCTTTAATAGGTCAAAACTGATAAAAACCACTTGAACTTATCAGCTGGCACAGGACCAGGAAAGTGGTTATGCTATTGGGCAACTGTCACAGATGGACAAGTTTTCAGAAGTAATTTGGGATTAGCTTTTAGATGCCTGAATCAGAAAGTTGGAAAGACAATCTGAAAACTGCTCAAGTCAAGATGGATGTTAAGTGATGGAGCAATGCCAGATTGCTAATCATAATAAAGGAAAAAAAAAGACCACCACCCAAAAGCAAGAGCACATTCCACATTCCTCTAGTGTTGCACTGGAGGAAGTCGCTGAGAAAATAAAAAATTAATTTCTGTGTAGAACTGATTTAGTATCAAATATGGAAAAATAATTTATAGCTGCCTATAGCTTTACAATGTTACATAGCTACATTAATTTTGGCAGAAGAGGTAATTTTAATCCTTTGGGAAGTATTATCCTCTTGATATGAGCACATAACTCAGATTAATAGGATTTGCATATGTATAATAATAGAGAGGCTAACCCTGGGTTTGGAAAACAACACAGTATTTTAATCAGTTTGGGAACACCAGACAAAAAAACATACCAAGCACAACTAATTAAACAGCATTTGTCAACCCATGCTAGGTAATAATTCTGAGTTAATTGATCAATATTTAGAAACAAACATAATAAACTCGTATATTTTGGAAAAATCAAACAAAGCAGAGCTATTAATATAATCGAAAGATAAGCGAAGTAGAAGCTGTACTGTTAATCACTTGTAAATTGTGTCTTTTAAAGACCTGAACCAAATACATGCTATAACCAAACTGTATAATTGACTCTGTGTATGCAATCTCAGTTGTTCAACAATACAGAAAACAGCAGTAATGGTATAATTATAACTTACAGCTGAAGTAGATAAAAACCTGATCGTTCTTAACTAGTGGTTGTAATTAAGAGTGGAGAAGAGCAGTATCCACTGTATCTGGTTATGGTTCATCAATAAAAGTGGATTTGAAGTTTCAATACAGCAAAGCAGCAGCTGCATGCTCCAGCCAAACTTTGACCATATCCTGACAGAAGACAATGACTGGGGAATGCAGCTTGACTCGTAACAGCTGTAGGAAAAATAGCTCTGTAAGCAGTGGTTGAGCAGCAAGCGCAGATATGGAATGCATTAAATGGAAAGCAAGCACTAAGCACACAAGGAAGAGGTTCTTTCCTGCGCCCCGAGCATCACTTTAGCTTCGACTGCATCCGTGGGTTGAAGAAACAGCTTTACTTCCTTCCTACCACCTTCCCTCTGCACAGGCAAAGAGATACACACACCCCTATGCACACACGTGCACTGCCAGCCCACGGACAGACAGGGAGAACAAGGCAAGGCAGGACACGCGTCTCCTCCACCCCCGGCGGAGCGGCTTCAGCACCGGGGGCGGCGGACAGCGTCCGGACTCCCGGGCAGGAGGTCGGGCCCCTCCGCCTGCGGGGCACTGGGACACCAAGGGCGACCCGGTACCCTCTGTGGCACAGCGGCAGGGACACCAGCGACGAGGTTGGAAATGGAAACCTGGTTGGCTTAAAAACAGGGTGTTTTCGCCCCCTCTCCCCACACACAGAGCCAAAAAAATAAAGGCAAGAAGACTGCACCGCACAAACAGTAAGTTTCAAAAGAAAAGCCTGAGCTGTGCAGCATCATCCAGCATGAGCAAAAGTGGCCAAACACATTTTCTAGTGGCTTTTCTCTCAGACTAGAGAGTTCTCAGATCCAGGCAGCTTGGTTTGTGCTTTCTGAGCAAACAGAAGAGTAAACCCAACAGCTCAGAAATGAAGTGGGTATCAGCGGCATGTTTCAGTTGCTTTTTGGCTCACTCACTCAATACTCGTTGCTAAGCAATTTTATTTTTTTTTACTACTCACTGCCAGATGGATTAATGAAAACACACACTTGCACTACTTACAACATTTTTCATTTATATTTCTTGATACACCAGTACTGTTTCTCTTAATTATTTCTTTCTTAAGGGATTCCATTCCCAGGTTTGCAAGTAAAGACGCAAATTACAGAGAGCCAGGGGGAGGGGAGGAACAGAAAGAAGCTAAGTGTAATTACCAAATTCTTTGGTGAATTGCAGGAAAGAGGTACCTTGAGACTTGCACATCCTCTGGGACTTGTAGCAAAGACAGTATGTCTAGCTCAGCATAGAGATGTGAGGCACCAGGTGACCTGAAGGTGCCTTGCTCTTAACTGGTTTATCTATTTATAACTACGTGTCATAACATTACCTGAGAGAACACAAGTCAGCACAGTGTTATTTCAGTAGTCAAATAACCATACACAGCCTTTTTTATTTACACCTTACACACAGTGATGCTCTTTCTGTTTTCACTCCTAGCTCCTTATAGAGCTGAAACCTGGTCCTTGGCATGGTCTTCCAGCCTGTGCCCTGGAATGCCACCCAACATACCTATGGTTTGGTAATTTTTAGAAGTCATGATCATAGAGAAATAATGACACGCCATACAATGTAACCAACTGTTCTGTCAGTGGTAAAATCCAACTGCACATCAGCCATTACCAAATGTGTAATTGCAGCAGGGATAACAGGAGGGGGAGGGGAATCTGTTCCATCCCCAAATGGAGAAGAAAATGCATCTCTGCCATCTCCAACTTTCTGCCAGCTAAAAAGGGGGAGGAGGGATGGGAGAGACTGCAGCAGGGCAAGCAGCAACTCCAAGGCAGCTCTTTTCCCTTTACAGCTGGCAGTGAGATGACAGGCTCAGCATCAAAGAATGTTACACAGTTGGGTCATTTTGAGAGCTACTGCTGGGACATGAGGGAGCTTGCAGTACTGCTGGCTACAGATCCTCCTTCATGCTATCCCCCTTCCCAAACAGAGGAAGTCTGGTTTGGTGCAGAGAACCAGCAGAAAGAACTTTCTTTTGTTTTGTTTTCGAGAGCAACTACATTCTGGTGTAGTTAGTTTGCTGCTGACAGAACTCATAAGGAAAGATCAAGAAATGAGGGAAAACCATAGGCCTAGTAGGAAAGAAACAGGATAGTTTCATCATGTGCAGGATGAACTGAAGGGAACAGCTTAAATCTCAAGGGAGTCATGAGGAAGAGGTAGCAAAGAGGAAGGCAGAGTAGTGGAGAAAGGGGAAGGAAAGGTCAGGTAGGAGGTTCATCCCAATAACAGGCAGGAGAAGGTGAATGCAGGGAGCTGGGGGTCTGTGGGTAGAAATCATCAGGCTGTACACCCATCGAGAGTCCCAAAAGGCAATGCTGAGACAACCGGGGACCTAATGAAACTAAGTGGACAATGCAGGTGCAAGTTTCCTTGCACTTCTGAGGCACAAACCCATCAGGAGAAGAAGGCAAAGAGCGATCCAGGGAGAGACTTGCAAAACACCAAAGGGCAGCGTCTCCAGGAGGGACGCCAGCACCTGGCGAGGAGGGACAGTGCAGAAGCCTTGTAGGGATGCACCTCGACGGTGTGCAGGGCGAGAGGGCGGCGCTCTGGGAGAGGGGAAGCTTCGAGGGGCTGAACAGAGGGCAGCCGGCCCCGGGCTCACCCAGGCGAGAGGCGCGGGGCAGGGGGAGCCAGGGCCGGGGGAGGCCGGCGAGGTGCGAAGGCACCTGGGCAGGGCCGGGCGGCGGCGCCCAGGGAGCCCGCGGAGGGCGTAGGCGGCCCTTTCCCTTCTCTTCTCTTCTCTTCCCTTCCCTTCCCTCCCTGCCTCCCCCGCCGCCGGGCGCGCCGCGCCGGGCCGCCTCTCTCTCACCTGTGTCGAGGTTAAAGNGCGGGCCTCGGCGAGGTAGGGGGTGTCGCTCTTGGAGCGGACGCGGCGGATGGGTCTGCGGTCGATGTCCTCCTCGGAAGATGCCGCCATTAATGTGGGCACGGTGAGCAGCGTGGCCCGGCGAGCTGGCGAGGGCGAGCGGAGGCGCGGGGCAGCCGGGCGAGGAGGGGGCGGAGGGGGAGAGAGGGGAANTCACTTCCAGCCCAGGTGCATCCAGAATTCACAGCACAGCAGCATCATGACTTGCTGGGGTGTCTAATGGTGCATCCCTTCACCTTCTTGCCCCCTTTCCTTGGGCAAACCCATTATGTAAAGCGGGATGGTGTGCCACACCTTGGCAGTTTAAAATGCCAAGGGGACTGAGGAGCCTGCACTCAACGTTTGAAACTGACCATCGCTCAAAGCCCTCCAAAGGCTCGCCTTCCTAAGGCGCTTTGGCAGGTCTTTGAGAAAAATGTGACTATCCGCAAAAACCAGAGACTCCGTTCTCCACCTGCAAACTGGGCTCGGTGTTTTGTGGTATCTCCGTTTCTCTGTTTAGTAATCAGCTCTTTATGTAGACGTTCTTACCCTTTGGTTTATGGGCTGCCTGACACATTAGGGCTCCAATTTCAGTTGGTTAGTGTAATATAAATAATTTAAAATGCTATTAAAGAAAAAGTGTGTAGCACAAAAGTACTACGTAAAGTAAGAGTTAGACAGTTAAAATAAGAGTGTACTACCTCATGCCATTTCATTCAGGGCTTTAACAAAAAAGCTTAAAGTCTGCTTAAAGTCACTAAGTTGACAGTGCTTCCAAAATCTTTAGTTTTGATCAACTTCAATGAGAAAAAAGACCAGGGAAGAAATGTTGGGGCTCACTAACTCTGAAGGCAGTGATGGTAACACTAGTTGGTCTGAATTTTTAAGGATGGTTCTCTTACTCATTTCTGCAGTCAAGAGATTTCAGTTAGTCCTATTGATGTTTTGGGTTGTGCTGCATGTTCTTCAATGGCTGTAACATTGGGTTTAGCTCAAGTCTGCTGTTAGCTGTAATCTCTTCATAAACGTTCTCAAGAGCTTTCATGTTTCTGGATGTCCGGAATGGATAAGATATATTTTGTTTGCAAATCAGTTCTATTTTGGTGTGATCTCACTGGCTCACCCTGGCTAAAAGAGGAAAAAAGTTTTAGTTAGCACTTGCAGGAGAATTTTGAAAACTATTCCTGTTCATACATATGCAGGTGCTTGTAGTTAGCCTGGTAAACCACCACATCGCTTGTGAACGAGGAGGTACCATCTGGTCCATCTGCATCTCAAAAAAGAAGTCTTTAATTAACATCATATGCTGTTTAGGGAAGGTGTGGTCTTACCATTATCAAGGTTGAAGCAGATCCGAGCTTCTTCCAAGTAAGGGGTGTCACTCTTAGACCGGAGTCTTCTGATGGGTCTCCGGTCTATGTCATCCTCAGATGTTGCTGTCACCAGAGTGGGCACAGTGAGAAGAGTTGCCCGACGAGCTGGTAAGAAGAAATAAGTGAAGATCAGAATAGGAGGAGAACAAAGAAATAGAAAAGGGGAGAAAGAGGTAGAAAATAATAATAATATTTATTATATTAAAAAAATACTAAAAATAAAAGAGAAAGAAAATCACTCAATGGAGGAGATGATCTGTAGCAGGTAGTAGAACAGGCTGTTTGCTCTAAAGTCCTTGCCTTATATTTTACATGCTGCAGAATTTAAGAGCTGCATTGCATGATACGAAGAAAAAATTGCTGTCTTGTGCCCCTAAGACAGGTTATAGCTCTGCTGCTGCCACAGATTGCTTGTTCTAAGTTCCTAGTTCTGCCACTAAAACAATTCTTTTCTCAACTTCTCAATAGCTGCAGTCTCTTTTCCTGAATGCTGTTTTTGAGGCTGTGATACCTGAGTAGTGGAAATACTTAAGTGGTTGATTAATTTGCAGATATAGTGGAAGCTGTACTTGGAACACAATGTGGTTATTATTCTTGACAAGATACAACTATTCCAAAACTCAGTTTCTTCTTGTCTCGGGCATTTAAAATTAGCAGCTATTTTTTGCTCATGATCACTTTAGGTCTTATTTTCTTAGTTGTAGAACAGGGAGAAACAATTTTCATTCAGTATGAATTTTGTGAACATATAAATCCATTAATATTGTAAAGTATTCATAGACTTTAGTGAACCACCAATGAAAACCAAACCCATGAGGAAATTAAGCTTTCTATCTTCTGAACAGGATTTAAATGGCTTGGGGCCATGCATTCAAGGAGGAGGAAGCAAAATATTTAATACTGGGTCATTAAGTGAACACTGCCCACTGCATGCACTGATGAAGCAAATGGTAGAATAGTAAAATTTGCTGTCATCATGCAATTAGAAGCCCTGCTATAATCCATATGTATAAGGAGACTGAATTAATGTTGAAGTAGGCAACCTTCATTTGAGCATTGCCTAGGTATTGCTCTGGACCTTATGGCTTTGATAATGTCCCTTAAATGTAGGTGTTTTATACGTGAAATGTAATTGTGGGTGGCTGTTGAATACTTTGGACAGTGAGCCTATAAATTACAAATCACATAGAGAAGAGCCTCTTTAAATATATCCACCTAAACTCTCTCTCTGAGAGACAAATGCTAGTTGGGATGTGGCTGATCACTGAAACATGAGGACCGTGCACAAGTACTTTCTCCTCCACCTCATATATAATTGGAAAGAGAATTTCTGCTTGAAACCCTGTCTTTACCTGTAATGTGGGCCTATTAACATTAACTAGCATGTGGGACCCTGTAAGAGCCTAAACCCTAAATGTTTCTTGCTGTTGGGACATTTCTAGCATGAGTCTTTATCTCAGGGCTTTTGTAAAGCATCACACTTTAAATAACTAACAATTAACTATATTTTCCCGTTGGGACTGAAGAGCATGACTGATACTGACTAAGAGCTTATTCTGCAACCTACTAGCTGTGATTTTTTCTTTTAAAAGTTTTTAGTTTCAAACGAGACCTGTCAATCAGTAGCTTTCAGCTAAAATCTGACTAAGGTGTTAGATATGATAGCATATAATTAGTATGAGTTAACAAAAGCTGTCATGTTCTATTTTTCAATTTGCAGTATTATGTAGTTTACTAAACAAGTGAATCTGTGCTGCTGGAGGTAGAGGTTATTTCTGGTCTAACTTACTTATTTTCTGTTTTAAATTAGTTTTCTTTCAAGTTTTTGCTCATTTCTAACCTAGCATTTGAATCTGAAGTAAAAGCAAAGGGCAGGAGTTGAAATTGATTTAATGGGGTCAACTATTTAGATTAAGCTAAAGTAAACACTGTAACTGGGCTGTAAACCATTCTTCCCTTGTAACAGGAAAGTACAGTAATGAAGATAAAAGAGAATGGAAAATTTCTGCTATGGAAAATTTTGTGTACTGCATCTTCAAATATACACTTAAGGAAGATTTATCTATATAGGAAGTCAGTTTTGTAAAAATAATCTCATAAAACAACCATGTAAAATATTTTTCTTTTAAAACTAGCATGATCTAGCTGTAGGTAAAGTCAGTGAAAGGGCATCCATACATTTCAGGGCTAGCTGGATCACAGCATAGAAATATATCTGAAAAAAATCCCAACACCAAACTATATATACGTTTATAGTAAACAGAGAGTAAGAGCAGGCTTTCTATATAATTGTTTATAAATCATTTTTACCTTTTGGGTCAAAATATTGGGATCTGGCTTGTATTCATTTTGACTGCAGGTAGGTGTATGCTAGAAAATGTTTCTTAGAGTAATCATTATGTATTACTTTGACAACCGTCATTATCTACCCTTTGTGTATATTACCAAAAGGAGTTTTCAAGAATGAGTGGAAATTTTAAGTAAACATTGAAAACACTTCAGAGTGGGCTAATAAGCATTAAAACATTTTGCAATAAAAACCTAAGATCAATTCTTACACAGCCCCAGAACTGAAAATTATAGCTGATCATATTCTGGTATCTACAGAGCAACACTGAATACTTATGCCTGCCATGAATATAACTGTACACACTCCTTTCCTAATCCGCAGCAGTCTTTATTTCAAGAATGACTCGCCATACATTTAGTAAAGCTGTCAATATAAGCCCAAGGTGACTTGGGTCCATCACAGATAACCCACCAGTATCTCTGGCTTTAGCTGCTCTCAACAAACCAGCTCAGTCTCTGGGACACACTTTAGGAAATAGTTTCTCAGGCAAATTAGGAAGTATCCCCTTGAAGGTCTCGGAGCAATGGAATGACATTACAGTACAAATTAAGGGATTCACTTACTCTGCAAATGGATTTGAGACCAGTGTTGAAAAGCTCTATTTAAGGAGCCACTGTAACAGTGTGTGGAAGGGAAATCAGTCATTTTGTTAAATTCTTTTGTTCTATTTTCATTATTCCTCATAGGCTTACACCCCAACTGGCACATTGTGGCAACGTCTTGTCTGGTATTTGTGAAAAAGGGAAAAAGTTGGTTTATGAAGGGAAAAATACATTAAAACTATAAATGCTGTATCATGTGACATGTTAGAACTGATTATATATAATCTCCCATTTGTTTGTCTCAAAATACTGTATGTTACTGAAGTGCAACACAAGTTTGTCTTTGGGAGAAGGGAAAGTAAAATATGTAAATTTTTATATTGCAAGTTCAGAGGCATTTTTAACATATAATTTCAACATATTTAGTTAGATCTACAGCTGGTCCCAATTTTTGAATACTGCTTAAAATTACTGAAAACATGAAGGGTAGGTTTGCAAAGAATTTTTGATGCCTTCCATTTTTCTCTTAAAATACTTTTCCACATATTTTAATAAAAAATGTTAGTAGTAATTTCTTTTTGCCAAGAACTACCTTTATGTTTTGAGGAGTAATAGTATTGAATTTTCCCAAGAGTTGTATTATTTAGAAAAAATTTCAGAGGTGAAATGGCATCTTCCAAAAAACTAATTGAAGAAAACATGGAATATTCATTTAGATTTTTCCATCCGCTTTTAGCAATCAGCCTTTATTAAAATAGCTCACTGGTGACACAAGTACTCTGGTCATTTTTGACTCAATCAACCAGAAACCCTAATTTTCAGAGTAGATCTTGACCTCAGAATGGCAAATCTTTGAAATATGATGATTTTTATTTTAGTACAAGTGAAGTGCTAACATGTTTATTGTAATGTCTAGATATAGAAGAGGTGTGTTTCTGATGCAAAGAAGCACAAACAGCTTCAAATAACACTGAAATAGCCACAAGGGGGATGCTGGTTACATCAGAAATCTCAAAGGCTTTTCTGAGGAAAACCTTGTTTCTCAGGGCAAATTTTGACCAACTTTGTAAAATACCTATGAAAATATTGTAATTGCAGTCCTACTCTTGCTGATTGAATAGGATTCTTCTTCCTTGCTGCTTTTTTCACTAGAGAAACATATGAGCTCTTACTCAGTTCTATTTCATGCTTCTGTGGAGAGGACTCACCATGGTGTAACATATCTGCATGTAGATAATGTATGCAGAAATGTATTTTTGGCTAAATGGAAGCTTTAAAAATATGAGTTCGGGTACATTTTGATTCATCTAGCACATGATACTCCTTTTGTGCTAAAGAAACATTATTAGGCTGTGAATGTTCTTCCTTAAAGACAAACCAGGCAGTGGGTTCAATTGAATGTTTACCAGGAAAAAAAAATCTCTTGGTCTGGTTTAATGCCATTTCACTTTATCAGTTGCATTTAAAAGAAGATGAAAGGACAACATGTGAAGGATTAGATTTGGGAAATGGAGTAGGAGTGGCAGGAGAGGCAGAGAGTGGAACATGTGGAGAGCACATAATTTGTCATTTATGAAGAAAGATTTATAGGCTTGTATCTCCCACATAAACACAGAAGCACATGCATATGGATTGTTCCATGTCTCTAAAGCAAAGCTGTTGAAATCTGTCTTGATGGACATCAGTAATCTGAAATAAAGTACACAGATACATCATATTCAACCACAGGCCCAAGGGCTTCAAACAACAGTACCCATGTGAAAGGATATCCACATTTATGCACACATTCGTTCTGCTGGTTTGTGGTATTTTGGTAAAAGTATGCACAATAAGCTTAACTAGCATTTTTTTTACATTTTAGGTGAAACTTGCTTATTTCTCTGTATCCAAAGGCACAGGCTGTACTGAAATTCTCAATAATGGCGATAAACCAGAATAGGAGGTGGGAAAAGAATTCTAAAAAGTTTAAAAAGGATGGGGAAAAGGTTGATGTTGATCAGTGACATAATGTTATTTAAAGGTGGGTACCTTTTATTAAGAATGCACATTTGATGTTACTAATTTTTCTGATATTGGTATCAGTCTAGGAACTAGTGATATCACATGAATAAAAAAAGACCTGGAAGCTATCATAACTTTGAAAAGATGTTAAGATATCGGGTGGATTAATCATAAAATGTTGGTGGATAGAGGAACATCTAGAGTGGAAGAATTCTGGATTAGGATCTGGGGATCCTGCAGCAATATGTTTTTATAAAATACTGGACCCAATTTAATATGCAAAAGCAGAAGGGAAGTAGCAATGAAGAGTCAGCAGTGATTAAATCAAACATTTAGAATGAATCAGCACTTACTGAATTAAAATAAATGAGCAAAAATGAAGCATAGAGTAAAACATAGAGTAAAAGGAAAAAGTGGAATTGAAACTATACCTGACAGTACTTTATTAAACCTTATCAAGAAGAATGATTTCCTGAAATCTTTTGAGTAGTCATGGCCTATGTGTCTGCACGAACTTGTTACCCCTGGCTGTATGTACTATATTTTTATTTCAATTTTTTTTTACTTTCCATTTTTTATTCACTCATGCTTCTGATGAATATAAATTAATCAAATAAGTTACAGGAATGTTGCAACCAATAAAAGCATACCTAATGTAAGTATAAGTGTATCTGTAACTTATTTATAGGTACAATGCATAGCTAAAGATAAACCTTCAAGAGCGTTTTTTTCAGTTATTTAAAAAGTGCAGTGCGTATTACCAAATGACCTAGCAAGCAACTTGAAGGAATGTAGCAGAATCTTCAAAATAATTAGCACAGTTAATTTTAAGTTGGTGTGCCCTACTGGTGCAAAAGGATATAAGGCTGGAAAAGTGGATGCATGGCTCTCCAGGAAATTAGAAACTATTTTATTGAGTCAGAAGTCATGTGAGAGCTGAACCTGAACTCCCAGCAGGGACCTGAATGTCCCACTGTGGTGCAAAAGTGGATGCCTGCAGCCCAGAGCGGCATCCTGACAATGCACTGTGCAGCCCATGCCATCAGATTGTGGTGTGGTGTTGCTACAGGCACCAAGAGAAGGTGAGTCTTGGGCCCCATTCCATCAGATCACAGCACAGAGAAGTGCCATGTGCTGTCTGTGATGGGCAAATCCCCTTTTATGGTGGTACCTAAAGCCTTCACTTGCAATGTACTGGGCAGGAATTAGTCTTCTCTCTTAGAGTTCATCCAGGTGCTCAACCCCCTTGTATACAATGGGAGGGAGGGAGGGGTTCCTCAGTTCTTAGTCCTGATGGAGCCTAGGGAAAAGCCAGGTACCAACAGCTCTGTGTGCACTCCCTGCACAGTTTAGTTGGCTGTGCTTAAGGCAGGCTCTTTGACATGGTATAGCTGTTGAAGAGTGGTTTAAGAGGCCCTGACCATCTTTGGAGCTTCTTGAGAAAGAAGCAAGAAGCCTCAACAGCTGCTTTCTCCCTAATTTTGGAGTTACACTTACACTGTGGCCATTTGCTGAGCAAGGCTGCAGCTATGCCTGTGGCTGGCTACATTCCTCACTGATCCACATCCAGACTGCTGACTTCATGTCCCGCTTAGTCTCATGCCTGCCTCATCATCCATGGACTTGTCTGATGGTCAGGACTCCTGACTAAACCTGGTGACTGTCACCAGACCTGCTTGGCTTGTATGCTGCCATGCTTTACCTCTCACAGGTGAGGCTGCTGCCTCTGCCTGTTTTGGTGACTCTGGGTTTAATTTCCCTTATGGAACTGCTCACTTCTGCTGCTTCTCAGTGCCTGCCTGCCGAGCTCTGTCAAATGTGAGGTCTTTCTCCGCATGCTCGAAAGTATAACTTTCATATAGAACTTCAAGATCAATGATGTTTCTCCAAAGTAGGCTACAGCTAAGATGGGATCTGCACATTTACAGCTTTTGATTACAGTTTTACCCATTTTTAGGGAAGTTACTCCCTTTTCTGAATTAGATTCTATCTTGCCTGTCGATACACCATTCCTCTATGCAAACAAATACTATTAGCACAAGCATCTTTCACTCAAGTTCATTGTCCAGGCTTTCATAATCAGTATAGAGGCAAGACTTATATTAACCCAAGGAAGATGTCTAAGATTAGGTGAATCCTGCTTTTAAAATGACGTTTTTTCTGATACATGCCAAGCTAGTTAGAACTCTTAGGTGGAAACATCTTCACTGAGGTCACCTAAGGGATAAGTGAGCTAAATCCTATTCCAGGCCATACTATATACTTTCAGCCTTTGCAGCTGAAAGCCATGATAGATTTGTATTTAGAATACATTTGCAACCAAGAATAACCAGTATCTTCCAGACACTTCAGAGGGAGAAGGCTTTTTTGAAAATGAAAGTCCATCTTCATGCTTAGATTTCAGATTCAGGCTTTCCAAGGGCAAGAGGCTGGATCCAAGGGATCACAGTCCTTTCTTTCCTGTTTCTGATTTGCAGATGCGTCACCAGGCATTACGCACTTGGCAAGGACATCCCACCAGCTCCTATATTCCAACATACAGTATAGAAAAGACAGTCAGGAGGGCTGCAGAGCTTAGGATATTTCTGGCTTGTGTTTGAAGACTACAGCCAGCTGGCTTCATTTACCAAGCTTTCTAAATCTAGCTAATCCTATTGCCAGATCCAGCTTTTGTGACTTTTCCATCCCCCTGCTTCACTTTCCTTGAAGGAAACAGGGAACAGCTGTTTGAACAGCAGATACAACCTGAATGGGCAAGCATTTCTCTGCTCTGTGCTCAGCCCATGGAAGTGAGGTGATGGCTGCTCCTGCAGAGGAGCGGATGGGAGAGGTGGCAGCTCATAAAGTAACACCTCTCTCCTCCTACCCTAAAACAGCAAAGGCAGTTTGCATCTTTCTGCAAGAGTAGGGACAAGGTGTGGGAGTTAGTGCAGGCAGCAAGGCATAGAGAAGTGGTGGGTTAGGTGCTGGAGGATAAAGCCCTGTCTCAGTCTATTTGTTGAGGTCAGAGGTCAAATTCAAGTAGAATTTGATGTAATCAGTCTTATTCCTTCCCTTCTCTTCCACCCACAAGGAATGGCTACAAATGAGAATGAGGGCTTTATAGCTGCGATTTGTAACATTGTCATGTCATTAATGTGAAAACACTGGAAAGATTTTTTTCTTGATCAGGAGTACTAAAGGGTAGAGATCTTCAAATCTCACAGAACAGCTGAGTGGGTCATAAACCCCCATTCTACATTTTGTAAACAGAGCACCTTGTAATGCAATAACTAATAATATAACCACAGTACTAATAAAACATATACTGTTTTTGATGTTGTTTCTAATTAAATGGCAGAATACTGTAGTCTTCTTTCACTCAGTTCTTATTGCAGTTTTAATGCATATACACATGCTCTTTGATAGTGTGATTTGCTAATAGCATCATGGTATTATATAAACATGAAATAGTTACTTGCAATCCCATTAGGCAGATCTGTTGACAGTCCTTTCTTCCAGACCTTTTATTCAGTTCCATTCTAGCTACTTGAGCTATGCTATTTATTGCGGATGAGTGCCTCACATTCAGTGTGTTTTGGGGGCGGTTTCAGAAAGTTAAAGCTAATGCAGTTAGCCTGTTTCTTAGGAGGTGGAGAAGGAAAGAAAGATGTTGGTTTTGCCCATGTTCGGAGATATCATGCCATTATCTCATATAGAAGTTCTTTTTTTTTAGAAGACAGCCCTAAAATTTGGCATAAGGTACAAGGGCAACAGGAGTTAGCAGAGCTGTATAAGCAGCATGAATGTACACTCGATAGGTTTGAGTTCCTTGTTCTGTACTGGGCATAAAGTAGCTGAGATGAAAGGGATATGTAGAAGTTTGGGACTAGAGATAGTGATAAAGGCATTTACTGCAAAAAAGCTTGATGATTAGAATTCTTCCAGAGGCTTATTGTTCAGCCTGCTGAAGCCAGCTCTGGCACCTCAGAGAGGCTCAGTGAAAGCCTCCTGAAACTTCTCTCTGCACAGGCCACATTTTGTTTCACATCCTAGTGCCACTGCAGTTGTTCATCTGTTCTCGTCAAGCACCTCTCCTGTTGCCAGGGGTCTGCTGTATTGCAGCATTTGAGAATGTAAAACAGAAGCATTACCTCTTCTGTGCTCAGAGCAGTTTTCCTGCTGGCATTCAGATTGTTGGAGAGCAGCTGACCTCAAGCACAGAAATATGAAGAGAGGGGAGGTTACTAGAGTTTGGGGAAGAGGTGTCCCCTCAAGCATGTAGAGGTAAGAGATGCAAAGGGCAGGAGTAGGAAAATGCAGTAAAAAGAGCAACGAGAAAGGTGAAAAGTTGAAGGGGACAGAGCCTAAGTGCAGCATGGCTTTTCTATCAATGTTTCTAGCTGTGGAGGTAGTTAGAGTCTAGGACACTCTGGTGCACAGAGGAAGCATATAATTGGTGACTTTAAACATTCACAAGCAGGGGTACAAAAAAATCTCCAAGTCTCAGTGCTAGTTCCTATTTGTTTTGGCCAAGGAATAGAAGTCCACTTGGCAGGTCTAGAGGTCAGCCCCCTGTTGATGACATTTGTATCAAGGAATACAGTTCTGCATAATGGATTTTTTTTCCTCGCTTTGGATTTAATGACTGATCAGTACAAGCATTTCTATATGTGGTAACAATATAATTTCTCCAAGTATGGGTAAGATAATGTTTTTTCAATCTTGCCTACTTGGAAATAGTGAAGGTGACCTGCACAACCCTTACTAGTCACCTTGTGCACATGACTATAATAGATTTCCACTGCATGAACACGTATTCTTTCTTCCACAGTTGTCTCTGTATGTTGCAGTGCACAGGGCATTTGGATGCTGTTGATAATTTGCTATAGTTTGTAAAGCAGTGAGACGTATATTCCTGAATTTTAGTTTCAGTGGAATAGAACTGGTTTGTTCCCATAGAGATATCACAGAATAGTTATGGTTGGAAGGGATCACAGGAGGTCATCTAGTCCAACCTCTCTGCTCAGAGGGTTGAAGAACATATTTCAATATTACTTCTGTAGCAAAGCCCAGATGTTTGTTGCACTTAGAGATGGAGGAAAAAACCCATCAAAATCAGTCATTGCCCTCAGCTGTTTTTTTCCCTGATTTTGTGGTGCTTCGTATTAACTTCTCTTGTTCAATGCAGGAAGCTGTGTTGTGACAAGAAAGGCTTTCTGCAACTGGTACATATGAAAATGTATCACAACAACCGAGGCAGCAGCTAAGCAACACAGCATGTTTTAGGCAGCACCTCAGCTGAGCCAAAGGTCAGAGGTGGTACTGCTCCCCGTGTAGTCTGGGATGGTAGCATCCCATGGGTGGATTACATGTTGTTCTGGGAGAATGGCCTCCAGAGGGAAGGCCAAACTCTGTTGTCCAGATTTTGCATTTGATTAGCAACCAATGAAATTAATAGTGGAAGAAAAATGGATTCCATTTACAAAAAACAGGCAGTATGTAGAAACAAAAATGGCTGATAGAGCTACTTGGCTCTTAAAGTTTTTTTGAATTTAATATGATGTTTAAAGTTCAACAAAAAAAACACCCAAAAACCTCTTCTCTCTGAAATTGCAAGTTTTCTCCAAATATAGAGCTAGTGAGAAAAATGTGAACTGACTTTACCAAAAATATCATCTATGCTGTGAACAAGTCTCAACTACATTAAAGCAGTGGATCTTGGTTACCCTTCCCCTCTCACCCTGCTACTGCTTTGTGGGGGCCAGCATTCACAAGGGAGGACTCAGACCAGTGAGAGCTGCTGTTTGCAAACCATGTGGGGGACTGCCTCTGGGCTTTCCCAAACCAGTTTTTCCTGAATAACATCACCTTACAATCCTGTCAGCACTGAGAAGACAAAGGAGGAAGGGAAAGGACACCACAGGCTTACTCAGTAAGCTGCAGGCCATTGCCTTCTCCTCTGTCTTGTCCATTTGGGCTCTGCAACACCAGAACCTGGATCTTGATAGCTCTTTTTGCTCCTGCAGTGCAGCCAACAGCTCTCACAGATCAACCCTACTATTACTCTTCTTGTAGTCCCTTTTAAAGCGCAAGCATTTTTGAAGGCCTTACCCTGTGCCCTCTCATCACTTATGTCCGTCACTGGCCCCTATCTGGCCCTATACATTTCAACTGTACAGTTAAACAGTCATTTTCTGAGTCAGTGCCAGAGTTTCTTACCTTGGGCTCCTTGACTGTAAAACAGTCTGTGAGCAGACTCAACATCCAAAAAGTAGTCCATTTTGAAGGTGCTTTGTGTTTGTGTACAATACTCCGGTATGAACGATCAGTCAGATTCCTAGAAAAGATTACAGAGATGTCAGAGAAAAAAGCTGGTGGGTTTCTTTGTGGAAAGAACTGTGTAGGCAGTCACTAAAGTATTTCATCTGGCATATTAAGGTCAAAGTATTTTCAAGTCACTATTCATAGAACTTCATAAGCATCCTTTTCGATTTTAGAATGTTTGATTCAAACCCTTGTCTAAATACAAAAAAGAAAAGTGCTACTGCAGTATTAGCAAGATTCCTAGTATCTTCCTAGTACAATCACCTGTATTCTAGTCACAGTCTCCATTTCTTAAGACACATACTTGGATTCATCTGCCTGTTCTATTTGCTCTTAAAAAGAAAATCAGAAAAGCTCAGGACAGGGACCTCCTTTAGCCAGATTCCCAGCCAGTGCCTCCAAGTAAGCACTACTGTAACAGACTACATTAAAAATTGCATTCTTGCCACTTATGCCAAAACACTGCACTAGAAAAGAAGACACAATATTCTGGATATTTCACTCCACCTAAACGGACCAGAAGCCAACCTTGCCTTCCCTCTCTCCTCCTGCTGACCAGAAGTAGCAACAGAACATTCCACCATCAGTTTTAAAATATGTGGTAAGAGCAATCATTAAGAAATGGTAGGCTACTCCTAGCACTGTTTTGTAGCTAAGGTTCATATTTTTGGCATCCTTTTGAATCTCAGATCTGACGAGATCCTAGATTACAACTCTCCAAGATGTACATTGAATTGCTTGCCTATGCCCAGCAGAGTTCCTGAAAAGATATTGCGACCCTTCTCCAGCTTCATTATTATCTTCTGCATTTTATTATACTCTTAAAAACTCACATTAAAAAAAAAAGATTTGCAGAAAACACACGACCCCGTTCTCTCACCCACACCACAGTTCACCACAGCATATAATCATAAGCATGCAAACAACTCCGAACGTGTATTTTAAGACAGACAGACAAAAATACCTCTAGTCTTTTTCCATGCAAACCTAACAAAAAGGTTTGGAGCAGGGAATCTGACTCTTGCTTCAAGTAATTCCTTTAATTTTGCTGTGAAAAATCAGGAAACCAGGTTTCCAAAGCTTTACCTTTTTCATTTGATTCAGTTCTCATCAATAAACGTGCAGTCCTTTAAAAATTCAGAAGTCTGTCCTGATGAGAAAACTTTTACGTTCCACAGCAATTCACTTTACTGTAGCACTCCCAAACCAGAAATGATACTTACTGCAGAGTATCAAGGGCTATCTGGTAGTGGTGTAAGCTCCAGTAGTTTCAAGGAGGGTTTCTTTGATCTTACTAAATGTCCCCAGTGTAAGCAAACAATTTTGATTGTTTGATTGGAACTCTGATGAATAATGCATAACGTCAACTGGACTTCCTTTATCAGATAAAAATGGTCAGGAGATGTTGTTACTTAGCAACAGGAGGTGACACTACGTTCATCTCCCCCACTCCCCCTCGCCCTTCGTACTAAAAAATTAAGCCCCTGGTTTTGATTTGATAAAAACTTTCCCAAGGAAAAAAAAAATCTATATCAAGTTTCTTTAAGAATTTGTTTTACACATCCATCTTCCTTGTTGCATATCATATTCTGAGATATTTTCAATGTTTCATAATTGTTAAATTTAAACATAACATTGTGCTTTATCTAATAATTTGCTTTCACTAAGTAAAATACATGCTTACTCCATCATTTACCATAAGGGTAATGAGATTGTTTTGCTATGAATATAATGCAAGTAACATCTTGAGAGGAGATTAATTTCTTATCTGGTACTGCTTGTTGGACAAGGCAGACAGAAAAAGCAACACACAAAATGTTCCAGTGATCCTATGAAATATATAGAATATTGAGAAACCTTTCCTATTACAGAATTCCTACTTTAAGCAATTCATTCATACTTGAAGGAGCTCTAACATCTGATATAAGCATTCTCAAGGAATCGTTGCATTTCTGCTTAAGATGCAGCCTTTTACAAAATACACAATGTAGCTTTTTTTAGGAAATGCACATTGACAAAAAGCCAAAGCACTGAAAGATTTAAAAAATAAATAAATAAAATCAGATGCAGAAGTACTTACCAGTGTTACTGACCTCTTTCCATCCTACTGTCATGGAATAAGACTAAGCAAATGCAACCCAGTCTGTGAGCCAGAAAGAACAGCTTCTAATTTTCACTTCAACCTCGAAATCAAGAGTACTGAATAGAGAAAGGTGACGGATCTGCTGTTTTATATTATGATGAAATGAAAGCTCTTAGCACAGATCTGAGTAGAAATGCTTTTTTTTTATACTACATTAGCCTGTTAATTTGAGGAAAGTGAAAGGCTTTGTTTTACTGTCTTTTATCTGTTCTCTTTGCTACCCCCACAATTTAATTTGCATTTAAAATTATTCTTATGTCTCCACTGCACTCCAAGGTATGGAGCATTTTCTAATCACGATGAATGTTCAGTGTGGTTTTTTTGTGCAATGCCACTTTTATTCTGAGCCAGAAACATGGTGAGTAATTATAATTGCCAGCTATTTTCTAGAATGAAATACAGAGTGGTTGTCTGATGCAGTTTCTGATTTTTCCTTCATTTAGCAGTACATTGCAACAAACTACTCAGTCAAAGCATCAGTAAAAATATAAATCAAAGAGCACAGTGTCATGGCATGATAGCTTAAACATGCATATCCATAGACCATGAAAGCAGAATATATTTCTACCGAGATCTTTTCAATTATAATTTGCCTTTTAAAAGTTTAAAAGTGAGATTGAATAGCTAATAAACTGAAATATAGCAGTTATCTCTTTGTGGCTTCCAGTTGATCCAGTTTAGTATTACTGAAGCTGCACATAGTTTGGAATCCTGATCAAGCCAGGCACTAGGGGCTAAGAAGGGCCATGCTATTAAGTTGCATGGCCATCCCTCACAAGAGGATCAGGACCCTGCTTTTTACAGCAGTTCTTTGAGAAGTTCCCCAAAGCCTTTTTGGAAGTGAGTAAGAAATTGAAGAAGGCAGTGATAAAATGATCCTTTGATAAATTTAAACTCAGGAGTGCTGGTCAAGAGAAGTGTCAATAAACAGTCAGACCTAGTCTTCCTATTTTTGCAGATAATTTACTCAAAAGGTCAGATATAAATTCCTTCTGAAACCCACTGCCACCAAACATTACTGGTGCTCAAAACTGTGGGTTTTCCAAGATTTAATTTTCTTTTCAGTATCAGAAATCTGATCAGATCTATATCAAGTAGCATAGGATTTTTTGTTTGTTTATTTTTAAGAAGAAACCCAAGAAGATTAATAAAACCTCAGAGTACAGGGGTTTTTTTGCAGCAAGCTAGATAGTAAGAATCCCCATAAAGAGATTACTACATGGTTTCCCATTCCTAAGACTTATATTATTTTCCACAGCACCCAGACAGCATCAAAGATAAGGAGAAGCTACATGAACTCCAAGTAGAGTCTGGTATGGCTGTTCCTACACTGGCACTCCACTAAATATCGTTGGATTGAGTAGGTGTCTCACTGTGCCACCTTAGTGGTAGATCTGGTTTACCAAACTCTGTTCCTCTTTTCAGAGATGTGACAAATATTTTCATTCCTAAATGCAAAGCAAAAGCAGTCAGCAGTAACACTGCAAGCTGCTTTCTTTGCATTTTGGAGAATTGCTAGCACCTCTATCTTTGCATTTTGGAGGGTTTGTATTTGCCATGGTGACTACTGAACAATAGCTGTATAGCTATATAGCTGTATAGCTGTTACTCCAAGCTGGTCTCTGATAATAATTTGATCCATTGTCTTATGGAACAGGGGCCAGTTGCCTGTTTAACCCAGCTGGCCTTCTTTAACATAAAACCAGGAAAAAGAAGAAAGGCTGGCAGCACCAGCTTCCGAAGGAAAATGGAAGACAGGAACATCACTCACTTCAAGGACTGTATCTGCCTGTTTGCAAGCAATATGGAATACTTTTGGTTTTTCCTCCAGATACAATCTCTTGGTCAGAAAGAAACTGAAAAAACTACAAGCTTGCAGGCTGGAGAATGTTTAATAGCACCTATCCTTTAGCCTTTGATGTATCCTCCTGATCCTCTTTGCTATGTCCCTTTCAATATGCACTGTCATCTTCAAGCATGCCTGGCAAGCGAAATCATTGAAATCACCAGCAGCCTCTCTCCTGACCATTGCAAGATCATCCATCTTGATACTTTCATCCATCTCAGGGATTTACGGTTTATTTTAAATTATAGTGCAGCATTTCTGACAACTCCTAAGCGCTCTTTCCGACTAGGGAGCACTTAGCAACAAGAAAGGTAACAGTGCCTATATATTTATATGCTTCTGTAGCATTCATCACCATGAGGGAAATCCTTGCCTGCCTGATTAGAAAATCTCTGGATGGAAGTGTGGGCTCAGATTTGACCCACAGTCCAGAAAGAGCTCAACCCTCAGAAACAGAAATCCAGTACATGCAGTTTGGTTGAAAAGCCTATATGTCTAGAGAAATGTGCAGGTGAAACAAATCTGTCTTAAGCATGATCCCCAGATCAGACTTCACATATCCCTGAGGCTCAGTGGGAAAACACTGCACAGCTCTTGTGCTAAAGCACAGTCCATTGAGTTGTGTACTTTGACTTGCTTTCCAAAGAACAGCAAAACATCTCAGGGGACAGGACAGGGAAGGGCAACAGTAGCCAGAACCAGAAACTGTACTCTCTAGCTCTGTTTTTCCTGTGCTCTGTCGAGGCCTGAAGCCAAACTTGCAAAACTTTTGCTATTGAATGGACCTCTTATCAGCATAGATCCCTCTTTAGGATAATGGGTGAAGTGATTTTGTAACATACACAGGTATCTATATAGGACTAGACAGAGACTGAATGCTTTGTGAGCTAGACCATAATACTAACCAATAGAACTCTGCTAAAGAAATACTTGGAAAAAACCCATCACACTTAGGAAAAATCTGAAGCCAAAATTCCTCATCGTGAGCTTTAGTAACCTACTACATCACATTTGACTTTTTCCAAATTAAAAAAAGAAAGCCAACAGAAAACACTCCCAAATCTCAAGAGGAATGTAATTGAACACTTGGCATTTAAAAGGAGTGAGAGAGGAGTGAGTAGCCTTCTGGTTCTCTAACAGTCAGATATATGTAGGCATTGGGCTGAGGTTTTTTCCTACCCTGAACTCTCTATTGAGAACATAACTGTTACTGTAATGACTCAGAGTCTTGAAAAAAGAGTCTGCTGCTGACAAACACTAATATTAACCTGAAAGAAAGTGGGAGAGAGAATGTAATGTGTGACTGAAGAAGTGTAGGCAAGGTGATTATTACAGAGAGTTGTTTCCTGAGGGATACATTCAGAATTAAGGAAGAATATAAAAGTTTAAGCCCCTAAGCTGTGAAGAATGGGCTTTTTAAAATTATAATTATTAGTCTTGTACTTAGATATATTAAAAAGAGAGGATTACTACCAAAATTAGGACACAAATATGTTCTCTATTTCTTATTTGTAATGCAAGACAGATATTATGAGTCACATAACAAACAGCACAAGACAAAAATATTCAGATGAGGTTTACAGATTTTTTACAGGGATAGAGACTAACATTGATGCTTTCAGAAGTTTCTATAAATTTTTTACAACTCCATTTTGGGATCCTTAGGCTGAAACCACATAGGAATTTAAAGACAGGATGTCCAGAGGAAGATACTTCCAGTGCCTCAGTATTTACTTTTAATGCTTCTGCCATAAAAGTTATCAATATCCAGAAACATTAAAGAGAATGTAAAGGTAACTCTGTCTCTTGAGATCAGTGGAAGGTTTGGGCATTGCTTTCATACCATCAGGATCATATTCTTATTATTTAGGTCCAAAGCAAGAACTGCATGGATTCCAGTGCAGGAGAGATGAGCTTGAAAGAGGGCAGCTCCAGCATCATGCGTCATGAACAAGAATTTCAAGAAGTTGCAAATTGAGAAAATCTTTAAAGTGCTGTCATTGAGAACAAAGGTTAGATATCCTGCATCGTAAAAGTCTATTCTAGGATGATGTATGGCAGTTTGATACGCCTTCATTTGAGGGAGGAGAAGTTGAAGTCATAATTATATGATAAACAGAGAAGAGAGAATTTGGGAGAGCACATACATTAAAGCCTAATCCTCTAGTCCTTATACAGGCAGAAATTCTTCTGCTTTAATAGACCTTCATCATTTTCCTCAATTACATGATTGGATTATTTTTTTCCTACAACAAACTACACAGGAACAGAAGAAAAGGAACTTTCTCTTGTTCTCTCTCGCGGGTGACTTGGTGGAAGTAGTGAAACAGAGAACTATCTGTGTCAAGGAAAGTGGAGGAAACTAGTATAATAGATGATTTGGGTAAGCCTACCTTCACTGCCCCGCCAGCATTCAGCAGTTAAGAAGGTGGAGGCATTGCTTTTGACTTCCTGCTCACTTTCCAAGGAGTTGAGGCAAAGGAACTTTAAAAGGATCTAAGTCGGCTGCTGGAAACAGACAACAAAATCATCCATTCTTCTGGGACTGATCAGTCACCAAAGCCTGAGCTATCCCCCTGCACAAGATAGTGTGGCTGGCCAAATATGTAAAAGGAAATGCCTTTATTTTGCACTAACACAGGTACTATCTCAGTCTTAACCTTCCTTGGAAGAAAGGGAAAACTAGCACTGGGAAACTGGAAACAACTGCATGCTTACAGTCTCCTGATGGCATTTGAGAAATTGCACCGAAAGCAAATTGTTCATAAGCCTGGTATTAGTTGGTTAGTGGTTTAAATGGGATAAACAATTCCAAAGTAACTGAGCAGCTAGACATAAATACAGTAACATGATTACATTCAATAAAAAATTTGAGACTTGCATTCTGGCTAGAACAAAATCAAATAACTTTTTGCCAACAGCCTTTATGTAAGACAAAGACATAACTATGAAGTATTAATGAATCTACAAGGTGTAGTTCTCAAATAACATGATTAGATTTAATATTCATAGGGCACTGTGCATACAGAGATAAATAATACATATCAATGCCAGTCTTGGAATAATTTACGGTAAAATCATAGAATGGTTTGGTTGGAAGGGACCTTAAAGATCATTTAGTTCCAAGCCCCCTGCCATGGGCAGGGCACCTTCCAATAAATCAGGTTGCTCAGAGTCGCACCCAGTCTGGCTTGAACATTTCCAGAGATAGGTCCTTCACATCCAGTGCTTCATCACCCTCACAGTAAAGATTTTTTCCCTAGTATCTAATCTAAACCTCCCCTCTTTAAGTTAAAAGCCAATTCCCCCTGTCCTATCAATACATGCCCTTGTAAAAAGGCCATCTCCATCTCTCCTGCAGGGCACCTTTAGGTACTGGAATGTTCAGAGGTGTCCCTGGATCTTTCTGTTGTCCAGGCTGAACAACCCCAACTCTCTCAGCCTGTCTTTAAAGGAAAGATGCTCCAGCCCTCTCAGCATCTTTGTGGCTGTCCTCTGGACTTGCTCCAACAGGTCTGTGTCCTTCTTATGTGGGGCACTCAGAATCTCCTTTCCTGTTTTTATACTGTGTTATCCTCCACAAATGGCATCATTTTCTCTTACAGTCTGGTCTATGGTTTTTAAGATTAACCTCCCTACTGAGACAGATCAACAATGGGAGTTTCAGGGAAAACATCTACCTGTCTTATATTTCCTACCTTATGTTGCTCTGGAGCTACTGAGAAGCTGTGTCTTTCACAATGGGAATATTTACAGGAATTGTAATGAAACAGGTGACTATAACTGAAAAAAATTGTCCATATATCTTGAGAACTCCTGGACAAATATTACTTTACCTCTCTATTAAAATTATTCCAAAGCTTACCTGTACCTTTAACTTAGTTTGGGTGCAATTTTTTTAATGTGCACAAGTTGAGTATTTCTCAATACTCAATATAAGTCGGGTATTATATATGTAAGTATATGCAACTACATATTGCTGTGTTCTCCATGCTTTTTTGAAGAACTTGATCCTGCATAATGCAGGTCTAGGTTAGGTCAAAAATGTCAAGTGTGATAACAAGCCAGAGGAACCTAATTCTTTCTTTCTTCATTGGAGTGAAACTGTAGTGCAATCAAGTTACTTCTGTCTGATATCAAAAGTATGGTTCAAAAGAGGAATGTATATTGCAGCTACATGTTCTATTAGCATGATGGGGGCTACATGAGTTCTCTGTCTCTTCAGACATGACTTTCTGCCCACATCCTCCTCCTCCTTCACCATACATGGCAGGCTCAGGAGAGTACTTAAATCTTCGTGTCGTTCGTGATTTTAAAGAATTTCTTTTTGCCTTTGAGCAATCCTTCTTTGCACCTTCATCAGGAATTTGTAGGACTAATACCAAATTTGCATTGCATTATGGAAGGGCTAATGCAGATCCTCTTCTCCAGCTTCTGTGTCAAAAGAGGAGATCTCTTGACAGAACACTAGACTGGAGAACATTTCTAAAACACTACAGACAAGGACAGTCCAGTGTTTCCTGTTGGTTGCACTTGTCTTCAGTCAACCCTGCTGCAAGGAAAAATTGAGCATTTCTTTTGTTGCCCAAGTTTTACTAATTATTAGAGACACTAGAGCCACATTGGTGAGGTGTATCCCCATGAACTGACACAACAGAGTGTCAGGCAGACTACAAAAAACAGTCCTGACAAATGACATTTCACCATCTATGAGTGGTCTTCTCAAAATAACATTCAGTGTTTGCTCAGTGCTCCAAAGGGTGATGAGTAATACTAATAAAACATTGCCCTTGGGAGAATGAAGGTACTTGTGGCACAGCATGAAAGTCAGATTTAAAAAAATAATTTCATGGTGCTTCTTTAAAAACTTACTTAAAATCAATGGAAAGTGAACTTGGATTATAGTTATTATAGCTGTCTCAGTTTCAATCCTTATGAAGCAGGTTCTTCTCTTAGGGGTTACCTTCTGAAACACAGTTGTATTATTGAGTCTCTTGATTGACTCTCATCTACATGTTGTGTAGTAGTAATTCCTAAAGCGTTTACATTTTTAAGTTAGCTAAGCCAGCAAGTGTCCCTTGTATGGCACACACACATATCATCCGCACAAAATTTCCAGGGACCTGAATGCCAGCTAACTGCACAGCTGGCATCCTACTTCCGGTCATGTATGGCATGAACAACAGCTTTAACATCGGATGGCTGCAGGCTTAAAACACACGCTGAGATATGTGACTCACACCTCTGTGCTTTCTGACACAATCATGTGGAAGTTCAAATTGTAACTATAAATCCAGGGCTTGCTTTCAGTTGATTTCCAGTGGTTGAGCCATGTGGATGTTAGAGAGAGCAAATCAGAATGCCTGGTCTGACAAGCAGGTCTCACACCAGTCCTGTTGTAATTGGAGTGTGCACAGCAGTAAATGCAGGATGGGTTACTATTGCAGCAGATTTACAGACACTGCTCTGGAGGAGGGGATTTTGTGCTGTGTTGCACAAAAAAAGGAAATGAGAAGCTCTGAGCAGCTGTGGAATTACAGCCCTGAAGCTACAAAGATGCATGTTTTGTAGAGGTCAGTGTCACCGTAGAGGTGAAGGTGATGCCTGGTCTGTTAATGTAGACACCAAGCATCTTTTTTGAGAAATATGACTTTAATATTTCCCCCTCCACTATTAAAGTATCCCAGGGTAATAATAACAATAAAACCCCCCTCCCCTCAGTGTTTTCCTTTTAAACACATCAAGCATCAGAAAAGCTGTCATTTCAGACCAACTTCTGCCCATCCCTATGGCAACTAATGGAAGCATTTAATACTATATATACAAAATGTAATTTGCTCCCCCGCCATCTCTAGTTATACCCTTCTTTTTATGCTAAAATTGCTCCATGACGCCTACAATGTTTGGAAAATGCTTTTGAAGTGACATGCATCAGAGGTTCAACGTCACTGAAAAAAGCTCAAGTGACCAATTAAAAAAATATTTAGTTTGAAAAAGCAATTGTGGAAATTAGCAAAGGCCAAAAATATCTTGTCTGAACAGTCATATTTGTAGTTTTGGAATGCCCAGTATTAAAACTTACAATGTCTTTGGAAAAGAAGGAGGGAGAGGAGAAATCAAGCACTGATTCTCAAACCAGAAAAGTGACAGTGTTTAATATTTTTGCAGGTTCCAATCCCTGTCATAGAAATAGCTTTTAAAGTTATGAAGCAGTCTCTGGAAATCGTCCCTCTACCTAGCCCCTTACAGCTTTAGAAGTTACTTAAAGTCAGCTGGAACTCAGGTCTTAAAATACTAAAATAAAAATAATGAAAAGAAGTAATATGGATTTCTTTCATCTCCTTTTCAGAAGGGAGGGATGTGTCCATTGCTTACAGCTGTGTGTTATGAACAGTTCTCTGAACAGAGAACATGCTTACAGTTATTTGGTTGTCTGTGGTTACTGCCCTAGAGAGAGGAAGATGGCAAGAACAGCAACACACATGGACCTCTTTAGGGAAAAAAGGCTGACTTTATTGAACGGACAGCTTGTATTTAAAGCATGTTACGCAGAGCTAAGACAGGACAGTAGCTCATTGGACAATTGGGAAAAACATCCATGAGACCATACCTCAGGATGTGTCCCATGGGAAAAACACCAGGTGTTCATCTTTATTATGAATTCCACTCTGTTTTTCACCAGATTCCATCCTGTTTTGACCATATTATCATCCTGGGAGAATTTCTCCCTGTCTGAAGCTACAACCAGCTTATCAGTCTGGGAATGGATCTGAGAAGCAGGAGAAATCCAGGTCCGAGAAAGAATTCTCAAGCTATAACTTTCTAGCTCTCTAAATGTGTCTGTCCACAGCTGTCCATATCATTTGACTTCTTCTCTATTCCTTACAGCTTTTATCTATACCTGTTTCAGAGCTGAGCACTGTACAGCAAAAATCATTACTAAATGCAGAGATACTAGGTAATAACTTAATTCTGTTACCTCCTTTGAAATAGTCAGACATGCACAAAAAACCATCTCAATTTCAAGTAGCTTTAAAGAAATATATAAAGCTATATAGGGCTATTGTGTGCTAATACTCTGTTATTGTTAATATATTGTTGCAACAATAACAGAAATTCTCAGGTTTTCAGAATCTTTCCCAGGTATCTCAAGTAGTCATTTCAATTGTGTAAGGGACCACTTCATTAAACTCAAGAGACAGGGTAGCTCTGCTGTTGTCTGAGTTCTTATATCCTTTATCATAGTGCTCTGCACCCAAGGGGTCTTGCAACAATCACCAGTTGACAAGGACAGGTATCACCTACAGGCTAGGCTGAGTAGCTTTATAGAAAGTAGTAGCTTTAGAGAAAACATTAAAAGTTATGTAGAATCTTATGCCTCTTATAGATGCCCAGCCTGAGGAAGAAAGTGAGGAGTACCAATTTACTTAGGAACA
Organism: Toxostoma redivivum; assembly: GCA_013397375.1. NCBI lineage: Eukaryota > Metazoa > Chordata > Aves > Passeriformes > Mimidae > Toxostoma > Toxostoma redivivum. The sequence continues at coordinate 1,148,490 of VXBI01004484.1, forward strand.
TGCTTTTTATAGTATTTCTTTTGGAGTTATAGAACCATTAAGGTTGGAAAAGACCTCCAAGACAATTGAGTCCAACCCTTGATCGAACACCATCACTGCAACAAAACCATAGCACTAAGTACCATGTCTGGGCATTTCTTGAACACCTCCAGGGATGGTGACCCTACCACCTTCCTGGGCAATCTCTTCCAATGCTTTACCACCATTTTAGTGAAGAAATTTTTCCTGATGTCCAACCTGAACCTCCCCTGGTGGAGCTGAAGGCTCCATTTCTTCTGTTGCTATATGCCTGATAGAAGAGATTGACACCCATCTTGCTACAACCTCCTTTCAGGCAGTTGTAGAGAGCAATAAGATGTCCTCAAGCCTCCCTTTCTCTAGGCTAAACAACGCAAGCTCCCTCAAAAGGAATGTGCAAAGGAAACAACTTCTGCAGAGGAGGTAAGTGGGCACAGCAGCTTTACAACGGTGACTAAAGCCAGACAGTGCCAGCTGCTTCCTCTAAATCATCTCTCTTTCACATTCTTTGTGCTAGTCCTTTGGCAGACATACACCATTGCCAAATACCTGTAGCCTCCAAGCAAGGTTCACTTAGTTGAAGGTCTAACCAGAACTTTTCCAGCAAAGGAGCTGCTTAGACAATATCTCAGGGATTGGACCTTGCAAAGGCATGGCCAATTCCTTTTAACTTTAGTTTTCTATCTGGAACTACAAGTGGTGGGTAGGTAGAAATAGCAATGTGCCAAAAAATAATAGGATAGAGTCTAGAGAAAGGAGGAGACAATTGCTATATGGAGTGAATATTGCAGCATGCTATAACCTGCCTGTAACCCTGTGATATGAGTTTTTCCATGTATTTCTTGTTTGGCTTGCATATTTCACCTGTGTAGGTACAGGAATATAAGAAGTTAATTCCAAGCTGTATAATGCACAGATAAAAATAATCTCTGTTTTGAAGCAGGTTCTAAACTGAAATTCACCAACTGTGGCAAGGATTTGGTATTCAAGAGGTTCTAGTGTTAGGATAAAAAGGGCTTCTGCCCATGAACCATATAAGAAACACACTTTGTCACAGAGTTCCATGAACAACTTTCTACAAAATCATCCAACAATAAATTTTTTATCAGGACTTGACCAGGGAGACAAGTACAGTTTGAATTGAGTCACCACCACTCTTTCTCCTGCTCCAATTTCTCACACGTAAGGAGATACTTCAGCTGGCAAGCTACTCTCCCTGAGCTCTGTATGTAGTCAGGGGCCAACAAACAACAATTACGCCAGATTACTTCAGAGTGATCCTTCCATTCCTCACTTCTTTTATTAATAGTCCACAGAAATGAAGTCATAGTGAGAATCTTCTTTGTGGTGGTTCAATATCTGCAACTCACAGGGAGGCTTCACTGGGTCTTGTAACAAATGAGAATGAGCTGTCTGGCTGTAGAAATAAGGGAGAATCAACCCTAGCATGGTTTGGGCTGGAAGGGACCTTAAAGATCATCCAGTTCCAACACCCCTGCCACAGGAGGGACACTTTCCTGTAGACCAGGATGTTCAAAGTCCCATCCAATCTGTCCTTGAACAATTCCGGGGATGAAGCATGCACAGCTCCTCTGGACAACCTGTTTCAGTGCTTCACCACCCTAAAAGCATAGTATTTTTTTTCTACTATCATGTCTCTTTTGATTTAAAGCCATTCCTCCTTATCCTAGAACTACATGCCTTTGTAAAAATGCTCTGTACATGGTTTAGCATGAAAATAGGATATAATGTATAACTGAATTAGAGCATCCCTAATGAAAGGGACAAGTATCTATAGCATATAACATTTCTAATGTGTTGGCTCCTCTAGGCAAATGCTGGCACTACTGAAATCAGTCTGGGTTTCATGCCCATCTTCTGCAAGCCCCATGTGAATACTGCACATTGGGAGACAATATTTTTTTAGTTATGCAAACTTTTGCTTCAATGCCCGGAGCCTATGAGAAAACACAATTTGCTGGAAACAACTCTAAAACTCTGAGGAAGTGTTAACACTACTATCTGTAGCATTTAATAAAAGAGAGATGTAGTGTGCTCTTCAGAAAAAAGATTACTGAAAAAGGAAAAGGTCTTTGAAAGCAGAATTCCAGTTTAAATGGGAAAGAGTATAGTGGGATAGATCAATAAACACACAGCAAACAACAAAAGCCCACGTTCACAGAAATGCAAGGCAGAAGGAGACTAGAGAAATTCTCTAATCCCTGTGCACCACAGCAGAAATAATCTTACCAAGCTCATTCTTCACTGGTGTTTCTCTAACCTACAGTTTAAATCTTCCCTTGAAAGACAGCACAACCTCCCTGGTAGGTCTTCCTAGTGTTACAAGACCTTTATGATTAGAATTTATTTTCTTAAAATCTCCCGGTTGTTCTGCTGCAAATTGTAATTTTCCCCTTTTTTCCTCTGATGCATATCATGAATAATTGAGGAAGATGGTGTAACTAGAACGTGTCATGTAGAAATAATGTATTCAGTTACTTCGCCAAAGGGAGAATTATAGTCCTCTGTAGGTGACTAGAAAGCCACCATGAGACTCTGAAATGTGAGAACATTCAAAGAACACGGTTGATCACTGTCTTCATAATGACGAAATACATTTGAGATGATAAAATAACTATTTGTCTAACCCCTCAAGCACTCTGCTATTCAAGCCCTGTCTGTCTTCTGCAAAGATTTTTTGCTAAGTTACAATCCACTGGATTTTCCAGTCCTCTGGAGGATTGTGACAAAGCCATATATTGTCATTATTGGTACAAAAATAAAAGCCTACTTGTGTCACAAAATCTGGTCCAAACTCCTGGCTGGAGCAGATTTGCCTAGAGCAGGTTGCACAAGATCATGTCCAGGCAGGTTTTGAGTATCTCCAGAGAAGGAGATTCAACAGCTGCTCTGGGAAATCTGTTCCAGTGCTCCTTCACCTTTAAAGTAAAGAGTTTTTTTTTTTCCTCATATTGAAGTGAAACTTCCCATATTTCCATCTGGAGTCATCTCTTCTCCCAGATAAACAGGACCCAGCTCTCTCAGTGTTTCTTCATAAAAGAGGTGCTCCTGTCCCCTAAACATCTTCATAGCTCTCCACTGGATTCACTCCAGCAGTACCAGACTTCCATGTCTTTCTTGTCCTGAGGAGCCCAGAGCTGGACACAGTACTCCAGATGTGGCCTCACTAAGCCTGAGCAGGGTGAGAGGATCACCTCTGTTGACCTGCTGGCAATGCTTTTCCTAATGTACCCCAGGATACCAATGGTCTTCTTGGCCACAAGGACACACTGCTGGCTCATGGACAGCTTGTTGTCTTCTGTGCAGAGCTGCTTTCCAGTAGATCAATCCTTAACCTGTACTGATGCACAGGGTTATTCCTCCCTAGGTGCATGACAGGACTATTGCAATTATTATTCCAATAAATCGCCCTTCCATTTTCATATTCATGACTTTTTTACTCTTACAGCTCATATGTTTCTGTAATAAATAAATTCCCATCATCTAGTCATAGACTTCTTGTCATCTTTTCTCTTCTCTGTCTACCCCTATCACTTAGATTTGTCCCTTCATATCACATTCATCAAATGAAGCTGGTGAATGGTGGAATAAATGATGAGTCCAAGATTCAGCTGTAGACTCCAGAAGGATAAGATAGGACTGAAAGAGGACCAGCAATCACAGTGGAAAGATCCACCCTTCCCCCTTAGAAAAGGATTATTTATTCAATAGTAACCAGAGAAATGTCTGTTCAGATTGGAGTGACTAATAAATACTCTGGGCCTGTTAATAGCTAAAACTTGGATAGTGAAATAGAGAGTGGCTTGAGATGCCCCCTTGCAAGACAACAGCAAATGCTTCTGCTCCCAAAAGTGGCAGCCAAAAGCCCCCCACGGGCACTGGGTTTTATTCTGCCACAGAAGCTGAACTTGTGTCTCCACTGCTTCTGGGGGTATTAGAGGGGCAGCAGCTGCTGCTTCTGGAAGGAACTGAAACTCGCTGGCAGCAGCTGCTTGGCAAAGCAAACAACTCAAACAGCTCTGGCAGAGAGTTCTGTAGCTATTGCTGTTTTACTCCCTCCCCAGCAGTCTGCTATGCTGTGAAGCTCTGCCCTGCCTAAACTAGAGCTGGCTGGGAGAAGGAGCCCAGTCATGACCTGGGATTGAGAAGATCATATATTTAAGACGTAATTTACTAGATGCATTCCTTCTGCTGTGGCTAGAAAGGACAGCTCCAACCCAGCTGCATTTCATTCCTCTATTCATTGCAGATCTGGATTTTGCTGAGAGATTCAACAAAGCATTGTGTATATCTGCTTTAAACAATCTTCAGGAAATAAATAATTTACAATTTGCACTATTCAATTACTATTCTTCCTCATAATTTGCCTGAGTCCCTAATGTCTGCAGTCATAACTCAAAAGTCTCCTGTGGCAGGCAATTAAGAAATAATCCCTGCCTGAAAGAATTTACCATCTAAATATTTTCTCATTGAAATCAGTAGCAAAAGCTGATAGAAGAAGAGCTTCCTTGCTTCATGGAAGCAAACAGGGAGCATGACAGAAGGACAGACTATTACCATTAGTGGGGCAGCAGGGCAGTCTTTCTGTGTCTTTTCATTGTTTCAACTCATTGACACAATACCTAAGTGCTCTGTATATTTTAGTAAGGTATATCCACACCATCTTTCACCCCCCCTCGAGACTTCCTTCATTGTCAGTGCTCTTCTGAGATTAATATTTTTACATTTCATCCTTTCTGCAAGTTTTCAGTTTCTGTTGTTTCTTCATGCAAAGACCCCACAACTTGAGATTCAGGACACTAACTTGTGATGATGTTAAGGGAAAAAACAAGAAAACAAAACCCATCAAGCTAAAGGCCAGCAGCATAAACAGCACAGAGAGCTATTTCCTCCAGGACATAGCTGTTCCGGCTCCAGCACACAAAAAAGAACCCAAATGACAGGTAGGACAATGTGTTTGAAGTCTTGATCTCTGTCACACATCCACCCCTGCTTTACAGCAGTGGTTAGCAGCTCTGACATAAGTGAAATGGCACATTAGGAGGAAGCCAACGTCAGCATCTGGCTCCCAAACCAGATGCGGTTAATGTGCTGCACACCATTTAAACTTCTTGGATGTCCACTAGCAAATACACAACCAATTTGGAAAAGAAAAACAGAAATGAGATATTTCTTTGTCTGATCTATGTCTTACAGATCCCTAAATAAGGCTAGGAAATACTGGGAGAGATCCTGAAATACAGAGAGCTCATCCACAAAATAGAGAAAGCAGAACAGTTCCTATCTGAAATCCTTGGAGCATAAAACTTACACAGGGAGAAGATGCATATGTACAAAGAGATGCACAAATAAGAAAGGTATTAAAACAAAATTTAGTGATAGGTTGAAAAAGTTTCTCCTATCTACAGAGTTTATTCCTCTCCAATGGATGTAAACTCTCTATGTTAGGGTGCAATAGCTGCCCTGACACACATAGTCTTGCTAAGGCTGCAGGAGTGTTTTTTTTTTTTTTTTTTAACTTGGCTAGCTTTGGATAAAAGTACTCTATCTCTAGTCATTCTCTGGCAAAGTGCAGTATATCTAATTTTGTTAGATTCCAAAACATACTGTACACCAAAGTACTTGTAGGTGTGAAGGAGAATGTCAGGAATGAGTCAAAGATTAATACCTAAATTATAAAATGTGAAATGGGAACTGCAGTCTTAAATATCATGTTAAGAACCAGGAAGTATTTACCTAGTTTAAAGCACCACTTGCATTGTAATAGGCAAAATGCTATTTCTTTTAGTTTCAGGGGATTCTTTAATAGCCCTAGGCTTGAGCAGGAAGCTGCATGGGGTGGAGAGGCAATTTGTTGAGACCTTTACAAACTTCAGCAGAACTCTTATTCATTGCAGTGCTCACTTCAGTCATACCTACTTCCACTGTTCTGCAGAACAAGGATGAGCTTAGGACAGTATTCTAGAAAAATGAATGCTTGACTAGTTAATTTCCTTCAAACATACCACTTCAACTGTTGCACTGCAAGATTGTCAGATAAAATTTTCCACTTTCACCAATCTTCAGTTACCTCATTGTTCTGTTTTTCATCCATTGTTACAAAACTCTCTTTTGCTTTCTTAAACAAACACGTCTACCTTAGCAAACAAAAAAAATCCCCTCTGTGTGATGCTGTCAGTGCTTCCTTATTTCTCATTTTTACATTTTGCCTCTTATATGCAATTGTCAACTCTGCGTCAGGATCACTTCTTTCCTGTGTTCATGGAGTCCTAAAATCATACATGGAGCTTTTAGATGCTTGGTAAAAAAAAAAAAATAAACAGAGCATAAAAGACTAGAGTTTTAATCAGCTTGTTATTTTCTCACTGGCACTAATCACAACACCTGATAAAGGCCCAAGGATATTTTTTTTAAAACATAGTTGAAGAGACAGTAATGATGTCTCCTTTAATTCACAGACTAACATGTGGAAGTTGTTCAAACAACACTCGAAACCAAGTTTCAACTGATTCTTGGAGCTTTACCAACTAACTTCTGTTTTAATAATCAATGCCCAGTGAGTCCAGTGCTGCTCAAACCACATGCTTCAGCAACTGATACTTAGCACTGCTCATTAGCTGGTGACAAATATGATACAAAAATAAAACTTTGGGAAGCAGACTTAAGTAGACTGGTCAATGGTTATAGGAGCCCTGCCAAAAAGTGACTTGATTTTATTAAAAAAAAAAAAAAAGGTTCATTGGAGAAATAGTTCCAGATACCAGACTTCTGAACCCCTGCTTTTTAATCAGTTAAAAATACTGTATAGCTACACATATATTTTTAGCAGAACCTACTAAGTATCACTTCCCTGACATCAGCCAGCTCACATTCACTCTACTACTCTAAAGTAGCCATTTCATGTTTTAGCATCTTCAACAAGTCTTAAGGTGACTTTAGCTCTATTCTTGACTGTTTGGTCCTTTGCTTACCAGATGATTACTAAAGAAGGTAACCAGAAACAACAGGGATGAGAAATCTACAGGTAAGTTACTGTCCTTGTGATTCCCCTAAATCCTTGATAAAGTCAGACTATGTTTATGGCCAAAGGCTCAAAGTCTCCTTCATGCAGCTTCTTCTCTATAGCTTGTCGTGTTTTCCTTCTAGCTATTATATTATAGAGACTCAGGTGCTTATTTTGTTTGGCATCTCATAACACAACTTGCTTCGTCTAATATGCAGTTGGGTCAGATAAACAGCCCTCTGGATACAACTCTATTTACCAAATCACTGCTATAAAGACTGGCATATAAAGAAAATAGAGATAATTTCTTTCTATAAAGAAAAGCAACTAAAGAAACTGAATTGATAATCAAAACATGTAACTGAAACTCAGAAAATAAAGCTAACTGTATGCCTGTAAGGATGCAGACTACTGTACTTTGAATATACTAAAATACAGAATATTTACAAGAGCCCTGGCAGAGGAAGGTGATGCAACTCTATAAACTTTAAGATCTAAAATTTTACATCATCACTCTGAATGTTTTGCTATGATTTTACTAAACAACCTAGCACATCTATCCATTACTGCATTTGAGTATGATAGTCGGTCTGATAAAACCTGGTAGAACAAGTATTGCATTATAGAAAAGAATCACTGTGGTTGAGTAATCTAATGGCAGCAGCAGAGATGGTAACTAAGTTAATTTTTGAGATTCTGCTTTAATCCTATGCCATAGTTATTACTAAGCATCTCACAAACAACCCAGTTCACAGTATAATATTCTTAGTAATTAATGACTTAGAACCTATATAATTACAAGAGCTCAAATATTTCCTTTCTTGCAACTGTGCCAACTACAAGCTCATAAATGCTGTCAAAGCCTGTCAGCATCTTACTGAGGGGGCAATCCACAGTGAGAACTAAAGAAAATCAATGTATTCAAGGTTTATTCAGGTATAACAATAAATGATGGTAACCAATATGAACAATCATGTTACAGGAAAATTTTTCAAAATCTCTATGCCAATTTCAATCTTACTGTTTTCAGATATAGGAAAAGGCTTGAAACCCCAAGTAGTTAGAAAGAACATGGACTGGAATCTAATGTTAGTAGTGATATTTCTACAGCAGTGTCAAGGGAATCTTGCATCTCTGAAAGAGGTCAAAGTCACTATGATAAAAATTTCAGCCTGTGAGAAATTCTTGCACAGAGTGATAGAAATTACTCCTGGTGAAATTTTCTGAAATAGTCAAGCATGATGTGAAACAATTAGGTTAATAAACTTTATGTGAAGTATGGCTTCTAGTAAGATTTGGGGACAGCAATATGTACCTGTATCACAAAAAATGCCCATAATAAAGAACCAGAGAGAAAACCTTTAACACTCTGTCTGCAAGTAGGAAATAAAAGAGATCTCCATGTAGAGAACTGCAAGGGAAACCACAGGACATTTCAGGTATAGGCTCTCACAAATACCTAATTATTAGCCAGATCCACAGTGAAGTAGTGTCAGATCCACTCTAGTGAAGTAACAATTCACTCTACTTTTCTGTTTTAGCTATGGCATCTAGGAAAATTTGTTGTTCATCTACAGCAAGCATATTTGTAAATGGGTCCTATTTTTAGTAAAAGGGGAGAAAAAAAGCAGACTGGGATTTTATACGTGAGAATTTTGTGTGACTGTGTATGCCTCCTTCCTTCTCACCCCCAAAATACCAAAACTGGCAAACTGGGACAAAAATTCAGACAAATATACAGAGTGTCATGTAGAAACCCATTTTAGCTTTAAAAGCATATACCTTAAAGCCACTGTCTCGGTTTAAGAGA